>OY856411.1:507603738-508203738 GCA_963693085.1 Alisma plantago-aquatica | reverse complement strand
ACCTTTTTAGGTGATCGTGCTAGACGTAGTGGTGGTCGTGAGGTTGCGGCCGAGCAGCAAGAAGAACAGTAGGAGGCAAGAGATGGATATACTGTTGTTTTGGTTGTTTTGTAGTAGAGTCTTAGAGTCATCCCTGTACTCTCAGGTCCTTGGAGGTGCTTTGACGACGTTTCACGATGTATAGCTGATGTAGCTTGTTTATCCTGTTGTTGGCCTGGTATGGCCTATTCTGTATATAAACAGGTGGTGAACTCTTTGTGCCTATGTGACAACTGGATCCTATGAACTGTGGACACGTATCAAGGTTCATGTATATTTATATAACATGTTTCCTTGCAGGACAAGGATCTGGATGTAATAGTTTCTTTATTATCTGCTTTCCGCAATCGATTTTAATTAACCCGTGTTTCTGATAACATGTGGTTTATGGATGTTCCGCACGTTTTCGCGTGGCATTTCGTTGTTTGTGTGATAGCGGGATGTCACAATGATAATAGCAATATAGAAGGTTGGTTGAAAAGCGTGTATATCTTATTACTAGAGTTGATATCTCTTCTATTGTTGGCATGGGTAGTCGTTATTTGGATAAACATCGCATATGCCATTAGTAAGTTGTATGTCACATTCTGAAGTATCGTGAGCATGGAACAAAACTTCAGCGAAGTTGGGCGAAATTTTGCCGAAACTTCGAACTTCGAGCCTAGGCGAAGTCGAATCCTCAATACTTCGGCTTCGTCTAAACTTCGGGGCGAAGTTTCCCTGATTTCGTCGAAGTTGGTTTTTTTGTATGTATTTTCGTCTCAACTTCTCCGAAGTTGTCGAAGTTTCCTCGAAGTTGGCAAAGTTGGGGCGAAATTGAGACGACCCAGAACATTAATTCTAACTAGTGCACTAATGATCATATAATACATAAGTGTTGCCTCCAACCCTCTTCACAACTTCTAATATCAACTCCTATGTTTGTTGTTGCCACTCTTTCCTATTTGGTTGTATATTTGTATATAATACATATGTTCAACACTTGAACTGTATTAGTATGTGTATTGCATGCTTGACCATTGCAGGCGCACATCATATTATCAACCTACTTGAATCGTGTATTTTTGTTAAATTCGCAATTATAAGAGAGAGGTATAACATAATTAGAAGTTTTCAATCGAAGTTTCCTTCAAATTCACATCATTTTCTTCAAAAATCGGCATCGAAGTTTGTCGAAGTTTGCGTCTAAACTTCCTCGAAACTTCCTCGAAGTTTCCACAAACTTCCACTTCCACACCTGGCGAAGTCGACACGAAGTCGAAGTCCTGCACCATGATCGTGAGGGCTCTCCAGGCTAGGGACTTTTGTACAAGAAACGTGGGCACTGCAATATCATCGTGTATTTTGACAGTGATTATAATGGTAGCTAGGAAGCATGGTCTAGACAGCATCCATGTCCATGTCGAGCACATTTTGGACGGAGAAAGTTCCCAGACACGGACCAAAACGTTTTGGACATGGTTGGGACCTGGTCAATCCATTTTGATCTTTTTTAGCAGCTTGGACACAGCTGGACACTTTCGGGACAGAACAATGCAGCTCTTCTGATGCAATAGCCGGTTTCAGAGTGCAACTATTGAATATACAGCTATTGTTTATGTCTTTCCGTTAGAAAATATAGCATAGAGCTGAGATCTAATCAAACAAATGAGTCGAGAAGAATCAATATGTAAAATTTCAACTGAACTAGATATCACGGATCACATTAGTCCTAATAAATTGATTAATTGAGTAATAGAAACTCATATATCTATTTTGTCTTCTACTACATATACAGAAAAAACACATGTTTAGTTTTCTACTTTGCGTTTTTAGTATACATGACGAAGACACTCTCATATGCATACAGGATATATATACATAGATACTTTAATCTAGGCAATATTAAAATAAATCCATACACCATACACCCACATATATGTATATATTAAAAAAATGCCCCACATCCGATGTTGTGTCAATGTCATATATTTTAGAAAATTCACGTCTCTTGTGTTCATGTTTGTGTCCCTGTAAGTATCTGTATCTATAAACATGGTTGTCCTTCCTTGAATGGTAGCAAATCTAATAGAAGATCTACTTTTGTACATTTATAAGGGAAATTTTGTCATTGGAGGAGCAAAAAGCATATTTTCGTTGCTTGGTGTAGTGCAGAGGTCGACTATAGAACCATGAAACACACATTTGAAAGCTCATGTCGGTCCAGGGTCTTCTCAAAGAGTTTTGCGTCTCAGCTGATGGATTTATTCCTATGTTCTTTGACAATAAAGCAGCCACCTTTATTGCAAGCAATCCAACTTTTTGTTGAACGCGCAAAACTTATATAAGTGGATTGACATTTTGTTCAAAAGGCCAGCTTGTCTAGACGCATTTCTACTCCCTACATCAGGACGGAAGATTTAGCTTGTTGGCATCTTCACAAAGCCTTTACCTGAGAAGAGGTTCATGACCATGGTGGACAAGTATGGGAAAAGTAGAAATCCTTAGTTATCAAGGCGCCCACCTTGACATTGGGCAGGACGCCTCAAACTAGGTGCCTAGCCTCTTTAGTGTCTTAAGTGGGAGCCTAAGGTCTTTAAAGGCCCAAATTAAGTCACTTAAAGGCTAAATTAGCATGAATTAGGAGGTCTAGATTTGGTCAAATTAGACCACCTTGAGTCATTTCATGGTTGAAATAGGTTTGATTTAGGCCAAATCAAATCAAATTTTGGCAAATTAGATCTGATTTAGGGGAAATACGTCTGATTTGGGGAAATTTCGTCTGATTTGGACAATTTGGTTCTCATTCAAGTCAATATAGGGTAAATTAGGGAAGGTCTGATTAGGTCGTGTTATGATATATTATATCTGATTTCGGCCAAATCAGGTCAAACTTGAGCAAATTAGGTCTGATTGAGGGAAAACATATCTGGTTTAGTGAAAATGCATCTGATTTGAGGAAATTAGGTTTGATTTGGCCAAATTGGGTCTCATTTAAGTCAATATAAGGTAAATTACGGGAAGTAAGTTCTGTCTAAGTAATGGTATGCAAAATTAGGTCTGAATTAGGCTAAATCAAGTCAAATTTGAGCTGATTGGGTCTGATTTGAAGAAAACATATTGGGAGAAATAGGTCTGCTTTCGGGAAATTAATTAGGTGTCATTTAGGTAAATATAGGGCAAATTAGGGAAAGTTAAGGTCTAAATAGTTTATGCTATGCAAAAATAGGTTAGATTTAGGTCAAAATTTAGATCAGATCGGTCCAATTTAGAATAATATAGGTCAAATTAGGGCCAACTACGTCTAGGTTAGGTCATGTTCGGTGTGATTTAGGTCAAGTTGTAATTGTTATAACTTAGATATAACCATTAGAAACATACAAAGTAATGTATCTATTTGAATATAGCTAACTATTATGTAATTTTCTATCATCATCTAAGCTTCAGTCCCAACTATGTTGGGGTCAGCTACATGGATCCTTCGTTTCCATTCAGCTCTATCATGGGCCATATTCTGGTTGACAAGTAGAGATTCAAAATCTCTCTTTATAAGCTCATCCCATGTTAATTTTCTATATATATGTAAAAATTAGAAATCGTCTAGACACGCCTAGGCTCCCGCCTAGACAACTATGTAGATTTGATCCAGCTCTACCAAGCAAATCTTTTATATATTTAATGATGCCAAATACAAGCAGTATGAGATCACATTTGAGGTTGTTGTTCAAATTGGGAGAGGTTTCAAACCTCCCAGGAATCAAGCTTCCATGACCATTTTGTTAGAGGCTCAATATGTGAAGGCAAGGCACATGCAGTAGGGACATATGGCAACATGGAAAAGGTATAGTGCACACTTATGTCAATGGCTGGTTAGATAGGTGAGGAAGAAGTCTAATCAATTCCCCATAAATGCACCTTATGGGCTTAACAAATATATCTGCACACAAAAAATCATCATCATCATCAATTAAGCCTAAGTCCCAACCATGTTGGGGTCGGCTATGGATCATTCATTTCCATTCAGCTCTACCATGGGTCATATTCTGATGGAAAAGGTATAGTGCACACTTATGTCAATGGTTGGTTAGATAGGTGAGGAAGAAGTCTAATCAATTCCCCATGAATGCACCTTATGGGATGTACTTAACAGATATATATGCACACAAAAAAATCATCGTCGTCGTCAATTAAGCCTAAGTCCCAACCATGTTGGGGTCGGCTATGGATCATTCATTTCCATTCAACTCTACCATGGGTCATATTCTGATGGAGATGTAAAGGTTTGAGAAATCTCTTTATAAGCTCTTCACATGTTAATTTAGGCCTTCCTCTTCTTCTATTAATTGTGCTCGACTCAATAGCATTGCTTCGTATAGGCGCATTACTCGGTCTGTGTTGCACATGTCCATAGCATCTGAGTCGAACCTCACGCCAATTGCCCTCAATGCTCTCCACCCCCACTTTATTCCTGATATACTCATTTCTCAAGCGATCTTTTCTTGTCTTCCCACACATCCATCTCAGCATACACATTTCAGCCACATTCATCTTGTTGAGACCTTGTTTCTTCACCGCCCAACATTCGCTCCCACGAGCATGGCTTTCCGTATAGTTGTTCTATAAAACTTGCTTACATAGAAAAATACAAAGGATATTCTTTTTGACTTATAGTTCCAAATGAGACCATAGAGAAGATTGGTCTTGAATGTATTACGCAAGTGGTCATTGACAATGTCACTAATGTTATTGTAGATAGGAAGCTTTGGTAGAAAAAGATACCACATATTCTAGACCATGTATTGTGCATTGTGTTGATCTCATATTAGAAGACATTGCAGACAGTACGTAGGTATATTAAATAAGGCAAGGAAGCTAACATACTTTATTTACATGTATACACTTATACACTTTTTTTTTGCAACATTCATATAGGAAGGATTTGATGAGAGGTGTAATCACTAAATCGTTGTTATTTCCTCACACTTTAGAGTTTGCACAATGCCAAGAATGATCTTGGTACATTATTTTCTCACACTTCAGAGCTTGCACAATGCCAGGAATGATTTTGGTACATTATTTTTCTAAGTTGTGGACAACCAACAAGTGGGGCCAAATTCAAAATAGGGGACAAGATTGTTAAAACGGCATTGTCTCATAGGTTCTATGATGTATCAGATAGCTATTTGAGGGTTATTATTGCAGCTTTTGAAACTAGTGGCCTTAAATGAGAAGCATTGTATGAGATATATTACCGTGGAAGTTGCACTTGCAATAGAAAATGTCAAGAGTAGTTTCACACGATGAGAGAATAATGGCATGTTGTGGTCATTGTGCAAAATCCTTATAGAAATCAGATGTCCTCATTTCCTCATACGTGAACAGTTCTTTGTTGTTGTAGCTATAGGTCGCTATACATATGATTGTAACGAAGTTAGGTATTCCTTGAAGGAGTGTTTCTTTATGATGGTGGATGATACATTTTCAATTGATAAAATAGCTAATATGGTAGATGCTTACAATAGTTGTTGTGACTTGTTTGAGAATCAATCTGCCATATGCCACAGGAGCACCATGCAAGCATGTAAGCCATTAATTTGTTTTCTTAGATATTGTTCATCATGAATGTTTCAAATATCTATCATCAATGTAAAATATTTGATTATGATACCTTTATAGTAGCTTGGTGGAAGCTATATGGTATAGGGATCTCTACTCTAAAATATGTGGCTTTGCGAATCTTGAGTCTTTGTTGCACCACTTCTAGTTGCGAGCGTAATTAAACCATGTTTGTGTTTGTAAGTATTATATTGATAAACATGTTTTTTTTGTCAGCAAAACTCCATCTTGATAAACATGTTAACTACTTTATCATGTTAAAAAAAAATTGACAATTAATTTTAAATCATATTACTCTTTTGTCTTGTACATCTACTCAAAGTGAAGGCATCATTTGTCGATAAATGGATAAGATGTTGTTCATCCAATACAATAGCAGATTGGAGGAGCGGCTTCAAAAGACAAGGGATCTCAACCTAAAAGTAACATCTATCATTTGGATGACCTACAACTGAGCATTGAGTGGATGTCAACAATTCTTGATGATGATACAATGTCACATCATGATGATCTTACTTGGAGACTTGTAGATAAGGCCATGGGAGGATCTAAGGAGAAGCAACTGCAACTGCATCCACGGTTGCAGAGAAGAGGAAAAGAAAAACTGCCACATATTCTTCTAAGATAGCTAAAAAGACCTAAAATCAAACCATCACAGGAAAAGACATCAAAAATAAGAAAGAATGTTGAATAAAAATTAAAAAAGTAGATACAATTGATGATCATAATGATGATCCACTTGATGAGTTTGACATGAGGACACTAAAGAGGAAATTGGTAATGGTGATGATGTGCCACATTTTAGTGATGAAGAGTGATGAGTTTTGTAATTCCGATCAGTCATGAGCATATGTGGCTACACGCCATTGCACTTTTTCTTCCTGATGATTTGAGATGATGCTCTACATTGTTTGCTAGAAGCAATTACGAAAAGCTAACAACATTGTCGACCGTCATGTTTTAAATTTTTTTGTTTCTGTACTTGCAGTCATACAATACTAATTTCTTGCTTGTATATTTCATTTTCTTACTCTTTCATGTGTGTGTGTGTATATAGAGAGTCAGGCTAGGATACATCGAGTGTGCCGAAGAGGGAACACACTCCAGTCATTTTGTACCATCCAATCATTACTTTGGAACTTGAAACCATTGATCTTAAATAGCAGATGGAAACCTACATAAAAATAGAGCTCATTTAGACACTTATAGGCCCATCTAAAGATGACAAAAATGATGCAGTCTAAAAAAATTGTGTCAATTTTTTTGTTCGCAATTGAGTGCTTTACAAGCACCCAAATGAGCTCAAATTTTATAATTGTCTATACTATCTAACAATGAAGATCAACGATTTGGATTTTTCAAAAAACAAGTTTTGATATGTAAACAATGCTAGAGCGTACGGCGCACTCAGGTGTATTCTAGTCTGACTATATATATACACACACATATACATACATTTATATAATATATGTGTGTTTAGAGAGAGAGAGAGAGTCAGCTAGAATACAATACACTCGAGTATACTAGAGTCTCTATACATAAGTTAATTTGCACTATGCAACTATTATATTAAAATCGAATCCTTTTCACTTCTTGATGTTATATGAACAGTGTACAAACGTAACTTGAGCTCATTTACCTATGAGGAGTAGCTCAGGTGGTGCGGCTCAGTAAATCCAGTGAAAGGTCATGGGTTCGACTTCGCTAAGAGCTATATCGCATAATTGTTGTTTGTTGTGCAGGTCGGCCAACTGTGCACTTTAAATGGTCAGAGTGGGGTGATCGGGGGGCCAAGGGTTTACATTGTTGGGTTGGGTCACTACGGGGGGCCTTTCCTAGGGTCGATCCCCTCATAATAAAAAAATGAGCTCACTTGGGCAGGACCCTTAGGTACGTCACTCAAAAAACATTATGTGTGTCACTTTTGTTGTTCTTAAATGAATGATTTACAAGCATCTCGACTAGCTAAAATTTTGCATGTAGTATGTATTTGTTATAATACTAGAGATCAACAAGTTTAGATTTTCCAAAGAATTTGATCTTCATACATTAGCACCGCTTGAATGTACGTGTCAGTCCGTACACCCGAGTGCATCTAGTGGATACGGAAAATAAACCTAGGGTTAAATGATTTTTCATACATTATGATGAAAACGAAAGATCGGCTACAAAAGTACTATGGTGTGCTAAGGTGAAACTTCATAGATATATGCTTCTAAGGGTTTAAGGTAACATGACACACACGCACTATTGATTTATATGTTGCACATAGGTTCACTTATCATTATATATATAAATGTATAGAGAAGAAATAGCAAAAAATACTAGGAACACCTAGGCCTCGTAGACGCCCTTGGGGATAGGTTAGACTGCCTAGCTACTACAAAACCTTGGTTTATACCCTACTCCTAGTTGTTACATCCAAAATTTGTGATAGGTGATTACAAGATACAATCACGGTGTTTTTCAGGAAGAAGTTGCTAAACTTCCTACATGACGGCTATTGAGGTTGTGGATAGGACATCACTTCAAGCAATGGCAGTAGGGAATTGGTTGTTTAATCCTTAAATATATACTGGACTAAGAAACAAAACAACCAAATATCAAAAGGTCAAACTTCCAATCTGTGGTCAACTCTAGTAACAAGCTGCAATCAGCCTGCCTACTAGGACCAAGCCTAGGGTCTGCATCACTGAACGTTTGGCTATAGTTTATTTGGCTTTCATTGAACCACTAGTATAGCCTTTTTACGGTCTTAACACTACAGTGACCTATATTTGTGTCTACTTCTACCCATTACTTAAGGTTGCAGTTGCACTTTTCTAGTTAGCCATAACAACTTTAGAATCCATTCTAGTACATAACAATTAAGTCATAAGCCACAGGGACATATTTTGGTTGTTTTGTTGCTTGAAACCTTTATTGATTCCTAGAGAAGGGATCCTCCCATTTATTGAGTATAAGCATTTCCTTATGGAAGTGTCCATTAACAACATAGGGAAGGAAAAATACAGCAATGGGTTTGACCATATATATAATGAATAGGAAACTACAGTTTCAAAGAAAATTGTCTTTAACTTGAAAGATTCCACAAATCACCCTGCTTGCAAAATTTTCTGTGGCATCTTGTCAGGATCACAGTTCTACAACCAAGGGCTATTTGCTTCTGCATTTGCTTTTATTTGTGCACAATAAAAAAATTATAGAATTTATTATAATCATAGATAAATTTTACACATAGAAGAGAGGTGAAGGGCAAGACAGCCCTGACTTTGTGATCAATGGGCTATTAGCCCAAGCCTCTGCAGAAGAAACAACTCGCTATAACGTAAAAAATGAAAGCTAATCTGAATCTTTAACACCACTGTGTGTATTGAAGGTTCAAAAGCAAAGGGAAACCTTGACATAAGAGAAATGAAAAACAAACAATATTGTATGATATACGTCGCTGTTGTAAAACAAACTCTGCATGCTTGACACTAGAGTGCATCTGAAGCGATGAACAATTGACAAACCAACGAGATCACAATGATTAACAATATTGATTTGCAGAAAGGTGACCAGTCAAAGAATCACAACTGCAACATCAAGACTGAAGCCACGGGCATCTGACATATGTTCAGTCAACTCCATTCAAATGTGCATAAAACAACACAAATGTTAAACACAAGTAGACGAGATGATTCTGTCATTGCCTAAGAGCAATGACAAGTTACTAGAAAGTTTAGAATTAAATACAAGAGAATAACAACAAGAATGCTTTGTGTTGTAAGACAGAGCAAGATGGAAAGAGTCCACTTGAGTTAGGTCGACTGTGTGGGTTGCTTTATGTAGGCAGAGTAAAAAGGGACAATTTACATAGACCCTCACACAGATACACAACTGTATACACACCCTTTTGACATTATATAAATTACTCTGCCTCAAGGCTGAAGCCTTACATATCATATGTGCCCAGCTTGTTCCATATAAGGGTGGGCATGGTTTGGTCAAGTCCGATCTAGTCCTATAACCACAAACCAGACTAAAACATGTCTCAAATTTTTGCAGATAACACAAATGTTAAACACAAGTAGCCGAGATGATTCTGTCATTGCCTAAGAGCAATGACAAGCTACTAGAAAGTCTAGAATTAAATACAAGAGAATAACAACAAGAATGCTTTGTGTTGTAAGACAGAGCAAGATGGAAAGAGTCCACTTGAGTTAGGTCGACTGTGTGGATTGCTTTATGTAGGCAGAGAAAAAATGGACAATTTACATAGACCCTCACACAGATACACAACTGTATACACACCCTTTTGACATTATATAAATTACTCTGCCTCAAGGCTGAAGCCTACATATCATATGTGCCCAGCTTGTTCCATATAAGGGTGGGCATGGTTTGGTCAAGTCCGATCTAGTCCTAAAACCACAAACCAGACTAAACAGTGTCTCAAATTTTTGCAGATAGAACTTGATTGTTGGCATGGTCCAAATTGAATATGACAACAAAAGTATGGTCAAAATTTGGTTAAGCTCGATCTAAAACTAGTACTACCTAGTATTTACTTCTATATCAGTTTGTATGACGATTAACAAATAGTCATCTAGATTTTCATGCCAAACTATGAGTGATAGTCATTTAAGGTTTTCTAATTTAGCATAATGAACTACACATCATTTGTATATACAACTAAATGGACAATCTTTTGTATGGCAAGATGAAATGAATACATAATTTACAGAATGAGATAAGAGTCATGTGTAATATAATCATAACCTAAATGTGAATTCCATGTCCAAAGTTTCTATATATGCTCTAAATTAAGACTAAAATCATGTACTGATATTTTACAGAATAACTTGTCAGTCGAAGATCTCATTAGCTTTCGTCTATATAAACTGCTGGAACTAGACTTTGCTGCAACAATGGTGCATTGAGGAGGTAATTGAACTGGTTAAGAGACAACATGTCTCCTAATATGACAGGGGGAGGATAAAGCACTTTGGGCATTGAGCTTTGATGGCAGGTCACTTATCATTTGAAACCTACCTGGGCATGAATAGCTCCTTTATGCATCATCGTAGTTGGGTTCAGAACAAACACCTTTCTCTTGGAGCAAGAATTTCTGCACGGTGACTCCTCGATGGGGCCATTTCGATGGACTCAAAAGAGTTATGGACCGTAGAACATTCAATTTCTTAAGTGTTTGTTTGCTTGGAACTGAGTACTGACTCTTTAGAACACCTTTTCCCAGGCATCAAGATAGCAGTGAAGCTTTGACAATTGGCTTTAAAATTCATCGAAACGCCAACTGCAAAGGAGGACTATATGCATATTAATTCCCTCATGGAAAATTGTTGGGAGACCAACTCTAACACATCCATGTTTGGATAGATTTGGGGTGCTTTACCACAGGTTATATGTTTAATGCTTGGGCAAGAGGACTGGTGAATGATGCCATTGGTGGATGTGAACTGGATAAAATCATTGGCTAAAATATTCTCTGGTGTTATCAAACAAAGGATGCAAATTTTCTGTTTAAACTAAGTTTCCACTTCCGGGCAAAAGGATTTAAATTTGGACAAGAGTTTATATCGTTTTATCAAATAAAGCCATGTAGTACGAGAGTAATCATCCACAAAGATAAAATGAAATATCTATAACCATGTTTAGAAGAAACACGACTCGAACCCATACATCAGAATGTACCAACTCATTCTTTGACTCTCCCTAGACCTAAAGGCAAAGCTTGTGTTTCCCCAATTGACATGATTCACACTGCAAACCCTCCAAATTGGACAAACATGGGACCAAAAACTTGAGCATTTCAATAGACGCATGACCAAGACAACTATGCAACACCAAGGAGAAGCAGCAGACATGATGTAGGCAACCTCTGCAAGTAGTAAGTCTAGCCAGTTTATACCCTTCGTCAATCATTTTCTCGTCTTCAAGTACTATATAGCACAATTTTCCGGTAAGATAGTGATAGAGGATTGAAGAGAGCAAGTTATTTTTCTAATAGATAATAAATTAAAAGGAAAGTGAGGGATGAACAAAGTGGACAGAAGATAGATATGTGGAGCAATGTTTCAAAAAGCGGTATGTGTTATGCGTGCGGAGAGGTCACCTTGCAGAGTATATGCGGTATGCGGGAGTATATGCGGAAGTATATGCGGTTTTAGAATTTTCAAATAATTAATTATATATATAAGTTAATCACACAAATGCGTAATTAATTTATAAATTACATATTTGGACCCAAAATTTGAGATAGAATCAACGATGAAGTTTGAATGAAAAGTAAAACATTGTGTATAATACATTCTAGAATCATTAAGCATAAACTTCAATGAAGCACGCACGAAATGGTTTAACACAAGTACATAGCAATGAAGACTAACTAAATCATGCAAAATGATGTTTGCATGTCCTAGAGTTCCAAAACAACAAACTTTAAATAAGCATGTGACTCGTGTACAAAACATACAATAGAGTAGTACATCAAAAGAATGTTATCAATAAAAATATAATCTAGTTTGGGCTGAGATAACAAATGTCCACCTAAAAATCGCCGAGTAATCGACCTTATAAGCGGCTAAGTATATGCGTGTGGCCATTTTTTGAAACATTGATGTGGAGTAGGTGAAATTGTCCCAGTTCCCTTAACACAAGTAGTGTCTTCATCTACAGGGGTAACACCAGATAGGTTGGGTTTGTGGGTATAAGTGGTGAACAAATCAGGTACTCATGTGATGTGATCAGTTGCATTTGAATCAAGAACCCAGTTTGACTTGGACTTGAATGCCTGAGAGATGCAAGTTGACAGACCAGATCTTTGAGCAAGACAAGCGAGGATGTAGCCTGCTCAGAAGCACAAAGGCGCACCAACTGAGAATACTCTTCAAACAAGAACATCTTATGAGTCACCTCCTCCTCCTGAGAACCCTCTATAGCTACCATGTTGGCAAACTTGGAAGGAAATCCATTAATTTGCAACAAGAATCATTGGTGTACCCTTTCGAGCCACAATGAGTAGACTCTAGAGTTGATGGAATATTACACGACCAGTACTAGATCCTCCTCCCTGGGTGACGCCTTTACCACGATAGCTTCCTCTAGATACAGTGTCTCTTAAAGATTGAGTGACTAAGATTGAGTAGCAACGGTTGCATCATGCTCCAAGAAAGCATGTAACACCTATAATTGAGTGCATCGGTTGCATCCTGCTCCAAGAAAGCATGTAACACCCTAGAGTAGTGTCAGCCAAAGAAGGAAGCTCAACTCCAGACAGAATATGACTGTAAACACTTTCGTACTCACGGAAAACTCCAGCCAAGCTTGATTATTGTCATTTGATCGCATTGGTGTTGCATTTTTTTAATATCTATAGAGAGAGAAAGAAGATTGTGCAAATCATCAGGCAAGCGAGTCATTTCACCAAAATACTATGTAAGTGACTTATTCCCATGTTGCAACCCATATAGCTCTACCATCATATCGTCCATGCGATAGACATTATATGACTACATAAGTTGAAGATGATACCGCAATGCCTTGCACGTCTCGAAGTGGTTTGTCGGATCTGCTATATGTGGCTCCATGTTTTTCCACAGCATACTCAATAGATTTGCATCATGTTGTTCTCATTGGTCCAACGTATTAGGATCTTTTAGTGGCTCAGAAGTCAGATACTTTATGCCTCCTTGACCCTCAAACCATAACCATACAACTCCATTGAATATAGTTCTTATCATTAAGTTTCCAAATAGTGATAACTTGACTCTAAACCATGAAAGTGTCATGTTGCTCTGATGTCTCCTTTTCTGTCATAAGAACAAAATAAACAGTGATATATGGCTTGCTGGATTGTGGAGAATCTGTTGGACAGTAGAGAATGTTGCTGGAGAGTAGAGAATAATTACCCAAAAATTTCATAGAGAAATTGTAAAGAGAGCAGGCACTTTACGTGAAGGTAATGTGCCTTGCTATAGTAATTTGCGACCTTCCCTTTGCAGAAGGAGTTGACAACCGCCTTGACTACTACAAATGTGGGAAAAGAAACCTAGAGTTGGTAGAGGGGGTAGAGGCGCCCACTAGGACCAGGTATGGAAGGAGAAAGGTGATATGTATTTCCAAGGGACAAGTTGTAAGTTTGACAGTCGTAACACTATTGACGGTTGGAGAAGATGGCGTCCAAGGATGACCGGCAAAGCTTCCCTACAAATGATGGTTGTCTTCCTAGTGTTGTTGTGGTTGAGGGGGCACCCAACTCTATAGAAGTTAGCAAAATGGAGGCACAAAGGCCTCTATGGTACCTACACGACTATAGTAAATTAATGTAGCAATGTGAACACCGTGAAAGAGAGGGAATCAAGTGGACGGCTTGAATTCCCTGGACTAATTGAGGATCAAAAACCCTAGGCTCTGATACCATATTATGGCTATGGATCAGTTGAAGAGAACCCTCAACATCTACTCATGGTCAAGGCGCTTGTGTAGTTATATACAAGAGAGTTTACGCATAGAAGCCTGACCTTCTGTCACACTTACAAGTAGATCGCTATACATACATATTAACAGTATAAAATGTCCTATTTCGACGCCATTTCTAATGGTTCAAAAAGAGAAACTTATAGAAATTTCGACAGACTTAACAGATGTGTTCCTGCCGATACACGATTTTGACACATGATTTCTACGGTCAAATAAAAGAATGCCACAAAATGTTAACATGATAATCTACAAGCATAGATACACCTATTTATGCAATAAAATCATACATTCAAATTAGGGGTGGTATCCTACATGTGTTGTTGAAAAGAACAATAAGGATATTGATGCTATGTTCAATGACATAATAAGGAACAATCTTATCAAGCACAATATATTACAGCTTAAACAGTCAAATTTTAATTTATTAAAGTATAAGAAAAGGTATTTATATATATAATTAAAACTGGAGTGGTGTGGTGGCCGATCAGGTCCAGGACCCCCTCCCTATGGTTGATGTCCAAACATAAGCCGGTATAGATTGACAAATTGGATCCACTCCATGTTATCCTCATCATGCGACTCATATTGTATTTGTTGTTGCACACCTGTGGGGGTTTTAAATGTGAAGGGTAGAGGAGCCAATGCCTCTCCATAGCTTTCAATTGGTCATCCTCGTCATATCCAAATACTCTTCATTGTTTCAAGTTGTAGCTACTAACTTAAAATGGAAAAAATGTGATACTAGTTATATTTATGTAAATTTACTATAAATTTGTAAAATAACTACTTTAATGTGATATGACTTAATCTAGAGGATGAACTGGTAGATTCCCTAGTTTGGGTAGATCTACAACTTGTAAGAAACCTCCTTTCGTGGTAAAAGTTGTAGTTATTGATCCAGTAGGGTAAAAGTGAAAGATGGTAGCATAATTAGGTTGCATTATGGAGAGCCAATGCCTCTCCATAGCTTTCAATTGGCCATCATCGTCATATCCAAATACTCTTCATTGTTTCAAGTTGTAGCTACTAACTTAAAATGGAAAAAATGTGATACTAGTTATATTTATGTAAATTTACTATAAATTTGTAAAATAACTACTTTAATGTGATATGACTTAATCTAGAGGATGAACTGGTAGATTCCCTAGTTTGGGTAGATCTACAACTTGTAAGAAACCTCCTTTCGTGATAAAAGTTGTAGTTATTGATCCAGTAGGGTAAAAGTGAAAGATGGTAGCATAATTAGGTTGCATTAGGGCTTATATGCCTTAGATAGAAGTTGTAAGACCCCCTGAAGCAGTTTCTCCTATCCACTCAGCTAATAAAAAACGCATCAGTCAACGTATGTCAAATTTCAATGTACATTACCGAAATTTGTAGAAATTGTCAAAATTTCTCTAAATGCATGCCCAAGTTCGGTGAAGTTCATCAAAATTGTCAAAATGTTAAATTTCTAAAAAAATCACGAAATGCTTGATGAAGCTCGAGGTGTTGCCTTTTCTATTTCCAGTCACCATCCAAAACGATATTTTGGTCAGAATTTTGACATTTTAATCAAAATTTTGAACCTTGTTTTATATTCATGTATACATTTTGATATAGTTACATACATACACACTCTACACAAACAGCAGTACATTTATATGTATAAATCTCAATATGTTCACATACATTACCCGCACATTCCTCATTTCTGTACTTACACATATATAAGCATACCATACATATATATTAATACATTTATATCAAATATATAAATGCTTATTCTATATTTCAGATCTGTTAAAAAATCCAAACCGCATATATTGCCATATATACTCCCGCATACTTACTCTATGGGACACCCTCTCTGCCTGTACACCGCATGTCGCTTTTCTGAACAATGGTCGTGACCTAGTGTAGAGTTGACGTTGGCCAATAAAAAGCATTTCCTTGTCCAACGTTGTAGTTGACTCACTCTAATTGATGCAAGAAGGCAGAGAGACAACTATAGTAGTCCCTACAAGAAGAGGTGTAAGAGCGGTGTTGCATGGAAAGCAGACAACAACTAAAAGACTATTGAATCTCATTAGACTACAAGATCAATGTTGGCCTGGCTGAGAACACCTACAGAACAATTGGAACCGTAGCAACAGTATTGTAGTGTGAAACTATAGCAATGTACCGTAATGATGGCACTATGACAGTGTTTATAGTTGGCAGTTTAGTAGTAGCAGTATAGCACTGTATTGCAGTTGGTGGTATAGTAGTAGTGTACCGTACCAATAACTGTGTGGTAGCAAATCCATAGATGGTCAACATATAGCTTTAAACGAACGAATTTGTGTGTATACACTACTAGAGTTATAGATAACATAATGACAACAAAAGTGTGTTTTACGAGACCCAGAGAATTGATGGGAATGCTAACAATTAAGAGAATGTAAAAAGTCCATCAGAGCATAAGGATGAACCGAAAAGCTTATTGCAAATCGAACCTACAAACTACTTTCTTGATAATGTCATATTTTTCTCCTCATATGATATCTCATTGTCACTTTGTTTTTCGTCTCCTCCCTATCTCCCCACCCTAAAATAACTAAGAGTGGAAGCAATACACGAAGTGAATGAAAAAATTATAAAAGTACATGTATCCCTTTCACTGAAGGAGTACCATGTGAGGGGAAAATAGTGATAGATGGATCATTGATGATTATTGTGTACAAAGAGATGATAAAAGGGTGTCACAGTTACTAATTAACGGAGAGGTGATAAATGAGAAAGGGGTATGAATAATTTTCAATAGAGGGTAGACACGTTGTATTAGGCTTAACAAAAGATAGAATATAGATGACATTGTGTTCTGTTTTGGGGGAAAGAGATGAATTTTTTCCTGTAAACATGGATAACTTGAGTTGACTATATCATAAAGATGAAAAATAAAAATCTGTACTTTAGTCTAAATAGCAAGACAGGCCCATGCAACCTCAGTAACTCACTTCGCAACTTAATTGCAGGGTAGTGCACATCACCTCTCTTCGCTTTGTTTGGCATCTAAGGAATTTATTACAAGGGTCATTTATAGCCAAGAGATATTCGGAGCAACAGTGAAAGATTATAACAATTAATGTTGCTCTAGATCAACATCTACACAAAACCACTAATGGAAGGATAAATCCCTCCAGGCATGTCAGTAATCACATGAAGATACTAGAGTTACTAGAGGGGGGAGAGCTCAACAATTCAAGAGTTTACACAAGACACTAGACCAATTATATCTGAAGACTGCAGATCTGTACCATGGTAGTGACCTAGAATTATAGGGGCATGAACTATAGCTGGATGGATAACTAAATGATCGCCAGTGAAACATAGGTGTAACCTGCCTGCATGTACATGTGGCCGAAGAAGGGCATGAGTGACTCAATGACATTGATGATTCTCAGTGGCTTTCATTTTGGATTATGATTTCAGGTGATGTGATCAGGTTCCTGTTATCAAATAAAACAGAGGACTACAAATCTACAATTATTGTACAGAAAACTAAACAATACTCTACTGTGTGCATGTGTGTTGGAGAGGGGAGGGGCCTTTGTGATCAATAGGATCAATGGCATTATTTCTCAAGCAGCCTGTCTACGCATCAAGGATGCCCACAAGAATGAGCGGTTGAATGCAACACAACATATGTGCCACTGCAGGTCCTTATATGAGTCATTGGAACTGCATATGAGTATCAATGTCTTTTCTAAGGGTCTCATATTCCAAATACATATTACTGTCAATGTAGCCAATGTCCTTATTATCAAACCATAACGCCCTTAATGTTCATTTATATGGTTTCCTTGTTTGGCATATTATATCTGGTTTTTATGAGATGGACTATGTAATCCTTATTAGGGTGTAGACTGAAATATTAACATCATAGCATCTATACTACATCTCTTTTGTAGATTATCGAAATCCAAAATGACCATATAAACTGATACATTTATGTATATGTAAGTAAACAATAAATTGTTTGGCTGCTTAGAATTTTGAAGATTAAGCAATGAATGGATGTCATGACTCTGTGTGTGTGTGTGTTTTTTTTTTTTTTTTTTGGGGGGGGGGGGGCTTCGTGATCAATAGGATCAATGGCATTATTTGCCAAGCCGCATGTCCAGGCATCCAAGGATACCCACAAGAATGAGCCTTTGAATGCAACACGAAATATGTGCCACTGTGGGTCCTTTTATGAGTCATTGGACCTGTATACGGGTATCAATGTCTTTTCTAAGGGTCTCATATTCCAAACACATATTATTGTCAATATTAGGTAGTATATGTCCTTATTATCAAGCCTTAGTGCGCTTAATGTCCATTTAAATGGTTTTCTTGTTTTGCATGTTAAATCTGGTTTCAGGGACATGGACTATGTAATCCTTATTAGGGCTTGGATTGCAATATTAACATCATTGCATCCATATTACATCTCTCTTGTAGATTATCAGAACCCAAAATACCCATTTAACTGATAAATTTTTGTATGTGTAAGTAAATAATAATGGTTTTGCTGTTTAGAATTTTGAGGATAATGCAATGAAAGAATGTCATAACTTTGTCCAAGACTCGTTGTTATGGCATTACTTTTAGCTTTATTCAAAGAATCGCTGTCTCTTATATGTTTTACAATTATTTTCTTTTTTCTGGCATTGATGTTAATTAGAAATTGTTGGAGATGTAACTTGGTTATATTTTGTATATAACGTTAATTAGGAAAATGTTGGAGATGTAAATTGTTTGAGTTTTATGCATGGTTGGGCATATTTATATTTATGGTGTGTTTGTGCATTCAGTGTAAAGTGTATATGCACATGTTTGGGGGGGGGCACTAATTACAAACATAAATGTATGTACAAAAAGAGGAAATTGAGCTCAAATATATATTCTTCTAAGGCATGTAGGCCCAGCCTTGACGCCCTAACACATTCCCTTAACAAGCATCGTGACAAATTCAGAATCTGAATTTTTTAACTTCATTGAAAAGTTTGTAATTCAAAAGAATTCCAGAAAAGTCAGGATATAACCACTATAGCTCAGTCAACTATTCAAGAAAGTATCAAGAATAAGTCGGCTATATACATTGTGTATAGGTATACTCGTGTGTGTATCTATGTATACGTATATTATTAGAGAGCCTAGTTAATTTTGTTAACTAAGTTATTTGAGTCTAATTGTATATGGGCCGGTGTGTCTTGGCCCATTAGGGTTTAGTCTAAAGCTTGTACGTTTCCTCCTTCTCCTATATAAAGGAGGGGGATTCTTCTTATCAATGTATCGATTTGCCTTCCACTTACTCTCTGACATGGTATTAGAGCAGTGATCCAACCCTAAACCTAAAGGAGACAAAAATGTTTTCTTCTGCCTACGAGCGGCAGCCGTCTTTCTTGGCTTGGCTGCCCGTCGGGCATCTATCCATCCTCCGTAGCTTGGTTTATCCCTTCTAACAAGTGATCTGTGTTTCTCAACTTTCTGAGCAGCTGCCGCTAGCCCCCTAGCTTTCTCTTCCTTTTTTTCTGCCCCTATTCTCCCGTCACCCATGATCTCCTTGTTGTTTGCCACCTTCTCCACGCTGCTCCGCGCACCCACCATGTCACTTCCTAAACCGCTTAGCCACCAAATCAGCCCAGTCTCCGCTACGTTCTCCCACTGCCAGCACAGCCTGCTCCAAAAGCCCGCTTGTGCCTCTCCTTCCAGCCAGCGTTGTCAACAGCCGCCACTATCAACTCCTTGATCCCTAATCCAGCTGCCACCATCAACAGTCGCCACTCCTTGTTCTTCTTTGCTCCATCTTCCTTGAACAAAAGCATTGGCAGCACAGCACTTTTTGTACTTTACGCACCACAAATGAAGGCATCAACCCCCGCAGTGCTCCTCTATGCAAGGAAGTTTCCTTGCTGCAATCGGCAACCTCCCAGCCTCATAAATTGCTAGTCGTTGTGTTCCATGGCATTAATTGAAGACAATCCTTCAAAGATGACAAAGTTCTTACTTTTTGAAGCGGGACACAGGGGAGTGTGACTTGACGGAGATGACAATACGAGCAAGAGGTCGAACTCCAAATACAACAACGTCTGCAAGATGAGATCTTCTGATTGTCGTTCCCTTTTTTCAAGTCAAGAGCTATCATGATTCTTTATTTTACATATGACTTTGGATTAATCAGTTGCCCATTTACTGATTGGCGTTGATGCCTTGATCTGTGGCACTGTCGTGTTGTTTGGATACTACATCTTCAAGATAAAAAATTCTGGTTAATGATAAAAACCCCCTGGTTCTTTGTGCAACATCTTCAAACTACTATATACTATATGGATCTTCACTATACTGGCATTACATGAGTTCTGCTACTTTATCTAGTGGTGGTATTGATCACCCATATAGTATATAGCAGTTTGAAGATGTTGCACAAAGAACCAGGGGATTTTTATCATTAACCAGAATTTTTTATCTTGAAGATGTAGTATCCAAACAACACGACCGTGCCACAGATCTTCACTCTACTGCCATTACATGAGTTCTGCTACTTTATCTAGTGGTGGTATTGATCTCTATGAAGATTTTTGCTTGATTTCTCTTCGAAAATCTTTGTATGTCACCCCCCCCAACCACCACCACCACCCCGGCAGTGCTACGGCTTATTTTCCTAGGGCAGTTCTTTATCATTGTGACCCCAACCAGTCTTGGTTCTTTCCGTGGTTAGTGTGAGGGGGAGAAATAGAGTAGAGATGAGATGGATGAGAGGGAGATCGTAGTATGTTGCCCTATATTTTTGCGGATCTTTATGCACTTCTTGAAGAATTTGTGGACTTCTACTATTGATATTTGCATTTGAAAGTCTTTTGTTGATTATATGCTTCTTGGAGAACTTACTATTCTGGATCTTCATGTCTATTGCTTGCTTGTTTAAGCTGATGGTCTTCTATCCAACTACTTATTCTACTTTTTGTCCGTGCTTTATTGCATGTAGACATTGTCCATGCTTTGTGCATGTTGACTCTTTGCTTGTTTGTGCTTTCTTTGCACGTTGACTATATTGTGAACCAACACTCTCTGGCTTTTTCTGTTGTGAACCAGCACTCTCTGGCCTTTTATACTGGGAACCAACACTCTCTGGGCAACAACGATAGCGACTATGATAAAGACTCTGACGCCTTCTTGTTGTTATTTACTATCACTCTAGATGCCACATCCTTTTGATCAACAAGCTTCTACTACCTATTTGCACCTGCACCTTCACATGCGACATGCTACCTATTTGTGACCTGCACCTGCACCTGCGACTTGCAACAGGCTTCAGATTCAGATTCAGTCTACTTGCATATCTTCTTTGGATTATCTATTTGAGGGGGAATATTTGAGTGATGAGTACCTTATCGTAATCTTGAGGGGGAGAAATTCTTGTAAGGGCTTGGTTTATCTTTTTATTTTGTTTCTTTCTTTTTAGTTTGTCTATCTGTTTGCAAGCTGACTTGGGATTCTCCCAAGCTTCAGCTTGAGGGGGAATATTAGAGAGTCTGGTTAATTTAGTTCAATAAGTTATTTGACTCTAATTGTATATGGACTCGAGCGTGTCTTGTCCCATTAGCTTTTAGTCTAAAGTCAGTATGCTTCTCCCTTCTATATATCGATTTGCCTTCTACTTACTCTCTGACATATACGACATAAATGCATCCACATATATACAGACATAACTAGTACAAATGTATTCGCATATATATTTCCATGTAAATGTTTCTGAGCATAACATGGAAGACCATAAAATATGAAGGAGAATTGTGTTTTACAAGATGGAGATAGAAAACATCTATAGTTGAAGTGTGAGAGAGGGATAAGGGGGTTTCCCGTTGTTAGGTTGGGTTAGGACACATCATAAGAGGACCAAAAAACTTGTTAAATATCTTATCGTGGAATTGAATTATAAAAAAAATTACATTTTCAAAAATCCTGAAAATTTCAAAGTTTGTGAAAAATCATTAAACCCGCAAAAATAGTTAAAATTGTGAAAATTTATTGGGTAAAGGTGTCAACCTACCTATAGTAGGTCAAAATGTAAAATTGATGATAAACCAGTATGCAGCATTATGTTATGCTTCTTTGAGAACCAATTTTTTTTTAAATAGCTCAATATCATTAAAAGTAAGCCATACGGGATCTACAAGATAGACATCTCTCATCAAGTAACCAAGCAGCAACTCCTTTTGCGGAAAGACATAGCACAAGGCTCATATTGGGATGTGATAGGTACGCTTTTGCACCGTCCACCTCTTGTAGTGGCTGTCTAAAACAACTATCTGGGATGGAATTCATCAATCTACAAGAACATATGAGTACATCTGGAGAGGAGTTTGCAAAGCCGCTGACAGAAATTACCATCATGAAGACAACAAAAGATTACCAGACAAAGAGCTCGACCACAAAGCAACGACACAGACCTAACAACACAGACACGACGCCCCACAAAACAGGACGAGAAACACAACTACCAGCGACGAGCACTAAGGTTGCACCAACCAGGAGACCCGGGAAGGAGGCCAAACCCCAGCGATGCAGATACAAAGGAAGGATGGCTCATGCGGATACAAAGGCGGGGAGTAGAGGGTGTCGGGAACTCCACCACCACTCCCGACCACCACTGCGAACAGGGAGTGGAGGACCCGCACGAAGTCCAAACCCAACTTACTCCTCTGCCTGGAGCAACAAGGGGCGCCCGATCTCACCGATCGCCCAAGAAGGAACCCAAGGCACGACACTACCAACAAACGACCACCACAGAAAAACAAGCTCCCTCACAGGCGACTAGCAAAGACCCCGCCGCCCAAAAGCCGCTAGCACCACTGCAAGGCCCGGGCCAGACCAACCTAGACGGAAGCAAAAAAGCAAAAGGGAAAGACCGGACAGACAGAAGAAGGGGGAAAACTCAACACCCACAAAGACTACCGATCTGGGCACTCCGCCCACACCTCGCGCCGCCCGAGCGAAACCCGACCCCACCAGGGAAAAAATCGCGAACCACCAGCTCTACGGCCGCCAATCGCAAGGCACCGCACCAATCCCGCTGAGGACGAGACGAAGAAGGCAGGATGAACAGGCACCGGTCGGCGAAGCTCCACGGACAGTCGAGGAAGGAGAAGCCCAGGGGGAGAGGAGAAGCTACGCGTCGACAGCCTGCCCCCCCACCAGACAGGACCGGCGGCTGGAGCTAGCCCTAAATCGCCCAGGCGCTCGCGAGAGCTCACGGACGGCGGCCAATTTTATAAAGTGATCTTTCTTACAAAAAATATACAGTCTCAGGCCATATTTCAATAAAAACATACACCCAATTTTTCTTTGAAGTTTTGCTCTCCAGCTTCCAAGAAATTCCCCTAAACTTTCACTTACCCACTCGACGAAGTCGATAAAAGTCGACATCCTAAAGTATCATTCTATCTGCCTTCCTACCAAACCTTCCATGACATGCCACTAGTTGTCACTTGCATCCGTTGCACTCTCCTAGCAAGCACAATCGCTGCCCACAAATCACGTCGGTGTCACTTGACATCCTTCCTCGAAAGACCCTACGCTCCTTTATAAATCATCACATGTGTGTACTACCCTTGCCCTCCTCTACCTCTCCCCCTCTTAAACGCCTGCCTTCCATTCCCATCCATCATTACTGACCTTGGCCTTCCTCCAACACCTCTCTTCTTCTGCCCCCCAACCTCTTTTGCTCTTGTTGTTTGCAACAATAGTCGTGAGGACCAAACGAGTGAGA
The DNA here is from genome assembly GCA_963693085.1 of Alisma plantago-aquatica. NCBI lineage: Eukaryota > Viridiplantae > Streptophyta > Magnoliopsida > Alismatales > Alismataceae > Alisma > Alisma plantago-aquatica. Next base: position 508,179,845 of record OY856411.1, on the reverse strand, counting down.
GAGGGATGGGATGGAGGCAAAAATGACAATGTTGGTCGGATCGCATGTGGTAGTGGTGGAACGGAGAGGAAGGTGCTAGCCGCAAAAAGAGGATATAGGTAGGTGGTAAAGGTGATGGGTAGTGGTAATGGGCAGGGAGAGGGAAATTGAAGATTAAGAAAGGGACAATTAATGTTATTGAAAAACTGCCTGCCAACAGTTTATACTTGAACTAAAGGTTTGCTAATGAAATATAATACTGGTTAGAGCGAAGTAAACATTGTGATTTATGCTAAGAAAAAACATGAATTTGACTTAGGGGCCGTTCGGGTCCTGACATTACAAATGTGGTAGTTTGCTACGTCTCTAGCATCTGATTTTGGGAGGGTCACCACCAGGAGCTGTGAAAATCGTATTGGGCAGCAGGCAGCCAGCATGCAAAAAGTGTGACGACTGACTCACAGAGGCTGATGACAGGCTGCCGCACGGTGGTGTCTAGTCCCACTAAACACAGCGGGATTCCGAAGCTCGTCATTTCACGAAGACAAATACCAAATCAAATACCGAAGATGATATTTACTATCAAACTAAGATCCAGTTTATATATAAAAAAACAGTAGTTAAAAAAGTGCCGGCCAAACGGGGCCTTAACGAAATCTGATATACTTGCTATATACAATTAAAATTACAACTACCAAGGTTGATTATTTGCTCCTAGTGACCTAACCCTGTCAAAAGCTTCATAGATCTCTTGTTGTAAGGTCCGCCTAGATGCTATCATAGAAACATGAATGTATATCAATAAAAATTCCAGGGTCATATTGATACTGATAGCGGCTAACATAGTTTGTCTATGTACAAACATTCAGTTAAAACAATGGGTGTCTTTCTTAAACAAATCAGAAAATGCAATAAAGGAAGAGGATATAAACCTACTTGGATGCACATCTAGCAGTCTCAGCAATCTCCCAGTTTGTACTTCGGGATTCCACAATTTTTTTCTTGAACTGTCTGACATTTTCTGAGCTCTTATCCAATCCTCGAGCAATATGTTTCTTGGACCATCTCATCACAGTGACACGGTCATCTACTTGCACATCTCTAACCTCTAACTTTGCAAGATGGTTTTGCAACTCTTCGGTAGCATGGGAAGGAAGTGAAGAAGATTCAGGTTTCTCCTCTAATGACGATTCAACACTGCCTTCGGGACTCATTTGTGTTGCCATGTCCTTTCTTAAGATAATAGGTGAATCCTTTGCAGCAACAGAGTTCTTACTATCTTGCCTTTCATCTGTATTATTGAACATATAACATGCAGGAAAGAGTATGAATACAGTTGTTAATCAAAAAAGAAGTTAACCTCAATCAGAGAGAATATTTGCAAAAGAAGTGCTTGCTGACTGCATTAGATACAAATTGAGTAAAAAATAGTGTAAAGATAAATTTGAGTAAAAAAATAATGTTAAAGATAAATTGAATAAAAATTAAAAAGTAATGTAAAGAATAAGGTGAAGTGAACATATAATTATCCCATCAGAATGCAAGAATCAGTCTTTAGATGCTGAGATATCCACAAGCATCTGGGATGCTTGATGGCTGGGTGGTGGCTTGTCAAAGTATGCACACAGGCTCTCTACAAAAAGGTCTAGGGCCGGCCTGGATTCTGGAGTGCAGAAAACTGTTTTAGTGTATCTCTGGCGACCATCGAGATGACCGAACATTTGGAGTCATGTACATTTTGGACAAGCTTTTCTGGTCTGGAGTATCAAAATTAGTTCAAGCAAGGAATTGGATTCTTCAAACATAACATTTCTGGAACAGCAAGAGCACCAAAGTTTCAAACATGCTGGCAAAGCAAGGAATTGTGATGGGTAGAGACTAGAGAAACATTTTCTCTATCCTCTTTAACCATATTTATTAGGACAAATCCTTATAGAAAATCGTTACTACTACTTAAATTATGCTTCTAAAAGCTGTAACAGCATAGGTTTTTTCACAAGTGGGTCACATGAATGTGTACCAATTGACCTCCACCAAGGAGTAATCAGATATTTAATTAGTTGTAACCAAAGCAGTACAGTGGGAAAAACAAAACATAGATACATATGATCTGAACTTTTCCTTTTGGATATAGTTTTACGTCAAGAGTTGTACTCAGATTATCTTGGAATTTTCAAACAGTAGTATACTTCGCTCAATCAATAGTCACGGCGAATTACACGTCGATCTTCTCTAAGGAGCACCCCTATTGGTCTGACATTACCAGATCAAACTACTATCAGTTATAATCTGGGGCGTGCTCAGGGATGACAAAGAGGGACACTGGACACAACCTTCTTACTACTAGCAATTTTTAATATATTTTTATTTGGTTTGGAATTTATAGCCTCACCTCCCAGAACATGTATATTCTGGACATGAAAAGAAATCTGATTCAAAATCCTTACATTCATTTTGAACCACATCCGGGGAGTGGATTTGTAGTAATGTATGCATAGAAGATTTTATGCACGTGGAAGGGATATGGTTGCACATTACACTCTTAATTTTACGAACACAGGGATATAAAAAGTTAGTTCAATGAATCCTTCCTCATACTGTCCAAATATGGCATTGGAGCAAGTTATAGGGAAAATTTTAACTTTACAATGCTATAGGCATTAAGCAATATCACTATAAACGCTGCTTGTCTTCCCATGCAAGGATCAACACATCTCATTTCCTTGTGTCATCTTTTAGCGGTCACTAGCAATTATTTGGTGCTCTTTTTGGTTGTTGTTCTCGTTCTTGTAGAATATAGAGAAGTTGGTTGGTTTTGCATTGAAAGGTATGCCTGGTTATTGATACGGGTCAGGGTAACTTGGAAAATCCCGTTACACATTGTGGGAGTAAAGCAAGGAAGAGAACACCATAAGACATACAAGAAATAATATGTATATGCATGATTTATCCACTGCCTGCATGGGTGGCGTTTTCATATTACCCACTTGTGTCTAACAATTAGATTTTTGTTGATATCTCATCCATCTTACAGTGATGTATCAGCACAAACAATAAATATCATACTCAATGTGTATGTGTGTGTGGGTATGTGTCATAGTGTCAACCATGCCCAGCTTGATACATAATTTCTGGATTACTTACTTGTAAAAGGCTTGCCGAAGATATTAGTACCTGCTCTTACATTTTCAGGATAGTAATCTAAATTGAACATTTTCCTACGGAGCAAATGACAATAAGTCAATAACTAAAACGGTTAATAAAACACAATGAATTATACCTGGAAAATGGGCTAAATGTAACTAGGACTGCCTCTATGGCCCTAATTTGGGATAGTGAATTTTTCTAATAGGATTCCTCCTGTTGTGGACATAGTTACCCGACCATGCATAGCTAAATGACATGATCCCCGTAGCCACTCATCCATGCATTGTCAAACTACATAACCCTCATCTATACTCGGTATTTGATTTTTTCACTGGGAGTTGAATAGAGGTGTCATTGAGCTTAACTTGAAGAAGCATTGAGCTTTAGTATATATTTGCCCCCCAAGGGTTGTCGGAAATTTATTTAGTTGGGTTTGGATTTTGTCATTTTTGATGTTCAAATTGAAACCGGGTCCATTTGAATAAGTACATGAAACTATATAATCTGGATTCAATTTCAGGTTAGGCATACGAAACATCTCGTTCCAGGTTTACCACTTTGTCAAAACATTGTGCCTGGGTCGGTTCCAAGTTGGTCAGTTTAGGTTTGAGCCAGATGCTTGTTCTGCCCGGAATCAACCACAAATCGGGTTTTTATTTTTACACCCTGAGGTGGCACAGATGCGTCATTAATAGATTCCAAATGTATATACCCACAACTTGTTTCCTCAGAACAACTAAGCACGAGTGTCATATGATACATATTGCTGTAAACTTTTAGGAGTTTCTCTTATTGTTTGTGAAGCATTCATTTGCAACAATTGCGATGATAATAAACAAAGTAAAAGCATTAAGAATACGGCATATATATAGAATATTGTACCGGATAGACAACAATAAGCTTCGATTGCAAGGATAGCCCGGTAGTTCAAACTTGTGCAGAATACCTGAGCTTTGCAATGGGGATGACGACTCCGTCATCATCAGAAGCTCGGACCAACCATTCACAGTCGTGGATCGCAGTATGCACTGGTCGGACTGTGCGGAGCACGACCTGCCGCCGCAACTCCCACTTATTTCCCCTCTCGCATTGCTGCTAGTGGTACTCGACGTGGCACTGCCAGCGGATCCTCGATCTGGGACCAGAACGCCCGCCATAAAAGCGGCATTGGTGATTGCATTGGAGTTCCGGAACTTGGCATCAGCACCGTCAAAATACCGCGTGGGCATCAGGGGCGAAGCCGAGTAATAAGAAGCGGAGGAGGAGGAAGGAATCCCGGCACCGAGGTTGGTGGCAAGAGGGCCGCTCTTAGACTTGGGCCGTCGATGGTGCGGATGCGGCGGTAAAGCCGATGTCTTGACGGCGGACCCATCGGCGGAAGAAACCGGGCTGCATATCCACTTCTCGGCGTCTTCCCATTTCGAAGGTATGGCTTTCCCGGCATTGCTGCCACCAAAAGGGAAGAATGCCATGGAGCTGCCGGTCCCGTACCTCCTTGCAGAATGAGCCGGCAACGGCACCCGCTCCGAGCTCCATCCCTTGTTGGCGTACCCACCGCCGGCGCCGGCGTTCCGGTAACTCGGCGTCGACCCAGGGCTGGGGAACAGTCCCGATCTGTTGCCGTGACTCATCGCCCAAGCAGTTGGAAGTAGCGCTGCGAATGCAAGTAGGTTGAGCTCTCTCCGCGGTTGATTCTCATGCGGTGACAGCCTCCGCTCATTTATTAGTCCATCAGCAACTAGGGGCGACTGTTATAGAGCAGAAGAACCGGTTTCTCGTTGAGCCCGGCGGTGGGAATGGCAACAAGAGGGCGGCCTCATCCTCCTTGATTCCAACCTGGGCAGCTTCCGTGTCGCCGGAGGCAATGCAGCGGAGCCCATTAGATCTGAACCGGTGCCTCAGCCGCCATCCTTTTCCTTCTTCTCGTTTTACTGGGACATCTGGTATGAAAAGAATCTGAGAGCAACGAGTTTGGACTATGTGCTGCCGGTGGGCAGGGCAGGCAAAGGCAAGCTGGTGGGTAGGCAAAAAGACGTTACGCTCTATCATTTAAGAAAACATGAAAGTTTTCTACTAATGTGTGGTATTTTTAAAAAAAGAAAATATTTCGCTGACTGACGGATCCAGTGCTAATTTATGAGTCGCTTCTTCCCGTTTCTTTCGCCGTATACGCGCTTTGTCCTTTCCGTGTGTCTGTTTCATTTATTGGCGGATTGTGCCAAACGATGGTATATATTATTTTATGTAAAACCTTTGTGGGACCGTGTGTAAGAGAACTAGGATTAGATTACTCCGACGTGAAGAAAGACAGAGAATACACCATATAAGTGAGACAACTAATAGAGGCGTTCAGCAAAGCACATCTCCACGAGACATGGACAACCTCGGCCAAATAGAAAGCTCAACCAATCACATAAATGGTAAGTTGGGACCCTTGAATAATCTCCAACACACCAACCAAAACTCTCATTGATGATCAAGCTGTGTGTGTGTGTAACATATATAATCTATATCTGTGTATACCCTATCGCTATTATCAAACACCATACGCACTGCAGTTTTGTCATTTTTATATCCTATAGAAAATCCTAGCTAATCGGAATATAAGCATATAAAAGCATTCCATTTTACATAATCCTATATGCTCTGACATTTTTCTCATTTTTTTCAATCGTATTGCCGTATCTTCTCAACTCGTCAATACTATCCAAAAACTCCAATCTTACTAATAAATTCTCTCTTCCTCATCTATGTATTTTCCACGACTCTCAATCTTCTCACATTCTCATTCAAAAATAATTTCTTCTTATCCAATTATCCCTTATATTAAACCATCTTCTCAGTAAATCACATGCCCAAAATTGTTTCTCACTCAAAAATCATTTTACAATCTCATTGGCATTTCTTCTAATTTCTTTATTTGTTCATTTATTTTCACTTTTACTTTAATCCCATTTAGTAAATGATGATTCTCAAGTTAACATCCAAAGAACCTAACAATAACTACAAAATTCTTCACAAAATGTCTCTCCTAACAAAATGCCATTCAAATTAGTGTCAAGCCCACAAAAAGATTGATGGTCATAGAAGACCATGCAAGAGTTTGATACATGAAGAAAGAGATTTTACATGACTTGTTCAATTGCCTCACTCCAATACATGTCCTCTCCTTCACCATATCATCTTATTCGTGTAACCTCTTCCCCACACAATAGTAGCAAAATCTCACATCCTTCATGTAAGATGTGTGTCTTGGTTTACCTCATATACATGTTTTGTTTATGTTTGACCTTCCTTGATATGATAATTGGGTGTTCTAACATGATATTAGTGACCCTTTTCTATTACGCTTGTGCTTAAGTATTAATTGGATGCTTAATCTTTATGTTGAACATCTGACTGAAATGGACTTTGATTGGATTTTGAAACATAATATGTTCAAGTTGAACAAACCCTAAGTTGTTTTAGGGTTTGGGCGGAAGGCTTTGAATCCTAACTTGATAAAGTGGCATTTAATACATGATATGCATCAAACCTAAACAAAAAGAGATTATATGGTTGTTAATATTGTTTTTTGTGGGTGATAATGTAGGGTTGTTGTAACAACCCCACCTCCCGGTAACCCCCAATTAAGGGAGACCCGAAGGTCAGAGCCGTTATTCAATTAACAGGATCAAAGGTTCGACAAATAATCAGTAATAATTAATAAACTTTACCAACTAAACTGAAAATGGGTACAAAATAAAACTTTGTTTACCTTTTAAAATATGGGATTTCTAATCTTCTATCCATGAAGATACTAATCTAACTAATCCTCCTGCGCATGTTACTTCTCATTTAATTCCACATATGCCACTTTACTGTTTGTTCTTTTCATTTGTACCTAAAACGCCGACAAACAAAACATCGGTCAGTCGAAGCTGGTATGTGGGGGAAACAATAATTGTGCAATTATGTTAACAATGTAATCAACCAAATATCATTTAACAACCAAGATTACGTTTTAAGCAATACTACTCAATCCTTGCCTATCCCCTTTCTCTGTAACGTCCCTGCAGTGGACATGGATACCACCTCTCTCATATGGTAGATCCTTACCCCCCATGGCCCTACCACACAGGTAGCCAATACCTAGGGTTATGGAGTTGCATGGTCCTACCCAAAGGTAGATCAATCCCTGACTCATGATGACTTGATGGACCTACCCCATTGGTAGTCATTTGCTAAGTCATTTAATGACCTGATGGACCTACCCTCATTGGTAGCCATTTACTAGGTCAATCTATAAAGCTACAGAGGGGACTAGGATCTGAGCTAGTAGGCATATTTCTTATGTGATAGTCATATTCACATTATATTTTGCATGAATTAAATACATCCAATAGTTTAATTTATGCCACGATGGAAACATCGATAAAATCCCGGAAAACTAATTCGGGTAGTCATAAGCGTAACCACATACATGTACATGCAGATTTGAGACAGAATAATCCAATCAACAATAGGCAAGCAAGCATTCAATAAGATCCTGAAACAAACATCCAATATTTTCTATCATGGATCATGGTATCCAATTCTAATATACCTTATTCGAGTCCTAGGGTTACTATTTCATTTTTAGGGTTTCTATTGCAATTAGGGTTTCCTTTCATCTTTCACTATTTTAAACCCTAATTATTCACAAAAGATATTAAGGTTATCCCTTAACAACATATAACCCTATTTTCATATTACAGGCACATTAATCATCAATTAAGCTTCCTTTTCAATAAAGCTACTATTTTTATCCCTTTAATCCATGACAAGATAATTATACACATTTATCATCAATTCATAGTTCATTATGGTCTAAATTACATATGAACTTAATTTGCTATTAATTCCACCTTCTATTCATGAGAAAACCCTAATTTATTACATTTAGGGCATTTATCCACAAATTAGTAACTTAATGCTCGAAATAGCTTAGATTCAGCATATTCCAACTTTAATCATGAAATTAACCAATTAAAGCCATCAATAGTCAAATTAATCAACATTAGGGTTTCAAGGCCCATTAAAGTATATTCAGGCATATGAAACTCCAAATTAACTAATAATATGAAAATTCATCCTTTTCCAATCTTAATGATCATTTTTATCATTAACAGGCTAATATCGACTTTATATAGTCATTTAACCCTTTCTAACTCATTAAACATCAAAGGTTAGGGTTTTTTTTCATTGATTAAACTATTAAAGATAGTATCTCTATATACTTTTCGAATTGTATAAGGAATCAGGCTCTAATTATATTTTATTTAGATTCCTCTCGATTTTCTGAGCAATTTCCATATTTTATGCGTACCAAACCGAGCTATGAATAAGGAGATACGAATTTTGCAAGGTTTTACTTACTTGAACCAATCGGAACATGCCACGTCACCAGGTTCCCATGCAATGCACCCACGCAAGATGGAAACATAACCAAAAGACTATTTTGCCCTTGTTTAGTTTTTTGGTTCTTTAGCCCGCAGGGGGCACATTGGTCCAGGGCCTTTCTGCCCTTCTTCTTCCTCGCGTTCCCAGCGACGCCGCTAGGGTTGAGGACTGCTGCTGCGTTGCCTCCCCTCCCTGGTACTCGAGAAGCGCCGCAGATGGTCCCCATACCTCCATCGACCTCCATCGCACCCATGGGGGCCTTCGGTCGTGGCTGAAGTGGTTGGGTTCAGACCTGCTGCCGGTTCTCATTGGCCGATCATGCATGTGAGGGTACAGGCGGCTAGGTATCAAGACGATGTACTCGGCATCTCCTTTGTCGCCGGCCTGACAGGAAGGGCGTTCCCTCACTCCGCGAACCTGGTTCCACTACTATCTATTGCCCAGAACCTCCTTTGTTTCTCACGTTTTTAAACAAGAAGGAAGCAAGGTTGGAAGAGAACTGGGTACTGTCGCATATCCCTCTGATCTCGGCACCCCTTAATCTAGACTTTATATAGGTTGAGATAGCAAGGGAGGTGTGAGGGTGTGGTTGGGGTTAGAGTCCTCAATCCCATTGGGAGAAGGAAAGATTCTTCCCAAAAAGTATTTATTCTTGGAAACAAACTAATCCTAAAAAAAAGTATGCTTGTACTTCTCTCTTAAGAACATACTTTCCTTAACAAGTAATGAGGGAAAACGTCCCCTTTCATTTACCAAATAAAACAAATTATATACAAAAGATTAAATGGTCTGAATATGTCCTTTTATCATATTCCTTATACATTTTTCTTCTTATTTTCTATTATTGGTAGATTCTCTTTTTTTTTCTTCATTGGGACTTCTTTGGATTCCCAGAACTCTATTATTTCGAAATTCCTCTCTAAGGAATACTCATTATCTTTAAATGCATCAATATGCATTGTTTCACATTATCATGTTGAGTTCTTATTAAAATATTTCTTTGCATTATCTCTCTTTGAGGATTTCCTTTATTTCTCTTTTATTTTCCTCATTGGTATTCCTTTTATTGTTAGGAATCATTGGGATACGAAATTCCACTAAGGATTTCCCATTTATTCCTCTTTTCACATATTTTCCACATTTCATCAATGTTTTCAGTTTCTTTATTAACAAGGAAATACTTAATTGATATTTTCTTTTCTTATTGCCTTTTCTTTGCAACATTGGACTACTTGGAACCCAAGGAACCCAATTGGCACGAAATCCTCCTTGGATTTGCTTTCTAAAGGTTTCCATACCTTTCTCATCTCAAATTCTCAGTTATTCATTAATTAATTGAATATCCTTGTTATTGGGCCCAATAGCCAATAAAGCCCGCAAATAAATCAACAAGGCTATTTTAAACGAAAAACATGCATCCATTCATTATTTGTTAATTTATCTTTAATATGAGAAATTACATTTCTCAGCAAATGAACCCAAAATTTGGGGTTGTAACATCCTTCCCCTCTTATAAGAATTTTGTCCTCAAAATTCCATTAAGCAAGCAAACAAACAGGATAATCCATCCTTATGTCCATCAGGGCTACCATGTGGCTTCACCCTATCCATGGTGTTTTCCAAGAACCTTCATCATCTCATATTCTTCCATCTGAGTTCTTTCTTACCTGGGTATATCGTACCCTCATAGGTGACTCAGGACATCTCAGCCTCTCAGAAGCTGAATAGGTTCAGGGCTCAACACATGGCTTGGGTACCTCACATAGTGCTCTAGATCAGACTCACATTACACATCATGTTATCCTGAGGGGCAAAGTTAAACACAACCATCTCCACCAATCCATCTCAAATGGACCCATATATCGGGGATTCAGCTTTCTCAGTTGTAGCTTAGAGGGGTCGGATTTTCACATTATATTCCTCCACAGTGAACTGTATGTCAGTCTGCTTTGCATTAGCTCGTGACTCATGTCACCACTGGGCTCTCTCTCAGCCATTGCACGATCAAAGCGACTTCCTCTACACACACCTGGGGTTCTTTTATGACCTTCGCGAGGCCTCCTTCACCAACATCATCATAATGAAGTGGTGACCGACACAACCTCCCTATAGAACTTCTTGCATCCCGATAAAGGCTATGGTGGTTAACATTACATCTTAAGAACTATCTCTATGTATCACCCTAAACGAGCACACATGCTCTCATCAGACCCTCTCGTCCGGATCATACTGTCCAATAGTATGGGGTGATAAACTGTACAAGCACTGAGATCTTCATGTATCTACTTCCACCTCATGGAAGTGAACCTTTAGGTCACATCAAAAACTTTTGAATTCGCATCATGGTGTAGTTGACCCATCTCTTTTCATATGTAGTTCAACCAGATCTATCCCTTGACAGAACTCTTCCTTTCTCATGTCACCTAGGTAAGGCGATCTACCATAACCCATATTGCATCTTGACCTTCTTGGTCTAGGAGAAACTCACAACCTCCATAATGATGAACTCCCATTCCCTCTTGGGAACTCATTATACTTTATATCCATGCACTGGGTTAATGGTGTTCGTCCTTCACCTCCTGGCTTGCATGGCCACATGCTACATGCAACTTTGTTTCAACATTCAGAATGCTACAGTCACTTACTATCTTTGTAGTATCAAGATATATCATGACCTTCTGTATTGTTATGATTCCTCAAGCTTGATACCTCGGAAACCCTAAACCACTCTCAAAAGGGTTTTATTACCTTCCTATCCAAAGAAGTGTATCTGAGGTTCTATCACCATCCTTTTACTACATCAAGGACTAAACTGGCTACCCAAACATCCATTAACTTGTTCAACATATCCTATTACATCCGAGTGTTAGCCAAAACACATCTTCTCTCCAAACATAGGGTTAGTCAGACAACCTCAACTTCTTCTAGCTTCCAGCTAAACTAGGTAGCTATATCTCAACCAGAGCATTCATTACCACTCCTTATCCTTAGGTGTTAGTTAATGTCGAAGATATACTCCTCCATGCATTATACTTATCATCTCATCTTAAACTATACATCTATCTTTATTAAGAAGCTCTGAGCTCATCCCCACTGTGATCGAACTCGACCTTGGTTAATCTGCAAATTCCACATAGTTCCTGATAAAACATCCTCATAAGCTGACTACACTACCTCTCTTAGTGTTTGTGAACCATCCCTGTATACTTCACCGGGGTATGTTATCATTTCTATCCTCATACCTTGTAGCTACGTTCCAACTTACATCATCTTTATCCTTGGTGTAAGGCATGTGTACTGTCCTATCTCTCACTCCCATAACAAGAAGAAATAAGCATTTGGCTGCAGTCCAAATACATAGTTCTTCCTGTTCCAAGAGTAGAGATGGTACAACCACCTCGCCAGTACACTTTCAAATCCAAGTTGAAACGTGCCACATATCATCCCGATATCAAAATTACTTCCATGGAAAACTGGTCTCAAACTTACTTGGTCCAAGCACAATCCTTGGTCATCTCCTCTAGGTCTATAGGGTGCCGGCACTTTTGGGGTCATCCCTTTTCCCTTATGCATCCCGAGAGTGCCCTACTCATCTGCCCTTTGGGTCCCATGAGTTCATGAAGGTGATCAATCTCCTAACTCATGGCCCTCAGACAATGATAGTTGTTACCTCCCGACCCTATGGTCATGTGCAACTAGGGAATTAGGCGACTCCTTCTTCCATCGGTCTTATCCCTACCTGACCCTTGGATAGACTTAGGATTCTAACATAGTACATGTCCAACTTAGAACCTTACCCAAGCCTTCATCATCTCTCTCTGCATTCACGACTGACTTTCATCCTTTCATAGGGATCATGGCGACCTGTCTTCCATGGTCAGGTCCCATACCGGTTACCTCCATGGTAACACATCCACATGCACTTTAGAGATGGCTATGTATGGGTCTACAGGTTCATTTTCACGCCATGTACTTTTCACTTAGCTTCTCAAGATCCTATGAAACCTCTTTAGGTCACCTCAAAACCAACAAAAGTGGTATACACCCTACCAAAGGGTCCCTCTCCCAGGATGGGAGAAAACTACAACTTTTGACGACAAGGTCACAACTGTCCTTAGGGTTTACCTCCGCATGAGCATGTCTAACCCGACAACTATTAAGGCACAGGTGGACCACTTACTAAACCATGCTAGGTCACACTCGTTCACTTTCCTCAATATCCGGTCAACTTATTCATGAGGGGTTCATCAAACATACCCTTACCTTAAGGGGTTTCCTTTACCTCTACACATTAAGAGTACCATGCTCGAAACTATAGAGACTCAAATCTCAACATGAGCATTGGGTACACTGCTTCCCCTCTTAGGCCTACGAACCCTAGGTTCGCCTCCGGGTGTCCAACTGCATGCTCATTCTCTTAACTAGGAATCCCGCATGTCCAAGATATGTCATGTACTCCCATGATCTTTCTACTCAAACAACACTTCAGAGTTGATTCCTCATCCCGGACAACTACTAGGTATAAAGCCTCACAACTGGTGCCTTAACCTCCTCAGGGTCTAAAGCACTCTCTATCTCATTTAGTAGGTACCAGAAGCATCATCTTCTCTCTAGGGTTTGGTTACTCTCAAGCTAACCCAGACATCATCAACCTCCAGGGATCATGCATGAGGCAACCATTATCATCCACTTAAGTCGCATCATTCTCGACTCCCACTGTTTCTCAAGTTTCGGGGTTTTAGGCTTCCGACTTTCTTAGCCGAGGTCTGCTCCCTCTCTCTAGAGCTAATCCTACAACCAACCTCTATATAAGAGGTCCTGTCTTTAAGAAGGATCAAGCTCATAAGCATGCCCCTACCTGAGTGAAACCCATACTCAAACTTATGTTTACTCAAGGTTATTCATAACCCCCTTATGCTTATCTCATAAGCCATGACCCCTTGACTATGGTTTCGTTTAATGTCAACCCTGCTGACGCACTCTGGGTACAAGTTATATCCTACTTGCAACAACCCTATAGGTTCTTCTCTACCCTCATCCATGAAGGAGTTACCCTTCGCTCAAACATGCACGACCCTCTCCAGGGTTGGGTCGCCAAAGGTACTAGGTTATCCAACCTCTCATGGCACGTATGACGATCCCAAGGCATGTCCAACCAAACACTCAGTCTAACTCATCATGTCATCTCTATCTCTAACCTTCACTTAGGGTTAACATCATCCTCAAAGGATGTGCCATGTATCTACCTTTAATGGAGGTCTCTACCTCCAAGACATCCTCCTACCAAGGAGGTCTATCCTCATGTCTCACTTGAGGGCAATGATAGCTTGTGTCATACGACCTAAGCATGTATCTATTCCTTTTATGCTTACTCTATTAAGCTTATGTCCATGACATCTTATTTACATGCTTTTTATTAATTTGGTGGAGGATTCCTTAATCCTTATCAACCTTACCCATACCTCAAGAGGGTGAGGAGAAGAGAGGAAACCCTAATCCTTAAGGTCCTTAATAGAATTTGAGTTGAGAAGGGATGAATAAGATGAGAGAGTTCTAAAGGTATCTTACTTCGAGTCTTAACCTAAGACATCGGCCAGGCAGTCACACGATCCGGGAGTCCTCGTATTCTGACTAGCGGTGCGAAGGAAAATTTTGCCTGCCCCCGGACGTGATCCTTTTCTAGACACCTCAGTCTTACAGACAATCCTCTAATAACTCCCTTGGTTTCTACAGAATTTGTAAAATTTAATAATTATTAAAGATTAATTGAGGAACCTATGCTCTGATACCAATTGTAATGACCCCGCCTCCCGGTAACCCCCAATTAAGGGAGACCCGAAGGTCAGAGCCGTTATTCAATTAACAGGATCAAAGGTTCGACAAATAATCAGTAATAATTAATAAACTTTACCAACTAAACTGAAAATGGGTACAAAATAAAACTTTGTTTACCTTTTAAAATCTGGGATTTCTAATCTTCTATCCATGAAGATACTAATCTAACTAATCCTCCTGCGCACGTTACTTCTCATTTAATTCCACATATGCCACTTTACTGTTTGTTCTTTTCATTTGTACCTAAAACGCCGACAAACAAAACGTCGGTCAGCCGAAGCTGGTATGTGGGGGAAACGATAATTGTGCAATTATGTTAACAATGTAATCAACCAAATATCATTTAACAACCAAGATTACGTTTTAAGCAATACTACTCAATCCTTGCCTATCCCATTTCTCTGTAACGTCCCTGCAGTGGACATGGATACTGTGGGCTCTGATCTCCAAAGTCCGATATAAACACATAAACTTTGAAGTAAACATAGCGGAAGCGATTCGTTTAGCAGCGGAATACCAAAAATCAGCGGAAATTAAAACTTTTTGAGATAAGACATTGAAACCATAAAAACTCCTTTCATAGATTCAAGATAAACTGTTTACATCTCTGTTAATTACTTCTTGAGTAATTAAACACAACATGCTACAAAATCTCAAGAGACGAATCAAAACTCAGACCATGACTCCAAGGACCTGAGAGTACAGAGGACGCATAGGACTGACTATCTATCTATATAACTCAGCAGTCTGAATCTCCACCTGAGATTTACTGCTGCTCCGGGTACTGCTGCTACTGATACTGGTCACCTGGAGATTGGTCCCTTCGTCCTTGGCGACCACCTAAAAAGTTGAAATCTACGGGGTGAGACAATTTTAAATAATTGTCCCAGCGGGAGTTATAACTCTTCGCCAGAAACATGATTATTACAGAATAAGAGAATAATTGTACACAAAGAAGTCATATATATTTTAAGAGTAGTTAGAACAATGTTTCACAGATTGTAATCTATTCCTCCTACTAGAAGCAAAGCATCTCTAAGTCAACCCACATATCTCTTTTCTTTTAGAAATAAAAGGACATGTATAACATTTATTTATTATAAGTCCATTATCACCACACTGGCTCTCTTCAGGCTTAGATCATATATCCATCACCTGGCATTATAATAAGGGATATCATGGCCTGTAGCCATACCCTTTTCTACAAGGTGTTAGGATTCCAAATCCACAACATAACTGTATGATTAGTACACATGAAATCATACTTAACCATACTCAAGTGACACAAGGGTTATTTACATTCATCACCCATAAGTCTGCAGTTAAGCCTTTCATAGGATTATCTTGTAATAGAATTTCACATAGTAACACTCTATATTAGGATCACATTTCATAATTTAACATAGGGATATCAATACTTAAACATCTTATCACTAAGAATCCGGAAAGTGAGAGTCCAAACCCCTGGACTAATTAAAACATTTATTACCAATAACATATTATTTTATCTGGTCATCTAAATAATATGACCTTTGATGATCATCAGTGCATATTACTCATGACTCATTCTGCCTATCAAACTCATAAGTTATCACTTATCAGATAACATACATGTTCTTGAATATTAAACATTAGCATAGCAGCTAAGAAAGAAGGATACTAAAAGTAACAAGTCTAACTTACATCAATTACCATTTCTCAATTCTCTCATCACAAGTCATCTGTTAAGCATGACCTTGATGGTACTCATGGCTCTCACAGCCCATCAATCTCATAAGATGTCACTAACAAGGCACCAGGATATATCACTGTTCATAAAGCTAACAACATGCTTTTAATGAATATAGCATCATTATCCATACCTGGATATGATCATCCTCATATAGGAACCTGCACGGTCAATTCAACTGATAACAAAAAATAACTCATTTAAAGAATTTGTATCTCCCTACTCTTACAAGAGCTAGGTTTCCTGATTTTCATCAATTAGGGTTTACTATTCACAATACATGTCATCACCCTAGAATTAGGGTTTACTATTCATAATACATGTCATCACCCTAGAATTAGGGTTTACTATTCATAATACATGTCATCACCATAGAATTAGGGTTTACTATTCATAATACATGTCATCACCCTAGAATTAGGGTTTACTATTCATAATACATGTCATCACCCTAGAATTAGGGTTTACTATTCACCTATTGGTGAATTGATCTCATAATATCACCATGTATGAGAAACATCATCATTAAAGACCTCAGATAAGATTAAGATTCATCAATTATCATAATTAGGGTTTCCATGATTTCACATAGTGAATCATACCCTATTCATGCACATTCATGTATATTGAAGGTATTTTACTTGAGTTTCCACCATAAATGGTACTTTCTCTTTCCTCCCACTAGTAGATGGTGATTACACCACTCTATATTAGGTTGGGTTAAGTCCCCTTTGATCTTCATAGACCAAATCACCACTATCAAGTGATTAGGGTTTGATTAGAACAAGGTATCACTGAATTGAACCTCTCAGGGGCATTTGGTAAAATTACCCATTGATCATCATCATGGGTCGATTCATTAGTCACTTAGTCCCTTAGTATTTTAAGTTACCATTATGGTTTAGATTAGATCATCATTGAACCAATTATACCTTTAAGTGGTTAAGTATAAACAACCATAAAAAATCTCCAATTAGGTTAGGGTTTAACCTTCAACCTTCAACCCATTTGAACCCTCAAACGAGTGTGAACTCACTGAGTTGAAACGGGTGTGAACCCATTTAAGATGAAACGCGTGTGAACTCGTTTGAGATGAAACGGGTGTGAACTCGTTTGGATTGAAACGGGTTGAACTCGTTTGGATTGAAATGGGTTGAACTCATTTGGATCTAAATGAGTGTGGACTCGTTTGGGTCTAAACGAGTGTGAACTCGTTTGGGTCCAAACCACATGGATATGAAAGGTGATACAAAGGTCATGATTGAAAAGGATTTCTTAAGTTGAAGCCTTCAATTGGCCCAAGCCATGTTAACCACTTACAAATTGAGTCAATTAGGATGAGCCTCAATCAATTGGACACCAATTTGACCTTCAATTGTAAGCCAATTATGGTTAAGTCTAACTCAATTAAGGTTTCCAATCGGCTACTCATCAATTTTCAACAATGTGAATCAAAACAAGGTTGAACCTATCAATTGAACTCCAATTGGGCCCAAACTTGGCCCAAACGGTCTTGGGATCGTTTGGATGATCTCCAAACGGTCTTGAGACCGTTTGCCCAAAGTTTGACCAAAATTAAGTTGATTTGATAAGGGTTGAGTCCTAATTAAATTACAATTCAGCACTTTTAATCAATTTATCAATATCTTGTGATTGGACCCTCAAACCATCACATTTCTTTAACCCTAGACCTTCAAACGGTCTTGGGGTGTCACTAAACGAGTGTGAGATCGTTTGGATGAACCCCCAAACGGGTTTGAACTCGTTTGGGTCCTTCAACCCAACACTCATCAAAATCTATATGAAAAATCAGCAAATTTAACCCGATTAGGGTTAGGGTGTTGAAATGCCTTCAACTCTTAATTGGTTAGGAATTAGATCATGATTCTTGGTAGAAATGAAATTCAATATATTATGAACAGGAATCCCAAATGGTCAATGCTTGGTCAACTCCTTCAAACGGGTTGGAACCCGTTTGCCCAAAGATTCAAGTTAATCAGTTTAGAAAACAGCACTTAATTCAATTCGATTGCCTAATTGATTGGCCTTCAACCTATGATTCCTTTGGAGTTAACCCCTCAAATTTGGTGGGTCATTACCCTACATAATTGTGAACAGAAATACCAAACGGTCAATGCTTGGTCAACGCCCTCAAATGGGTTGGAACCCGTTTGGCCAAACCGACCTATTGAACCCGTTTAGATTGAAACGAGTGTGAGATCGTTTGACCTATTGGTCCAAGATCGTTTAGTAAAGTTGGATAAGGACCAACATAGGTATTAACGCCCCTTGTCTTCAACCTTGAAACCAAGGTCTGTTCTTCACGAAAAAGCTTGCAAGGGTGCAAAGAAGGATGGGGAAGAAGAAGAACTAACTATTATTTGCACGAATAAAAGTATGCATAACAAAGCAAAAGGTTTAGAATTATAAAACCCACCTTAAGGTCATTCCTTGAGATCCAAGCTTCCAAGATTCAATTATTTAATGGTGTGTTGAGCTCCACAGGTCGGCCAAGGGTGTTTCTCCAAGGAAAGGTTGGGAAGAGATGGCTAGAACGAAAAAGCTAAGTGAGTTATCCATAAAACCAAGCTTGCATGATGAATTCACCCAAGAATCCGAGCTTGAAGATGGTTCTTCTCACCTTAGAACTACTTGGTCACCTCCCTGAGCTCCAGAGATTTCCTTAGAAGTTTTGAGAAAGAAGAGAAGTGAAGAGAAATGAAGGATCGTTCTGTTGAGTTTACAAGGAAAAGGGATTATATACTTTAGGCTATTTTACACCATAAGGACCTCTAAAGCATGGGATTTTCATCTAAGTCCCTCCTTGCTTCTTAGGCACGTCCAAGCCATCTAAACTCAAATCAAGTTCATCAAAGCTCAAGATCTAAGGGTAGAAAAGGTCAACTTTCAACTAGGGTACACATATGAAGGTCTTCATACCCATCCATGGTGAATTTTATGCACAAAGATTACTTTTCTTATCTGATTATTTATTGATGTATCTCTTTCATCATTTCTACTATAAATGATTCCAAGAGTCATATAAGATGCTCTAGAAGGTGTACTTCCCAAGTTTTACCCATAATTTGGGTAAATTGCACTTTACTCCAAATTAGGGTTTTTAAGCACCAGGATCATTCCACAAGCTGCATCTGAACGCCCAAGCTTGGAAAATCCATCATGCCTCATCATATTCACTCTTATGATGTTTCATCATCAAAGGTACATCTTAACCTGTGAACTCTGCAAGTTAAACCTCTTAACTGGATAATTGCACATAGGTCCTTGTATTGCAAAACAATACTACCACATTGTTCATAGGGGACAGGAATGGAAACATATGTTCCTTAGGAGCTTTTATTACCTGCTAAAAGATGATTACATGTGTTTAATTACCTATTTAAGCAAAACTTCTAGGGTTAGGTTATAACCCAGGTCAGGGATGTTACAAATTATAAACCCCTAACAAGGATTTCGTCCTCGAAATCCCAGGGAAAGGAAGAACAGATTGATCATTATGATGATATTATGGGTTTGTAATTCGTACAAAGTCCCTTTTGTTAATTACTTCTTATCACTGTTTATTCTTGTGTAAAGCATAAACCCCTAACATAAGGTGTCCATACTTTTTGAAAGGAAAAAGCATAAAAGAACATTCTTCCAATATTACTCAAGAATGCTTACCATTAGAGGAACATACATACCTTAACACAGATATTTTACTCAGTATATTGTCTCAAAGGCTTCACTGAAGGAGTTCATTGAGTATGCTTACTAAGTAGTTACTGAGGAAATTCACCACGTATATTCACTAAGTTTGTTCACTAAGTATTCACTGAGGAAATTCACTGAGTATATTCACTAAGCATTCACTGAGTATGTTCACTAAGTATTCACTGAGTATATTCACTGAGCATATTCACTAAGTATTCACTGAGTATATTCACTAAGCATATTCACTAAGTATTCACTGAGTATATTCACTAAGTATTCACTGAGTATATTCACTAAGTATTCACTGAGTATATTCACTAAGTATTCACTGAGTATATTCACTGAGCATATTCACTAAGTATTCACTGAGTATATTCACTAAGCATATACACTAAGTATATTCACTAAGTATTCACTGAGTATATTCACTGAGCATATTCACTAAGTATTCACTGAGTATATTCACTAAGCATATTCACTAAGTATTCACTGAGTATATTCACTGAGCATATTCACTAAGTATTCACTGAGTATATTCACTAAGCATATTCACTAAGTATTCACTGAGTATATTCATTGAGTATTCACTGAGTATATTCACTAAGTATTCACTGAGTATATTCACTAAGTATTCACTGAGTATATTCACTAAGTATTCACTGAGTATATTCACTAAGTATTCACAGAGTATATTCACTGAGCATATTCACTAAGTATTCACTGAGTATATTCACTAAGCATATTCACTAAGTATTCACTGAGTATATTCACTGAGTATTCACTGAGTATATTCACTAAGTATTCACTGAGTATATTCACTAAGTATTCACTGAGTATATTCACTGAGCATATTCACTAAGTATTCACTGAGTATATTCACTAAGCATATTCACTGAGTATATTCACTAAGTATTCACTGAGTATATTCACTGAGCATATTCACTAAGTATTCACTGAGTATATTCACTAAGCATATTCACTAAGTATTCACTGAGTATATTCACTAAGTATTCATTGAGTATATTCACTAAGTATTCACTGAGTATATTCACTGAGCATATTCACTAAGTATTCACTGAGTATATTCACTAAGCATATTCACTAAGTATTCACTGAGTATATTCACTGAGCATATTCACTAAGTATTCACTGAGTATATTCACTAAGCATCTTCACTAAGTATTCACTGAGCTTTTCGTATTTAATTTTTCCTTATACCCTCTAGATTGTTATAGAATAATTACCTGATTAGAGTAATCAAAAGATAACAATCTAGGAGTTTCATACTTGCCTTATCTACAATAACTATATACCTGGCCAGGGTATATAAGTATTGAGATTAGGTAGTATGTATTTTACTTATCAACATATTCCTCATTCTTCATATCATTATACACACAGAATTTACCATACTAGATTATTCTTCAGGTATCACATCTATACTTCATCCTTTTCATACACAGTTAAGGGAGATTATAAATTATTTTAAAGAATACTGAGTAAGATACAAGTTCTTATCTCCCTTGTGTTCTTCCACGATCTAGTCAAGGAATTCAGAAGCAGCAAAATTACATATTTTTAACACATAGAATCCTGATATGTAATATTAAAACAAAACTTATTTCATCTGACCTGTATGGGACGTTTGTCCACGTCCTCTATTATTATAGAGCCTCCCTTGTGAGCCTTGCAGACTCTGTCCTTGGGGCTGAGTCATTATTGTATTCCTGTCTGAACAATCCCTTACCAGGTGTCCCGACTGTCTACATAGGTAACAGATCCTGGGTGCAAAATGTCTATACGATCCAGTTACCGATGTTGATGCTATGTCGGAGGGTCCTCTTGGAATACTACTATGATCCCTACTTCCACTTGACACCCATTGTGTCTGGGTAGGAAATCCTGACAAAGCTGATGGTGTAGAAAATCTTGGTTTCGTAAAACTTTCAGGCCCTTGTTCTTGAGGCTGGGTGTACATCTTCTTACTACTTGTCTATTGTTTCATGGTTTCTGACCTCTCTATCCTTCTTACTGACTCCACAAAGGTGGCAAACCTTTCTCTATTCTCTAGAGCAGACACAGGAGTGGCTAGTTCAGATTTCAAACCCTTTTCAAAATGTTGAATTATTTCTTCATCGGTAACTGCCGTTTGTGGACAAAATCGTAGTAACTCCATGAACTTAGCTTCATACTCGCTAGCGTTCATGTGTCCTTGTGTGATCTTCTCAAATTGAAAGATCTTCTCATCTAGATACGTCTTAGGGAAGTATCTATTGATGAATTCTCATCGGAAAACCTCCCATCCTATTTCTTCGCCTGGTCTCTTATCCTCCTCTATCATCCACCAATTACTAGCACTCCCTTTTAGGAGGTATACCGCATGTTTTACCTTTTCAGCTTCAGGAATATCAAGGATCCTGAAAGCCTTTTCCAGCTCTGTCAACCATAGATCAGCATCTGCTGGGTCAGATGTACCAGCATAGTCTATGGCTCCCACCCGGCGAAGTCTCTCAAAAGTCTTGCCAGCTCCATAACCTTCCTGATGGGCTAGTACCCTAGGTGCAGACGGTGGCACCCTATCTGCTATGTGTGTTATGGCTGTCAGAAACTTATCAAATAAGGCATGGACAGCTGGGTTTTCTATCTCAGCTGGGTCAAACTGGGGTGGCTCCCTGGGTTGCTCAGGTAAGGGTTGCTCCATTTCTGGGTGCCTTGCAACTCCCTGTGGTGCAGCAACGCTACTTTCCGCCACATACTCTTCATGTGGGTCAGCCATCCTTATATATCTTCTCCTCCTGAGGAGCAGAATGTTCTATTAGATAAGGAAGGAACACTAAGGATAGACTCGACATCCTAAGTCCTATGTCTCTTTAGACTCAGCGAACCTAGAGCTCTGATACCACTAATTGTGGGCTATGATCTCCAAAGTCCGAGATAAACACATAAACTTTGAAGTAAACATAGCGGAAGCGATTCGTTTAGCAGCGGAATACCAAAAATCAGCAGAAATTAAAACTTTTTGAGATAAGACATTGAAACCATAAAAACTCCTTTCATAGATTCAAGATAAACTGTTTGCATCTCTGTTAATTACTTCTTGAGTAATTAAACACAGCATGCTACAAAATCTCAAGAGACGAATCAAAACTCAGACCATGACTCCAAGGACCTGAGAGTACAGAGGACGCATAGGACTGACTATCTATCTATATAACTCAGCAGTCTGAATCTCCACCTGAGATTTACTGCTGCTTCGGGTACTACTGCTGCTGATACTGGTCACCTGGAGATTGGTCCCTTCGTCCTTGGCGACCACCTAAAAAGTTGAAATCTACGGGGTGAGACAATTTTAAATAATTGTCCCAGCGGGAGTTATAACTCTTCGCCAGAAACATGATTATTACATAATAAGAGAATAACTGTACACAAAGAAGTCATATATATTTTAAGAGTAGTTAGAACAATGTTTCACAGATTGTAATCTATTCCTCCTACTAGAAGCAAAGCATCTCTAAGTCAACCCACATATCTCTTTTCTTTTAGAAATAAAAGGACATGTATAACATTTATTTATTATAAGTCCATCATCACCACACTGGCTCTCTTCAGGCTTAGATCATATATCCATCACCTGGCATTATAATAAGGGATATCATGGCCTGTAGCCATACCCTTTTCTACAAGGTGTTAGGATTCCAAATCCACAACAAAACTGTATGATTAGTACACATGAAATCATACTTAACCATACTCAAGTGACACAAGGGTTATTTACATTCATCACCCATAAGTCTGCAGTTAAGCCTTTCATAGGATTATCTTGTAATAGAATTTCACATAGTAACACTCTATATTAGGATCACATTTCATAATTTAACATAGGGATATCAATACTTAAACATCTTATCACTAAGAATCCAGAAAGTGAGAGTCCAAACCCCTGGACTAATTATAACATTTATTACCAATAACATATTATTTTATCTGGTCATCTAAATAATATGACCTTTGATGATCATCAGTGCATATTACTCATGACTCATTCTGCCTATCAAACTCATAAGTTATCACTTATCAGATAACATACATGTTCTTGAATATTAAACATTAGCATAGCAGCTAAGAAAGAAGGATACTAAAAGTAACAAGTCTAACTTACATCAATTACCATTTCTCAATTCTCTCATCACAAGTCATCTGTTAAGCATGACCTTGATGGTACTCATGGCTCTCACAGCCCATCAATCTCATAAGATGTCACTAACAAGGCACCAGGATATATCACTATTCATAAAGCTAACAACATGCTTTTAATGAATATAGCATCATTATCCATACCTGGATATGATCATCCTCATATAGGAACCTGCACGGTCAATTCAACTGATAACAGAAAATAACTCATTTAAAGAAGTTGTATCTCCCTACTCTTGCAAGAGCTAGGTTTCCTGATTTTCATCAATTAGGGTTTACTATTCACAATACATGTCATCACCCTAGAATTAGGGTTTACTATTCATAATACATGTCATCACCCTAGAATTAGGGTTTACTATTCATAATACATGTCATCACCATAGAATTAGGGTTTACTATTCATAATACATGTCATCACCCTAGAATTAGGGTTTACTATTCATAATACATGTCATCACCCTAGAATTAGGGTTTACTATTCACCCATTGGTGAATTGATCTCATAATATCACCATGTATGAGAAACATCATCATTAAAGACCTCAGATAAGATTAAGATTCATCAATTATCATAATTAGGCTTTCCATGATTTCACATAGTGAATCATACCCTATTCATGCACATTCATGTATATTGAAGGTATTTTACTTGAGTTTCCACCATAAATGGTACTTTCTCTTTCCTCCCACTAGTAGATGGTGATTACACCACTCTATATTAGGTTGGGTTAAGTCCCCTTTGATCTTCATAGACCAAATCACCACTATCAAGTGATTAGGGTTTGATTAGAACAAGGTATCACTGAATTGAACCTCTCAGGGGCATTTGGTAAAATTACCCATTGATCATCATCATGGGTCGATTCATTAGTCACTTAGTCCCTTAGTATTTTAAGTTACCATTATGGTTTAGATTAGATCATCATTGAACCAATTATACCTTTAAGTGGTTAAGTATAAACAACCATAAAAAATCTCCAATTAGGTTAGGGTTTAACCTTCAACCTTCAACCCATTTGAACCCTCAAACGAGTGTGAACTCACTGAGTTGAAACGGGTGTGAACCCATTTAAGATGAAACGGGTGTGAACTCGTTTGAGATGAAACGGGTGTGAACTCATTTGGATTGAAACGGGTTGAACTCATTTGGATTGAAACGGGTTCAACTCGTTTGGATCTAAACGAGTGTGGACTCGTTTGGGTCTAAACGAGTGTGAACTCGTTTGGGTCCAAACCGCATGGATATGAAAGGTGATACAAAGGTCATGATTGAAAAGGATTTCTTAAGTTGAAGCCTTCAATTGGCCCAAGCCATGTTAACCACTTACAAATTGAGTCAATTAGGATGAGCCTCAATCAATTGGACACCAATTTGACCTTCAATTGTAAGCCAATTATGGTTAAGTCTAACTCAATGAAGGTTTCCAATCGGCTACTCATCAATTTTCAACAATGTGAATCAAAACAAGGTTGAACCTATCAATTGAACTCCAATTGGGCACAAACTTGGCCCAAACGGTCTTGGGATCGTTTGGATGATCTCCAAATGGTCTTGAGACCGTTTACCCAAAGTTTGACCAAAATTAAGTTGATTTGATAAGGGTTGAGTCCTAATTAAATTACAATTCAGCACTTTTCATCAATTTATCAATATCTTGTGATTGGACCCTCAAACCATCACATTTCTTTAACCCTAGACCTTCAAACGGTCTTGGGGTGTCACTAAACGAGTGTGAGATCGTTTGGATGAACCCCCAAATGGGTTTGAACTCGTTTGGGTCCTTCAACCCAACACTCATCAAAATTTATATGAAAAATCAGCAAATTTAACCCGATTAGGGTTAGGGTGTTGAAATGCCTTCAACTCTTAATTGGTTAGGAATTAGATCATGATTCTTGGTAGAAATGAAATTCAATATATTATGAACAGGAATCCCAAATGGTCAATGCTTGGTCAACTCCTTCAAACGGGTTGGAACCCGTTTGCCCAAAGATTCAAGTTAATCAGTTTAGAAAACAACACTTAATTCAATTCGATTGCCTAATTGATTGGCCTTCAACCTACGATTCCTTTGGAGTTAACCCATAAAATTTGGTGGGTCATTATCCTACATAATTGTGAACAGAAATACCAAACGGTCAATGCTTGGTCAACGCCCTCAAACGGGTTGGAACCCATTTGGCCAAACCGACCTATTGAACCCGTTTGGATTGAAACGAGTGTGAGATCGTTTGACCTATTGGTCCAAGATCGTTTAGTAAAGTTGGATAAGGACCAACATAGGTATTAACGCCCCTTGTCTTCAACCTTGAAACCAAGGTCTGTTCTTCACGAAAAAGCTTGCAAGGGTGCAAAGAAGGATGGGGAAGAAGAAGAACTAACTATTATTTGCACGAATAAAAGTATGCATAACAAAGCAAAAGGTTTCGAATTATAAAACCCACCTTAAGGTTGTTCCTTGAGCTCCAAGCTTCCAAGTTTCAAGTCTTTAATGGTGTGTTGAGCTCCACAGGTCGGCCAAGTGTGTTTCTCCAAGTAAAGGTTGGGAAGAGGTGGCTAGAACGAGAAAGCTAAGTGAGTTATCCATAAAACCAAGCTTGCATGATGAATTCACCCAAGAATCTGAGCTTGAAGATGGTTCTTCTCACCTTAGAACTACTTGGTCGCCTCCCTGAGCTCCAGAGATTGCCTTAGACGTTTTGAGAAAGAAGAGAAGTGAAGAGAAATGAAGGATCGTTCTGCTGAGTTTACAAGGAAAAGGGCTTATATACTTTAGGCTATTTTACACCATAAGGACCTCTAAAGCATGGGATTTTCATCTAAGTCCCTCCTTGCTTCTTAGGCACGTACAAGCCATCTAAACTCAAACCAAGTTCATCAAAGCTCAAGATCTAAGGGTAGAAAAGGTCAACTTTCAACTAGGGTACACATATGAAGGTCTTCATACCCATCCATGGTGAATTTTATGCACAAAGATTACTTTTCTTATCTGATTATTTATTGATGTATATCTCTCATCATTTCTACTCTAAATGATTCCAAGAGTCATATAAGATGCTCTAGAAGGTGTACTTCCCAAGTTTTACCCATAATTTGGGTAAATTGCACTTTACTCCAAATTAGGGTTTTTAAGCACCATGATCATTCCACAAGCTGCATCTGAATGCCCAAGCTTGGAAAATCCATCATGCCTCATCAGATTCACTCTTATGATGTTTCATCATCAAAGGTACATCTTAACCTGTGAACTCTGCAAGTTAAACCTCTTAACTGGATAATTGCACATAGGTCCTTGTATTGCAAAACAATACTACCACATTGTTCATAGGGGACAGGAATGGAAACATATGTTCCTTAGGAGCTTTTATTACCTGCTAAAAGATGATTACATGTGTTTAATTACCTATTTAAGCAAAACTTCTAGGGTTAGGTTATAACCCAGGTCAGGGATGTTACAAATTATAAACCCCTAACAAGGATTTTGTCCTCGAAATCCCAGGGAAAGGAAGAACAGATTGATCATTATGATGATATTATGGGTTTGTAATTCGTACAAAGTCCCCTTTGTTAATTACTTTTTATCACTATTTATGCTTGTGTAAAGCATAAACCCCTAACATAAGGTGTCCATACTTTTTGAAAGGAAAAAGCATAAAAGAACATTCTTCCAATATTACTCAAGAATGCTTACCATCAGAGGAACATACATACCTTAACATAGATATTTTACTCAGTATATTGTCTCAAAGGCTTCACTGAAGGAGTTCATTGAGTATGCTTACTAAGTAGTTACTGAGGAAATTCACCACGTATATTCACCAAGTTTGTTCACTAAGTATTCACTGAGGAAATTCACTGAGTATATTCACTAAGCATTCACTGAGTATGTTCACTAAGTATTCACTGAGTATATTCACTGAGCATATTCACTAAGTATTCACTGAGTATATTCACTAAGCATATTCACTAAGTATTCACTGAGTATATTCACTAAGTATTCACTGAGTATATTCACTAAGTATTCACTGAGTATATTCACTGAGCATATTCACTAAGTATTCACTGAGTATATTCACTAAGCATATTCACTAAGTATATTCACTAAGTATTCACTAAGTATATTCACTGAGCATATTCACTAAGTATTCACTGAGTATATTCACTAAGCATATTCACTAAGTATTCACTGAGTATATTCACTGAGCATATTCACTAAGTATTCACTGAGTATATTCACTAAGCATATTCACTAAGTATTCACTGAGTATATTCATTGAGTATTCACTGAGTATATTCACTAAGTATTCACTGAGTATATTCACTAAGTATTCACTGAGTATATTCACTAAGTATTCACTGAGTATATTCACTAAGTATTCACTGAGTATATTCACTGAGCATATTCACTAAGTATTCACTGAGTATATTCACTAAGCATATTCACTAAGTATTCACTGAGTATATTCACTGAGTATTCACTGAGTATATTCACTAAGTATTCATTGAGTATATTCACTAAGTATTCACTGAGTATATTCACTGAGCATATTCACTAAGTATCCACTGAGTATATTCACTAAGCATATTCACTAAGTATTCACTGAGTATATTCACTAAGTATTCACTGAGTATATTCACTGAGCATATTCACTAAGTATTCACTGAGTATATTCACTAAGCATATTCACTAAGTATTCACTGAGTATATTCACTAAGTATTCACTGAGTATATTCACTAAGTATTCACTGAGTATATTCACTAAGCATATTCACTAAGTATTCACTGAGTATATTCACTAAGCATATTCACTAAGTATTCACTGAGTATATTCACTGAGCATATTCACTAAGTATTCACTGAGTATATTCACTAAGCATCTTCACTAAGTATTCACTGAGCTTTTTCGTATTTAATTTTTCCTTATACCCTCTAGATTGTTATAGAATAATTACCTGATTAGAGTAATCAAAAGATAACAATCTAGGAGTTTCATACTTGCCTTATCTACAATAACTATATACCTGGCCAGGGTATATAAGTATTGAGATTAGGTAGTATGTATTTTACTTATCAACATATTCCTCATTCTTCATATCATTATACACACAAAATTTACCATACTAGATTATTCTTCAGGTATCACATCTATATTTCATCCTTTTCATACACAGTTAAGGGAGATTATAAATTGTTTTAAAGAATACTGAGTAAGATACAAGTTCTTATCTCCCTTGTGTTCTTCCAGGATCTAGTCAAGGAATTCAGAAGAAGCAAAATTACATATTTTTAACACATAGAATCCTGATATGTAATATTAAAACAAAATTTATTTCATATGACCTGTATGGGACGTTTGTCCACGTCCTCTATTATTATAGAGCCTCCCTTGTGAGCCTTGCAGACTCTGTCCTTGGGGCTGAGTCATTATTGTATTCCTGTCTGGACAATCCCTTGCCAGGTGTCCCGACTGTCTACATAGGTAACAGATCCTGGGTGCAAAATGTCTATACGATCCAGTTACCGATGCTGATGCTATGTCAGAGGGTCCTCTTGGAATACTACTATGATCCCTACTTCCACTTGACACCCATTGTGTCTGGGTAGGAAATCCTGACAAAGCTGATGGTGTAGAAAATCTTGGTTTCTTAAAACTTTCAGGCCCTTGTTCTTGAGGCTGGGTGTACATCTTCTTACTACTTGTCTGTTGTTTCATGGTTTCTGACCTCTCTATCCTTCTTACTGACTCCACAAAGGTGGCAAACCTTTCTCTATTCTCTAGAGCAGACACAGGAGTGGCTAGTTCAGATTTCAAACCCTTTTCAAAACGTCGAATTCTTTCTTCATCGGTAACTGCCATTTGTGGACAAAACCGTAGTAACTCCATGAACTTAGCTTCATACTCGCTAACGTTCATGTGTCCTTGTGTGATCTTCTCAAATTGAAAGATCTTCTCATCTAGATACGTCTTAGGGAAGTATCTATTGATGAATTCTCATCAGAAAACCTCCCATCCTATTTCTTCGCCTGGTCTCTTATCCTCCTCTATCATCCACCAATTACTAGCACTCCCTTTTAGGAGGTATACCGCATGTTTTACCTTTTCAGCTTCAGGAATATCAAGGATCCTGAAAGCCTTTTCCAGCTCTGTCAACCATAGATCAGCATCTGCTGGGTCAGATGTACCAGCATAGTCTATGGCTCCCACCCGGCGAAGTCTCTCGAAAGTCTTGCCAGCTCCATAACCTTCCTGATGGGCTGGTACCCTAGGTGCAGACGGTGGCACCCTATCTGCTATGTGTGTTATGGCTGTCAGAAACTTATCAAATAAGGCATGGACAGCTGGGTTTTCTATCTCAGCTGGGTCAAACTGGGGTGGCTCCCTGGGTTGCTCAGGTAAGGGTTGCTCCATTTCTGGGTGCCTTGCAACTCCCTGTGGTGCAGCAACGCTACTTTCCGCCACATACTCTTCATGTGGGTCAGACATCCTTATATATCTTCTCCTCCTGAGGAGTAGAAGGTTCTATTAGATAAGGACGGAACACTAAGGATAGACTCGACATCCTAAGTCCTATGTCTCTTTAGACTCAGCGAACCTAGAGATCTGATACCACTAATTGTGGGCTCTGATCTCCAAAGTCCGAGATAAACACATAAACTTTGAAGTAAACATAGCTGAAGTGATTCGTTTAGCAGCGGAATACCAAAAATCAGCGGAAATTAAAACTTTTTGAGATAAGACATTGAAAACATAAAAACTCCTTTCATAGATTCAAGATAAACTGTTTACATCTCTGTTAATTACTTCTTGAGTAATTAAACACAGCATGCTATAAAATCTCAAGAGACGAATCAAAACTCAGACCATGAATCCAAGGACCTGAGAGTATAGAGGACGCATAGGACTGACTATCTATCTATATAACTCAGCAGTCTGAATCTCCACCTGAGATTTACTGCTGCTCCGGGTATTGCTGCTGCTGATACTGGTCACCTGGAGATTGGTCCCTTCGTCCTTGGCGACCACCTAAAAAGTTGAAATCTACGGGGTGAGACAATTTTAAATAATTGTCCTGGCGGGAGTTATAACTCTTCGCCAGAAACATGATTATTACAGAATAAGAGAATAACTGTACACAAAGAAGTCATATATATTTTAAGAGTAGTTAGAACAATGTTTCACAGATTGTAATCTATTCCTCCTACTAGAAGCAAAGCATCTCTAAGTCAACCCACATATCTCTTTTCTTTTAGAAATAAAAGGATATGTATAACATTTATTTATTATAAGTCCATCATCACCACACTGGCTCTCTTCAGGCTTAGATCATATATCCATCACCTGGCATTATAATAAAGGATATCATGGCCTGTAGCCATACCCTTTTCTACAAGGTGTTAGGATTCCAAATCCACAACAAAACTGTATGATTAGTACACATGAAATCATACTTAACCATACTCAAGTGACATAAGGGTTATTTACATTCATCACCCATAAGTCTGCAGTTAAGCCTTTCATAGGATTATCTTGTAATAGAATTTCACATAGTAACACTCTATATTAGGATCACATTTCATAATTTAACATAGGGATATCAATACTTAAACATCTTATCACTAAGAATCCAGAAAGTGAGAGTCCAAACCCCTGGACTAATTATAACATTTATTACCAATGACATATTATTTTATCTGGTCATCTAAATAATATGACCTTTGATGATCATCAGTGCATATTACTCATGACTCATTCTGCCTATCAAACTCATAAGTTATCACTTATCAGATAACATACATGTTCTTGAATATTAAACATTAGCATAGCAGCTAAGAAAGAAGGATACTAAAAGTAACAAGTCTAACTTACATCAATTACCATTTCTCAATTCTCTCATCACAAGTCATCTGTTAAGCATGACCTTGATGGTACTCATGGCTCTCACAGCCCATCAATCTCATAAGATGTCACTAACAAGGCACCAGGATATATCACTATTCATAAAGCTAACAACATGCTTTTAATGAATATAGCATCATTATCCATACCTGGATATGATCATCCTCATATAGGAACCTGCACGGTCAATTCAACTGATAACAGAAAATAACTCATTTAAAGAAGTTGTATCTCCCTACTCTTACAAGAGCTAGGTTTCCTGATTTTCATCAATTAGGGTTTACTATTCACAATACATGTCATCACCCTAGAATTAGGGTTTACTATTCATAATACATGTCATCACCCTAGAATTAGGGTTTACTATTCATAATACATGTCATCACCCTATAATTAGGGTTTACTATTCATAATACATGTCATCACCCTAGAATTAGGGTTTACTATTCATAATACATGTCATCACCCTAGAATTAGGGTTTACTATTCACCTATTGGTGAATTGATCTCATAATATCACCATGTATGAGAAACATCATCATTAAAGACCTCAGATAAGATTAAGATTCATCAATTATCATAATTAGGGTTTCCATGATTTCACATAGTGAATCATACCCTATTCATGCACATTCATGTATATTGAAGGTATTTTACTTGAGTTTCCACCATAAATGGTACTTTCTCTTTCCTCCCACTAGTAGATGGTGATTACACCACTCTATATTAGGTTGGGTTAAGTCCCCTTTGATCTTCATAGACCAAATCACCACTATCAAGTGATTAGGGTTTGATTAGAACAAGGTATCACTGAATTGAACCTCTCAGGGGCATTTGGTAAAATTACCCATTGATCATCATCATGGGTCGATTCATTAGTCACTTAGTCCCTTAGTATTTTAAGTTACCATTATGGTTTAGATTAGATCATCATTGAACCAATTATACCTTTAAGTGGTTAAGTATAAACAACCATAAAAAATCTCCAATTAGGTTAGGGTTTAACCTTCAACCTTCAACCCATTTGAACCCTCAAACGAGTGTGAACTCACTGAGTTGAAACGAGTGTGAACCCATTTAAGATGAAACGGGTGTGAACTCGTTTGAGATGAAACGGGTGTGAACTCATTTGGATTGAAACGGGTTGAACTCGTTTGGATTGAAACAGATTGAACTCGTTTGGATCTACACGAGTGTGGACTCGTTTGGGTCTAAACGAGTGTGAACTCGTTTGGGTCCAAACCGCATGGATATGAAAGGTGATACAAAGGTCATGATTGAAAAGGATTTCTTAAGTTGAAGCCTTCAATTGGCCCAAGCCATGTTAAACACTTACAAATTGAGTCAATTAGGATGAGCCTCAATCAATTGTACACCAATTTGACCTTCAATTGTAAGCCAATTATGGTTAAGTCTAACTCAATTAAGGTTTCCAATCGGCTACTCATCAATTTTCAACAATGTGAATCAAAACAAGGTTGAACCTATCAATTGAACTCCAATTGGGCCCAAACTTGGCCCAAACGGTCTTGGGATCGTTTGGATGATCTCCAAACGGTCTTGAGACCGTTTGCCCAAAGTTTGACCAAAATTAAGTTGATTTGATAAGGGTTGAGTCCTAATTAAATTACAATTCAGCACTTTTCATCAATTTATCAATATCTTGTGATTGGACCCTCAAACCATCACATTTCTTTAACCCTAGACCTTCAAACGGTCTTGGGGTGTCACTAAACGAGTGTGAGATCGTTTGGATGAACCCCCAAACGGGTTTGAACTCGTTTGGGTCCTTCAACCCAACACTCATCAAAATCTATATGAAAAATCAGCAAATTTAACCCGATTAGGGTTAGGGTGTTGAAATGCCTTCAACTCTTAATTGGTTAGGAATTAGATCATGATTCTTGGTAGAAATGAAATTCAATATATTATGAACAGGAATCCCAAACGGTCAATGCTTGGTCAACTCCTTCAAACGGGTTGGAACCCGTTTGCCCAAAGATTCAAGTTAATCAGTTTAGAAAACAGCACTTAATTCAATTCGATTGCCTAATTGATTGGCCTTCAACCTACGATTCCTTTGGAGTTAACCCCTCAAATTTGGTGGGTCATTAGCCTACATAATTGTGAACAGAAATCCCAAACTGTCAACGCTTGGTCAACGCCCTCAAACGGGTTGGAACCCGTTTGTCCAAACCAACCTATTGAACCCGTTTGGATTGAAACGAGTGTGAGATCGTTTGACCTATTGGTCCAAGATCGTTTAGTAAATTTGGATAAGGACCAACATAGGTATTAACGCCCCTTGTCTTCAACCTTGAAACCAAGGTCTGTTCTTCACGAAAAAGCTTGCAAGGGTGCAAAGAAGGATGGGGAAGAAGAAGAACTAACTATTATTTGCACGAATAAAAGTATGCATAACAAAGCAAAAGGTTTAGAATTATAAAACCCACCTTAAGGTCGTTCCTTGAGCTCCAAGCTTCCAAGATTCAAGTCTTTAATGGTGTGTTGAGCTCCAAAGGTCGGTCAAGGGTGTTTCTCCAAGGAAAGGTTGGGAAGAGATGGCTAGAACGAGAAAGCTAAGTGAGTTATCCATAAAACCAAGCTTGCATGATGAATTCACCCAAGAATCCGAGCTTGAAGATGGTTCTTCTCACCTTAGAACTACTTGGTCGCCTCCATGAGCTCCAGAGCTTGCCTTAGACGTTTTGAGAAAGAAGAGAAGTGAAGAGAAATGAAGGATCGTTCTGTTGAGTTTACAAGGAAAAGGGCTTATATACTTTAGGCTATTTTACACCATAAGGACCTCTAAAGCATGGGATTTTCATCTAAGTCCCTCCTTGCTTCTTAGGCACGTCCAAGCCATCTAAAATCAAACCAAGTTCATCAAAGCTCAAGATCTAAGGGTAGAAAAGGTCAACTTTCAACTAGGGTACACATATGAAGGTCTTCATACCCATCCATGGTGAATTTTATGCACAAAGATTACTTTTCTTATCTGATTATTTATTGATGTGTCTCTTTCATCATTTCTACTCTAAATGATGCCAAGAGTCATATAAGATGCTCTAGAAGGTGTACTTCCCAAGTTTTACCCATAATTTGGGTAAATTGCACTTTACTCCAAATTAGGGTTTTTAAGCACCAGGATCATTCCACAAGCTGCATCTGAACGCCCAAGCTGGGAAAATCCATCATGCCTCATCAGATTCACTCTTATGATGTTTCATCATCAAAGGTACATCTTAACCTGTGAACTCTGCAAGTTAAACCTCTTAACTAGATAATTGCACATAGGTCCTTGTATTGCAAAACAATACTACCACATTGTTCCTAGGGGACAGGAATGGAAACATATGTTCCTTAGGAGCTTTTATTACCTGCTAAAATATGATTACATGTGTTTCATTACCTATTTAAGCAAAACTTCTAGGGTTAGGTTATAACCCAGGTCAGGGATGTTACAGATACCACCTCTCTCATATGGTAGATCCTTACCCCCATGGCCCTACCACACAGGTAGCCAATACCTAGGGTTATGGAGTCGCATGGTCCTACCCAAAGGTAGACCAATCCCTGACTCCTGATGACTTGATGGACCTACCCCATTGGTAGCCATTTACTAAGTCATTTAATGACCTGATGGACCTACCCTCATTGGTAGCCATTTACTAGGTCAATCTATAAAGCTACAGAGGGGACTAGGATCTGAGCTAGTAGGCATATTTCTTATGTGATAGTCATATTCACATTATATTTTGCATGAATTAAATACATCCAACAGTTTAATTCACGCCACGATGGAAACATCGATAAAATCCTGGAAAACTAATTCGGGTAGTCATAAGCGTAACCACATACCTGTACATGCAGATTTGAGACAGAATAATCCAATAAACAATAGGCAAGCAAGCATTCAATAAGATCATGAAACAAACATCCAATATTTTCTATCATGGATCATGGTATCCAATTCTAATAGACCTTATTCGAGCCCTAGGGTTACTATTTCATTTTTAGGGTTTCTATTGCAATTAGGGTTTCCTTTCATCTTTCACTATTTTAAACCCTAATTATTCACAAAAGATATTAAGGTTATCCCTTAACAACATATAACCCTATTTTCATATTACAGGCACATTAATCATCAATTAAGCTTCTTTTTCAATAAAGCTACTATTTTTATCCCTTTAATCCATGACAAGATCATTATACACATTTATCATCAATTCATAGTTCATTATGGTCTAAATTACATATGAACTCGATTTGCTATTAATTCCACCTTCTATTCATGAGAAAACCCTAATTTATTACATTTAGGGCATTTATCCACAAATTAGTAACTTAATGCTCGAAATAGCTTAGATTCAGCATATTCCAACTTTAATCATGAAATTAACCAATTAAAGCCATCAATAGTCAAATTAATCAACATTAGGGTTTCAAGGCCCATTAAAGTATATTCAGGCATATGAAACTCCAAATTAACTAATAATATGAAAATTCATCCTTTTCCAATCTTAATGATCCTTTTTATCATTAACAGGCTAATATCAACTTTATATAGTCATTTAACCCTTTCTAACTCATTAAACATCAAAGGTTAGGGTTTTTTTTTCATTGATTAAACTATTAAAGATAGTATCTCTATATACTTTTCGAATTGTATAAGGAATCATGCTCTAATTATATTTTATTTAGATTCCTCTCAGTTTTCTGAGCAATTTCCATATTTTATGCGTACCAAAGCGAGCTATGAATAAGGAGATACGAATTTTGCAAGGTTTTACTTACTTGAACCAATCGGAACATGCCACGTCACCAGGTTCCCATGCAATGCACCCACACAAGATGGAAACATAACCAAAAGACTATTTTGCCCTTGTTTAGTTTTTTGGTTCTTTAGCCCGCAGGGGGCACATTGGTCCAGGGCCTTTCTGCCCTTCTTCTTCCTCGCGTTCCCAGCGACGCCGCTAGGGTCGAGGACTGCTGCTGCAGTTCCTCCCCTCCCTGGTACTCGAGAAGCGCCGCAGATGGTCCCCATACCTCCGTCGACCTCCATCGCACCCATGGGGGCCTTCGGTCGTGGCTGAAGTGGTTGGGTTCAGACCTGCTGCCGGTTCTCATCGGCCGATCATGCAGGTGAGGGTACAGGCGGCTAGGCATCAAGACGATGTACTCAGCATCTCCTTTGTCGCCGGCTTGACAGGAAGGGCGTTCCCTCACTCCGCGAACCTGGTTCCACTACTATCTATTGCCCAGAACCTCCTTTGTTTCTCATGTTTTTAAACAAGAAGGAAGTAAGGTTGGAAGAGAACTGGGTACTGTCGCAGATCCCTCTGATCTCGGCACCCCTTAATCTAGACTTTATATAGGTTGAGATAGCAAGGGAGGTGTGAGGGCGTGGTTGGGGTTAGAGTCCTCAATCCCATTGGGAGAAGGAAAGATTCTTCCCAAAAAGTATTTATTCTTAGAAACAAACTAATCCTAAAAAAAGTATGCTTGTACTTCTCTCTTAAGAACATACTTTCCTTAACAAGTAACGAGGGAAAACGTCCCCTTTCATTTACCAAATAAAACAAATTATATACAAAAGATTAAATGGTCTGAATATGTCCTTTTATCATATTCCTTATACATTTTTCTTCTTATTTTCTATTATTGGTAGATTCTCTTTTTTTTCTTCATTGGGACTTCTTTGGATTCCCAGAACTCTATTATTTCGAAATTCCTCTCTAAGGAATACTCATTATCTTTAAATGCATCAATATGCATTATTTCACATTATCATGTTGAGTTCTTATTAAAATATTTATTTGCATTATCTCTCTTTGAGGATTTCCTTTATTTCTCTTTTATTTTCCTCATTGGTATTCCTTTTATTGTTAGGAATCATTGGGATACGAAATTCCACTAAGGATTTCCCATTTATTCCTCTTATCACATATTTTCCACATTTCATCAATGTTTTCATTTTCTTTATTAACAAGGAAATACTTAATTGATATTTTCTTTTCTTATTGCCTTTTCTTTGCAACATTGGACTACTTGGAACCCAAGGAACCCAAGTGGCACGAAATCCTCCTTGGATTTGCTTTCTAAAGGTTTCCATACCTTTCTCATCTCAAATTCTCAGTTATTCATTAATTAATTGAATATCCTTGTTATTGGGCCCAATAGCCAATAAAGCCCGCAAATAAATCAACAAGGCTATTTTAAACAAAAAACATGCATCCATTCATTATTTGTTAATTTATCTTTAATATGAGAAATTACATTTCTCAGCAAATGAACCCAAAATTTGGGGTTGTAACAATTGTTAATTTTGTTGCTTATGAGAAAGGTGATAATGTAGGGTTTATGGGACAAGATGCATTTTGAATATTTAAGACATGGGTTGGCATGCAAGGGAAGTTAGAAAAAATTAGAAATTTGATTGTTGAAACTCAACCTAAGATTGGATGACTCTGGGTCAAGTCAGGCCAAACTGGGAGGTTGATGAGAGCCCATCCTTTGATGGATGTTGGTTGGGTGTCCATATCAGGCAGCTAGATCAGTTGATCTACTAGAAGTCAGGTAGGAAATCAACCGACTTCTTGGCAAGTTAGGCTTAAATTGCATGGAATCAAGACATGATTTTCTTACTTTGGTATCGCAAGATCACTTGATGTGTCTCCAACAGTCTAGATAGTCAGGTCAACTACCATGTATGGTGGATTTCCCTAGCACGCTGCAACTTTCTGTTAAGCGGTAATTTGTCATTTTTTTCAAGACATTTAGGCTTTATCTTGTTCTAAATTGCTCCCATAGATTCATTTCTATGTCTTCAACATGTTGCAGCATGGAGGGACGATTTGGAAGGCAATCCATGGTGTTCTAAATTTGATTGGCTTGGATAGGCTACTCCTGGACTACTAGAGAAGGAAGATCATGTTTAGAGGTCAGTTCTTCTCCTTCCTTCAATTCTCTTCTTCTTCTCTTCTCCTTAGCACCATGGAAGGCATGTTCTTATGTAGCTTGAATTTCCTTCTTCCTCTACTGAATCTTTTGAGTGTTTTGCTAGGACCAAGCTAAGATGAGGCAAGTCTGAGTTTGTTGTTGACCCTGTGGGTGTTGGTGGATGTGAGGAGGACGTTTTTGATGTCTTCTTCCAAAGCTTAGAGAAGAGGATTGTTTTGGCTAGTTTAAGGTGAGTGGATACTTTCCTCTCATTAGATTAGTGCAAAAATAAAAGGGAGAGTAAAAATCAATTATATGATTATTATACGATGCTTCTTGATGTTAGAAGTTGACCTATTATTCTTGGGCTAGTCAAAAGGTCTCTATTCGATATGATTATATAACTTACAAAAATAAAGTCCAATGTTAATTGAAGGTTGACCCGTTCCATACATGTAGATAAATTATTATGGGATGAATACAGTACCACCATGATAGAATACAGATCTCTAAACTAAATGGTAAATGCATTAATAATATAAAAGGATAGCCTTATTCCCCCTTATTATATTAAGATATTAAATTCAACTAGATTCCTTGATTTAGAGCTGAAATCTAGGGTTTGAATACTACCTATATTGCACACTTACAAATAATGGTGTATAGCATATTATGCCTAGTAAACCCTAATGATGGTAGTTCTTTTTAATTTAATTATTAATAGGTTATGTGTAATGTTGTATACTCTTCTTGTACATTGTGATTGTATGGTGGATTGGATGATTGGTACATTTCTTGCCTTGTATAATTTTGTGTCAACCCATCTGGATATGGCATGAATACATGTAACCTATTCATAAGATGACCATGTCACCTAATGTGGAGTTTGAATGTCTGATTGTTGTTTCAAAGAGATAACTTGGATCATAGATGAGAATGATAAATACTAAAAATTTGCTAAGAGCATAGAGAAAACCATATGTTATTTATATGATGATTGACATGGTGAACATTTAATATGACTGCTTACACGGGAACAATAATATATCGAATGGGAATGCTTTTGTATGGTAACTAAGAATGAACACATGAGATATAATGTAGATAAAAAAAATCAAAGTATGTGATGATGATAGTAAAGAGATGGTTTATATGGCATGTGGATATGTGTGATGGCTTGTTTGTTGTGGAAGGATTATAGGAACTAAAAAATGTGGAATATAGACCCCATTCTATGTTGTGAGGGAGAGAGTAACACATTTTAGCACACCTCTCTACCTTAGGAAGGAGTAAGTCGAGCCCCATATGCAAATTCCTATTCTCGAGGGATGTTGAACCCTTGGCATATACATGGGTAGTTGAACCCTAGATCCATTACTTTGTGAGGATTTGGATGTTGGATCGTGGTTGTATCGCTATATATGGTTTTTCCATAGAACAATGGGAAGAGATAGATAAATGTGACATCGGTGTTGATAAAATCTACATAAGAAAGATGTCCATGTGATGATATGATGATCAATGTTAAGACATGATATATGTGATATATGATATGATGTTGAATCATTTATTTTTGTAAGTACATTCATGACATGCCATATATTATTCCTTGGTAAACTATGAAATAAATAGTATACATAACTAGACGGTAGTAATTGAGACAATAATATCTCATAAAATGTGTTACCAATGGTTTTCAGTTAACAAAGTTGCATAGTGGATGTGTGGTGCTTGGAGGTAGAGATGTTATCATTGTCTTAGTCTGTATATAGTTTGTGCGCAATCTAGTCTTAGTGGGAGAGATCACTTCTCTTGTACAACATACCAAGACCTTGACTTTGTAATCTCTTATACCCTAATTCTATGGTTTGTATGCCTTTGATTTTGGTTCAGGAGAAAACAACCAAATATGGTACAAGTTATACCCTAAAGGGCCTTAATAGCATTATAAGAAGAATAGTTCTTAGATTAATAGTATTAATGGATTAATTATAATGGAACATTTTTCATATTGAACCCTAGCTCACTTGATGTAAAGTTAGGTTACAGCTAAGTTCATAAAGGCACTAAGAAAGTGTAGATATAATTTGAAGATCAAGTATATTAATAAATGACATTTTATATAATCATTAGTAGTAATACATGTATTTTAAAATATCAACTTCTCACAACTCTCACTATTATTACTAATACAACTACTATGTTTGATAATGAGTAGGACATGATTGAACTTATTCATACCAGTGGTCATGCAAAATACATTATAGGAGAACAATGTATATTAAAAGATTAAATGACTTAAAATGGGAAGTTGAATAAATAATAAGAATAATTGTAAATAGGGATACTAGAGTGTGTGCTACAAGAAGATAGTGATAGAAAAATCACTTACAAAAATATTATAGAACTTGATTAGAATAGTGCATAAATATAATAAAATCTGCTACCCCCAATAAGATATCTAATTCAAATAATGGGTTTAATTTTTATAAAAAAGTTAAATGTTTCATTATTAATAAAAATGAAGTATAATATTAGCAGTTAGAAAATAGGACACATATATTAGTAGACTCTTAGTTTTGATATTAATGGAATTAGAATAATGAAATGATTTAGAAGGAAACTTGAGTAAAATATTGATAATAATTGAATACATGATTTAGGAAAAGTTCTTCATGAAA
Organism: Alisma plantago-aquatica; assembly: GCA_963693085.1. NCBI lineage: Eukaryota > Viridiplantae > Streptophyta > Magnoliopsida > Alismatales > Alismataceae > Alisma > Alisma plantago-aquatica. The sequence continues at coordinate 508,138,301 of OY856411.1, read as the reverse complement.
GGATAAATCCAAAATACACCAATTCTCAAATTATTAGAGAAATTTTGAATTAGAATAATATGTCAATATTGGCTTTAAATTAAAAAATATTATATATCTGGTTGGGTTATCTGAAAAGAAGATTCTAATATGAATGGTGAAATCTACTTGACTTAGTTATTCTAGGTATGGATTTTAAAATATTGGATAACATTAACTATTCCAATTTGATTAGAGAATAAAAAGCTTAATAATAACCTTAAATGTTATGGAATATGATTTATTCCATTGATAACTGGTTTCCGCTATGTGCACAATCTCACTTTTCTTAGGCTATTTGTTATGGAATTCTCGTGTTGTTGTTGAATTTTAGATCCAACACAGGGAGGTTGAATACTAGTTGGAATATTTCTAGAACTACACAAGGCTACGGTTTTCTTGTCTTGTTGGTTTTCCCAAGTCGTGTAATGATTTTCTTTCTTTTGGTCTTTTCTCATTTTTGTGAACAATTCAAGCCTTCACATAAAATCTACCTCTATCTAAGACGAAAATCCTCAGACCTTTACAATTGTGTTCTCTATATCTAGTTCTAGAAAACTTTTCTTCAAAACTTACATATAATTGTCCACTTCTAGATAATATCATAATTCCAACTAATGTTTTACTCATAGCAATTTTATGTAAACCCCTTCCTCTCATCACTACATTTTCTATCTTCCCTCATTCATCTCTCAACTAGGCAGTGCCCTCATACAACCAAATTACTCACACATATGCCATCCCCACCTTTATAGTGACTCATTCCTATATTGGTGAGGATGTTCTAAATAGCCTTCTCCTTGGCCTTCAACTTTGTGTTTCACTAAAGATCCCCCTACATTGTGCTTTGATAGTATTGGTGTGTTGAAATAGCTCAAATAGATTTGATTGATGGTTCTACATCATTTATGGCTTCCTTTACTCCTCAAGTTCTGATAAGTGATTGTTTCCTCATTTCCATCTTTTCCCTTGAACCTACACCCCTCCTGATTAGTTTCTCCAAGATTGTCTTTGTGATAAATTTTCAGTCGTTCTTTAATATTTTCCAGGGAATTCTATTTTTGGGTTATGATTTCCTAGCTCGTGGGAGTGAAGAAGCATTGTATCTTCTATGAGTTGTAACCACAGTTGATTAGGGTGAAGGTTGCAGGAAATTTTTTGATGTGGGTGCCCCTCAGTCCATTTTGATGTGTCATTAGACTTGACGACATTAATGTCTTTTAGATTTTACTTTTCTCTATTAGCCACATGAGTTTTAGATAGTCATGGTTACTATTCACCCTATCATGTTGCTATACTAATAGAGCATGGGTCATGGGTAATTTGACCTTTCAATTAGATTCTTGATTTATAAATCAAGTAACTGGTTTTAATTGTAAAATCTGCATCTAAATATCAACTACTAATAAATAAATAATAAATATGTTCCAGAATGAGAAAATTATACTCTACCTAAACATGTAAGTTTGATGACATACGTTCAATATATTCACGATGTAATTTTAGGGTTTTTTCTGGTTGAATAAAACTTGTAAATCATAATAAATAGATCATAAATATGTTAATATAAGAAAACATGTCTTGGAATTATAATTTTAATATCTGGAGAATAGAGTTTTTGTTACCTAAAGTTGTGATGATAAAAAGGTCATATTTAGGGCATGCTTGTTTTATGTAAGTTTAACCCTAATTCATTTAAATCCTTAATAGGTGGTGTGAGGCGTGGATGAAGATATAGGGGTTGATCTAGACATAGCTAGACCAGACCTCAAGTACTTCACATCTATCTCTGGGTCAAGTGATTGATTATTCTTTATTTTCTCTTTTGGAACTCTTTGAGGCATTATTATTTTAAAGTTCCTATTACATGTATTGATGACATGTTTGGGGCTAATATTCTAAAATTGATCCCTTAATAATCTAGAATTGTTGCCATTGCATGCTAGACTCTAAAATTTGTATCTTGTCCATCCTATTTCAAGTTGTACCTAATTTATGGATTTGGATGAAAAATACTCCACTTGTGAAATGGAATACTAGTTTTCCAAGTGAAGGTATGTGTAACATCCCAGGATTTGAGGCCTCGGATAAGTTGATCTTAAAAGGAATGATTGAACTACCCATATCACCAAGGTGCACCTCCTTTTCTGGGAGCCCATCACTAAAGAACTCCATAGTTAAGCGTGCTCAGCTTGGAGTAGTACTAGGATGGGTGACCAGTGGGGAAGTTGATCCTGGCTTGCACGTGAGTGGACAAAAAGCGTGCAGTTAAGGCTAGTGGTGGTCTGTGGGGACAGTCGTCATTCCTGAAACTCTACTAGAGCCTTGGGCAGTGGGCCCGGGCGTTACAATATGTTATTGTCTTGAGTTGCATCTAAACTGTGAATATGATATATTTGATCCACTTTTGTGGTTGAAACCCTTATTTGATGATCCACTTCTATGGTGAGAACCTTATATGTTTCATTTTTGTGATGGAAAATCTTATTTAATCTATATTGTTACTGGACTCATACTTGCCTCTATGTTATTGCATGCTTATTGATTCAGTAGTACTAGAGCTACAAAATGACTTGTTGTTGTTTATTTTTTGGGTTATGTGCCCATGTAATATTTGGTATGGAGATTTTGTGTCCATACCCTGGATTGTGTGCCCATTTACATTTTAGGGATTCAGGTTATGTGTCCTATACTTAAGTTATGTATCCACCATTATATAACTGGGAGTTTGGTTATGTGCCATTCTCTATCAGGTTTGAGGTTATGTGCCTTAACTGCCATTGTATTTGTATTTTCACTAGTATTATGTTTATATCACATGTGTGCTATTATTGATTAATTTGATGGCTTGTTTTCTCTAACATATCTGTATTTGGTACATGTTGATAATTTGAAGATTTCAAGTCTATTATTTGAATATGTTGAATAGTTTCTCTTGAAATCCATTTTGGATAATTCCATATCTATCTTAGATCAGTAGTTTTGTAAGTTAATTGGTGTCCTTTGTGTGAATTGATGATTTCTCATGCTTATTAATCGATGAATTCCCCTATGTGTAAATTGAGAAAGAGGGCCGGTGGGGTATCTCCTCATTTTACACTAATGAACCTTCCTAGCATCTACAAATGAGGAGCCTGAGTCATCTATTGATGACTTTGTTGGCCAGTGAAGCCATATGTGTGACAATTGATGGATTGGTAGTGGTCAACCATTCCTTATATCTCCTTTTATCTCTCCTCTTAGTGCTATAAATATCCCCTTGCTCCTCCTTCAACTTATATGTGTGGGTTTTTTGTGAGAGTTGGAGCAAACTACGAATCTCCATTTCTTCAATCACAACTGATGAGTTTTTTTTGCTTCCATCAACTATGGACAAAACCTATTGTTTCTCCTTCTTTTTTTCTTTTATTGAAGACCAAATACTATTATTAAATCTTTTAGACCTAGATCCATGTAAGTGAGCTTCTTTTCTTCCAATTGTCATGGTGGTTTCCATTGTCTCCTTCCTTGATCCTTATGGTTTTAAATTCCTTGACCTAGGGTTCGACCTTGGTTCTTAAACCCTATTTTCTTCTTCCATATTTCCCTAGTAGACCTACAATCACGAAAGAGTTGTGAGATTTGAAGAAGAAAAGCTCAAATCTTAGTAGAGATTGTGCTTGCTTGTTAGCTTGGAGTTGTTTGAAGCTTTGAAGAAGCAAAGCTTGGAGCTTTTCATCTTCATCAAAAAGTGGACTCTTCTTTATCATTATAAGGTTGATATGACACATGATGCATTTAGTACCTAAATGATGCATGCAAACCCTGATGTTGTTTTTTGATCTCTCTCTAGTACAATAAAGATGGAATCTTTATGATATTTTGAACAAATGAATATGGAATCTGAATTAAATGTTGAATCAAATCTCTTAAACACATGATTTGATGATGAATCACATTCTCAACTAATCACACATGGATTAAAGCTCGAAATATGTGAGTATATGATCTTAAAAGTGATACCTTTATGGTATTATTACACCTTATGATGTGTAATATGAATCTTGAGACATCTTTTATTGTTGTGGAACTCTTCTAAAATATTGTTGAGACTTTTACTAAATCTTTATGTCATTGGAAATTTATAGATATTGAAATTCTATGTAGAAAAGACTTATCTATGTTTGGAGTTGACCTTTCATGTACTTTGATCTCAAAACTAGAATTTGAGTGATATTCTCTTATTATCTATGTTGTTGTGGATAGGATCTCAAATGAATAATATTTTCCTATGTAAACTTAGCATTGTGGTGGCTTGATATGATATCCTTGAGAGGATTGGACGTTGATATGGTCTTTGATGAATAACCGAGCCTTGTGGTGTCTTGATCTTAATACATGGCCTTAATGTGACTGAGAGGTGTTATAGTACACTAAGTTTGGGTAGCTAAAATTGGATGGTAATATGTTTTACATCTTCATAAGTTGCAAATGATTGAAATTATGTTGTTGATTGCATGTAACTTGATTTATGCATCCTTAAAATGAGTAATGGATCTAATTATGTAGGGATTTGGTGGGACGGGGTGCAAAAAAATCCCAACAAAACTCTTAGCCAATGCTATCATAGCCATAAAATTTTGATATATTATACACATAGAAGGGATATCAACTATACTTTAGTGTACACTAGTTGTCCAACAACTAGAAATGTCTTGTGTCGGTGAAGAACTTTCACTTCTGGATCCATATCCGAAGCGGTTGTTATTTTTATCGCCTTGTCATCACAACAACACCTTGTCTTCTTCTTGAAGTAGTTGCTTGTTCTCAAACCTCCACCCAATGTGCTCAACCTCTACATCATCCAAGTATGTGTGGGAACTCTTAGTGCACCACCTTGGCAACCAATAGGAAGCAGAACTCCAAGTTGTCATTGTGCTAGGATATATTTGTAACATCCCTCAACTGGGTTATGTACTAACCCTAGGTTTTTTGTTTAATAAAGATGATTAGATGCTTGCTCTTATCTTTTGAAAAGTAATTAAGGTTTTTGAGGAACTTATATTTCAATTTCAGTCCTTTTTGAATGATGTTGAAACATTGTTTTGTTAATTTTAGACTAAAGTGCAAATTACCCAAGTTGAGGGGTTAACTTGCAAATTCCACATGGTAAGATGTTCCTCTGATGTTGAGACATCATAAGAATGAATATGATGTAGTGGTATGGTTTCCACAAGCTTGGGCATCAAGATAAAGCTTGTAGAGCAATGCTTGTCCATTAAAACCTAGTTTTGGTGTAATGTGCAATTTACCCAAAACCTAGGGTTCAATATGCAAAATACCACCTCTAGAGGGTCTATCATGTTTCTTGGAATTAATTAGAGCAAAGAAAATGAGAGTGGCGCCTCATTTGAATTATTTTGGAGGAGAGAGAATCTTGACATTAAAATAATCAAGATTTAAGCATATATGGGACTTTAATTTAATTTAATGCAAAAAGAAATAAATTAATTGAGGATCCCTTCAACCAAAAGTTGAAGGATGTGTTTTCAATAGAGTTGGACGAACTTGTGCCTTGCTATGGCACAAAAAGATCTTGGTTGAGTGGAAGCCACTCACATTATTATAATAAAAAGTAATATCCACTAAAAGGATGGATATTAATATAAAACTCTTTAAGGTGCTTAATTTCTTTTCCATTAATTCGTGGATAATGGAGAGGTTTTGCAATAACATGAAGATGGATTCTTGGCCAAGAAATGGAGGGGTATTTGATGGAAATTATTTTGGAATTAAAAGAAAATAATCCATTTTCTCTTTCCTTGAAAATCCCTTATACATGTTCTTTTTCCAATACACATAAGGACCTTTCCTTAGTGTTTCTCTTATCACTTTGCTTTGGCCAACCAAGGAAGATCTCAGGAGCAGGATAAGGACGATCACAACCTGTTGGTAAGGTTTTGATCATCTTCTACCTCGGATTCATGGTGGAAACCCTAAAGCAATGCTTGATTCTTGGTTTTCTTCACCCGATTTCCAATTCTAGCCATCTTTTTCATCCAATAGCTCAAGAAAGGACCTTGGGCAGTTTCTGGAAATCCATCCACCATTATAGCCGTGGATCTTGGAGCTTGGAGATCATATTTGAGGTGGGTTTTATAACTTTAACCCTTAAACATTGATATTGCATCGAGTTCTCTATGATTTGTTGGTTATTTTCTTCTATTTCGAACTCTTTTGGTTCATTGCTAAAATCCCCATGAAAAACGGTTGTTGTTCTTGATTGTTCTAAGTAGGAAGATGATGACATCATCTTAGATGTTTATCCAAGAAAAATCCCAGGTCAAATGGTCTCCTAAGTTGCTCAAACAATTTCCCAAACCGTTTGAGATGAAACGGTTTCACCAAGCCGCATGAGAGCAAACAGTTTCCGACCGTTTGGAGGTGTTGACCAGGGTTGACCATTTGGGAATTTTTTGCTAATAATGTTGGTTATTGATCCAATAAATATAATTGATTAGTTACAATTGTTTCATGAGTTGAAGGTCTAACAATCACCAAAACCCTAATCGGGTTGAGTGTTGATTTCATAAGTGTTTGAGTTTGAAACTTGGGTTGATTGACCCAAACGGTTTCAAAACCGTTTGGGGATCACCCAAACGGTCTCAAGACCGTTTGGGGGTCACCCAAGACCATTTGTAGGTCTAGGGTTGGATATGGTTAAGTGTTTGAAGATCCAAAGATATGGTATTAACCCTAATCGGCTAAGTGCTGATTTTGCATTGGAATGAGTTGATGTTTTGGGTTGATTGACCCAAACGGTTTCAAAACCATTTGGGGATCACCCAAACGGTCTCAATACCAATTGGTGATCACCCAAGACCATTTGTAGGTATAGGGTTAAGTATGGTTAAGAAATTTAAGGTCCAAAGATATTAAGTTGAAGTACAATCAAGTGCTGATTTGGTGACCAATCCTAGGATCCAAACTTTAATTGAATGACATGGTTGATGATGATGTGATGGTCAAACGGTCTAAAGACCGTTTGGAGGTCATAAAAACGATCCCAAGACCGTTTGGGGTCACCCAAGACCATTTGGAGGTCTAGGGTTGACTATGGTGAGGTGTTTGGAGATCTAAAGGTATTGAGTTGAAGAGTAATCGATTGCTGATTTGGTGAGCAATCCAATGAACCACACCCTAATTGGTTGACTTGGATTTTGATGTGGACAAGGGAAAACGGTCTCAATACCATTTGGAGGTCATCCAAACGACCTCAAGACCATTTGGGGTTAGGTCATGTCCATTTTGGATGATGGTCCAATAGTTTGAAAGTAACTAGTTTCACATTGTATAATGTTGAAGGTTCATCTATTCCAAACCCTAATCCAATTGATTCAAACCCTAATTGATGATTAATTGAGGGTCAATTGAGGGTCAAATCAGTTGAAGGTTGACCTAATTAACTCAATTGAAGTATGGTGATAGGTCCAATTGATGATTAGTTACATGAATTCAATGGTTGAAGGAACCGACATTGGAAACCCTAATTCAATTTGACTTGTTGAGACTATTTTTGGTCCTTGCGGTTTTGAGGAGGTTTGGACCAAACGGTCTTAAGACCATTTGAGTCCAAACAGTCTCAAGAACATTTGGGACCAAACGGTCTCAAGACCATTTGGGACCAAAGGATCCCAAACTGTTTAGGTTCATGCGGTTTCCAAACCGATTGAGTTCATGCGGTTTCAAAAGTCAACTTTGGGCAAACGGTCTTCACCACCTACTTTACCAAACAGTTTCAAGGTGGTACTTTAGCAAACGGTTTCATTGGTACTCAAGACCATTTGAGGTCTGATTTGGTCAAGACCGTTTGGGGTCTATATGACCAAGACTGTTTGGTGGATAATTAACCAAAACTGCATGGGTACTTAAAGTGGTTAAAGGACAAAGTGATTAGTTGACTAATACATGATGTAATCAAAGATGATTATAGTAATTACATCTTAATGGGATGATGTGATTAGTACCCTTTGAATTATTAAGCCTTAATGGTCATGGTGACAATGACATAACCCATGATGTCAATTCTTCCTCAAAGAGTGAGTTGACTTAACCTAATCAAGACTGAAGCATACATCATCTTTCGAAGATGAAAGAGAAGATTGCCTACATGGATGATAATTAAGTAATGGACTTCTAATATGAATGAATGTCTAATTAGGGTATGATCCTTCATAATGAGATCATGAAACCCTAATTATGATGGTTAATGAATCATAACCTTAACTAAGGGTATTGATAGGTGAAATCCTAATACATGATGATAGTATGACCTTGATTCATAATGATGACATGAGAAACCCTAATTCAAGGTACTATGATGATCACTCCTAATTGGGGTGAATATTAAACCCTAATTATGGGTTGTTGGTTATAAACCCTAATCTAGGGTGATGTGGTGTGAATAGTAAACCCTAATTCCAAATAAGGTGAATGAATATATGAAACCCTAATTCTGGGTTATACTTTATACTAAGAAGCTCTAAGGTTGGATAATGAAATGATGAGTCATTATCCTATTTGAGCTAAAGGGGATGATTAACCCTAATTGAATTGAAAAGGGAAACCCTAACCCTAGCAAGGGCATAGTGGTGTAACCCTTGAATAATGATGTCATAATTGTTTTGCAATATGCTGATATGAAATTGATGTATCTGTTATCATCTGTACTAATCATGTAGGTCTTATGAGATATTGAACATAGCCAGGTATGAGCTATGATGCTTTGTTTATTGAAAGAACTTTATGAGCTTTGTAAGCAATGATATGCCATGTTACCTAGTGAAAGGTAACAAAAGAGATTGATAGGCTGAAAGAGCCATGTGAAACACCTGCATTACAATTATCATGTTTACAATGTCAAATGACTTGATGGCATTAAGTTACCTGTTAAAGTGGTAATACGTGTTTTGATGATCTAAGGGTTGAACACCCACATTCTTGAATCATGATGATGAGATGATAAGGGATTGAGTTCCCAATGCTATTAAAGCTGTGAAATGAACTTGATAGAAATAGTACTCATTCTTTATAGCAATTGTTATAATGGTTTATGCTTGAAAACATGCCTGATGCTAAAAGAATGTTGTAATGTACTTAATTAATCAAGTGAAATGATATCATGTAGAGCCCTGACCATAGATCCATCATCGTCAGTAGTTAGGTGATGGTGAAACAGGTTTTCCTTAGGGAACTCCTGGAGAGCATACTTTTGAGTATGTGGGGATAATGGGCGCGAATATCCTTACGCCCTAATGGGGGAATTGATGTGAGATAAACATTAAATCTCTCAATCCTTCATTATATGTATATGCCGGGATGATGTATCACTAATCTCCCGATGATGATGTTAATGCCGAATCGATGTGAGATAAATAAGAAATCCCTCGATTGCGAGGAGAGTACAACATGCCACTGTAACTCTAATACAAAAGTTGCAATAGGAGGAGAAGAAGATCAATATTGTGGCATCCAACTTATGAAAACAAGATTAATTAATGCGGAAGCAAATTATTAGCAGCGGAATTACTGAAAATCACTAAAAATTTAAAACTTTTTGTAAAGAAATCCACAAACGGTAAAACTCTATCATAAAGAACCAAAGTAAGTTATTTACATGCTGATTCATCAGTACATCTCTGTATCGTCTCATCTCGAGAGTCATAACATTGACTGCCCAGTTAAACTGTACATGAGCAGTATACAAAATCTTGAGGCATCAAACCAAAAATCTCAGATCTAAATCAAACCATCTACTGACTCCTAGGACCTGAGACACTACTACATAAAAGCCTTTTAGCGTCGATTATTTAAGCTCTTTAGTGTCGGTTTCAAAGCGACTCCCAAGTGGGCGCCGCTAAAGGGGGACACCTTCGGCGTCGGATCCCAACCGACGCCAAAACCTTTTTCGCCACCGAAAACGCGCTAGCAAAGGGACTATATGCGTCCGTTGTTTAGTAAAAACTGACGCCCAAACTCTTCCCGCCTCCGAAAATGCGCCAGCAAAGGGACTATAGGCGTTAGTTGTTTACTAAACAACCGCCGCCAAAACTCTTCCCGCCACCAAAACACACCAGCAAAGGGATTATAGGCGTCGTTTTTATAAGAGAAATCGACGCCACATCATCTGAACCGACGTCGGTTTTGTGATAATAACCGACACGCTATCCCCTGTCTGCCACCACGGCCATGCTTCCCAACACGGCCGTGGTACCTGGTCACATAGACGTCAGTTTTAGGTGGAAAACCGCCACCGTATATCATAGGTGTTGGCTTTGTTCAAATAACCGACGCCTATGTTTTTATTTTATTTTTTCTGTCAGTCTGCAGACCTGCTGTGGCTGGTCGCAGGATGAGAAACCTACAGTTCAGTTATGAACTGCAGGTTTTATGACATCCATTGATATCATCCAACAACAGGCCACAAACCTGCAAAACTAACATGATGGACAATATTATATATATGTGATTCACCCTCATGTATAAGAACATTTAATTCATATTATTTTTTTTCATCACACGCATGTAGAAACCAGTAACAACCTGCAGTTCCATTTATTTCATCTCTTTTCACATTCAGACACATGTAGAAACATTCATGTATTGATGATTTTCACACACACATGACAATTCATAAAAATTCATTCACATTCAAACAAAATTAATTATGAGAACAAAGTTATTCTTTATTCATCATTGTCATCATTGTCAACAAAATCATATTGAAGATCCATGAAATAGCAAAAGAATCCACAATGAAGAGAAGCATGATACATATACAATACATAAAGTGTAGCACACACAAGTGTTTCAAATTCATATAACACGACAGACTAACACATATATAGTGCATAACAACAACAGTGCCGAATTTACATACAACACTAGCTTAGTACATATATAGTGGGACTAAGGTGACGATCCCACTTGCTAAAACAAGTTACCGACAACTACATTTTATGACTGGGAGGTCGTGATTCAGCAACTGTATGCATTAGCAGGAGGACAAATAGATTTCACCACAAGTTAACATTAAAGAAGGTCTACTAACCTACACTGAGCTAAACAAGTTTATCAGTACTAGCCTAAGGCACAAGTACCATTCGTCGGGACAATGACGGTCGTGGAAGCTTAGTGGCCACTGGCCAGTTGAATATGTAGTGGCCACTAAGCTTCCACGACCGTCATTGTCTTGACGAACGGTACTTGTGCCTTAGGCTAGTACTGATAAACTTATTTAGCTCAGTGTAGGTTAGTAGACCTTCTTCAATGTTAACTCGTGGTGAAATCTGTTTGTCCTCCTGCTAATGCATACGGTTGCTGAATCATGACCTCCCAGTCGTAACATGTAGTTGTCGGTAACCTGTTTTAGCAGGTGGGATCGTCACCTTAGTCCCACTATATATCTATATAACCTTAGTGTGGGATTCTTGCTTTCTCTCTGACTGTTGCGCTTTGGATTTACAAAGCAATGTCGATGGTCTGCATAGCTATGTCATGGCCATCCTGCATATCCTGTAGTCTTTGGCGAACGCCTTCAAATTAAATAGAATTGCTATTAACTAGTATCCTAAAAATTTGATAAAAATACACTTACATAATATAATTATAAATGAACATATAGATAGAAACCTCAGGGATATATTCTTAAAACTTACATTGTTAGGCGGTGCAAGCATGTCCTCACCCTCACGGTGATCATCAACATGGTCATCATGGGAACATAATAAAAATATAAACATCCATGCCTCTAATATTGTGATCTTTTATCAATTAACAATCCTTCATTATGATCCCCGCAAACATACAAGTCATTGTGACCCCCAACTTCAATGTTTGGTGGCATTGGCAACCCAACTGAGAATGGATTGGAGTCATCATACTTATCATAGTACTCTTCTTCATCTATATGATCTTCAATGAAATGTCTTTTATCATGAAGAACAACTGACCATTTATCATTTGCAGGATCATCGATATAAAATACTTGTTTTGCCTGTGATGCAAATATGAATGGTTCACCCTTCTTGCCAATCTTTTCAAATTTTACTAACGTCACTACTACAGAATACGTCTTTGGCGTCGGTTGTTTAACCCCCTTTGGTGACGATTTTCAAGTGACGCCTATGTGGGCGCCGCTAAAGGTCGAACTCTTCTGCGTCGGTTTTCTAACCGACGCCTATATGATCTATAGGCATCGGTTATATATAGTTGGCCGACGTCTATAGGGTTTGCACCACAAAAAAGGGCACCACCTAGGACACTTTCTGTGTCAGTTAACAACTGAACAACCGACGCCATACTCCCAGACGACACAGCCGTGCTTCACTGCACGACCGTGTTTAGTACTATAGGCGTCAGTTTTATACGAATAAGCAACACCTTTTCCACCATGGTAGTACTTTCCTGCACGGTCGGGTTGTTTGTCATATTAGGCGTTGATTTTTATCTAATAACCGACGTTGTAGGCCTTTAATGACGGTGTTCTATAGATAACTGACGCCTATACTTTAATTTTTTTTTTCTTATCAGTTTGCAGGCCTGTTGTGGCTGGTCAGTAGGATGAGAACCTGTAGTTCAGTTTTCTGAACTGTAGGTTTACGACATCCATTGATATCAGCCTACAAACATGCCACAAACCTGCAAAATCAACAAATATTTTTTCACACAAGTAGATACATTCAGACATCAATTCAATTCTCACATTCACACATGTAGAAACATTCAAATACACGTAGAACCATTCAGACATGTATAAACATTCAGAAATATTCATTTACAAAATATCATTCAGCATCGCTATCAGCATCCCAATTATATCTTACAATCGCCACTGCTTGTATGGCTTTTCCCCATTCTTCTCTTACTTCATTTAATGCTTCTATCGTATATGGAGCATGTACATTTTTTAAGCATTTACCTATAGTGTGGTCAGTTTTAAACACCTGCAAAGAGAATGATGTATATATATAAGTAATAATATAAAAATATGATTGATATATTTCATACTAACTAATGAGACTATATATAATACCTCATGTATGATATTAATATCCAATGCGGCATGTCAGATAATCATCTGCATAAATCGCATCACATAGTATGCGCATGCCTAACCGTTGTCTTGTGTAGCGCACTATAAATTGAAACATACAAAATATTAAAAAATACAACTAAGCAGACCATTTTCCCATCACATCATCATCAACCATGTCATTCAACTAAGGTTTGGATCCTAGGATTGGTTACCAAATCAGCAATTGATTGTACATCAACTAATATCTTTGGACCTTCAATTGCTCAACCATACTTAACCCTAGACCTCAAAATGGTCTTGGGTGATCACCAAACGGTCTTGAGACCTTTTGGGTGATCCCCAAATGGTTTTGAAACCGTTTGGGTCAATCAACCCAAAACATCAACTCATTCCAATGCAAAATCAGCACTTAGCCGATTAGGGTTAATACCATATCTTTGGATCTTCCAACACTTAACCATATCCAACCCTAGACCTCCAAATGGTCTTAGGTGACCCCCAAACGGTCTTGAGACCGTTTGGGTGATCCCCAAATGGTTTTGAGACCGTTTGGGTCAATCAACCCAAGTTTCAAACTCAAACACTTATGAAATCAGCACTCAACCCGATTAGGGTTTTGGTGATTGTTGGGCCTTCAACTCATTAACCAATTAGAGTTAATCAATTATAATTGATGGGTCATTAACCTAGATCATTATGAACAAATCCTCAAACGGTCAACCCTGGTCAACATCACCAAACAGTCTGAAACCGTTTCCCTCCATGCGGTTTAATGAAACCGTTTCATTCCAAATGGTTTGAAATCGTTTGCTCCCAAACGGTTTGGGAAACCGTTTGAGCAACTAAGGAGACCGTTTGACCTAGGATTTTTCTTGGATAAACATCTAAGGTGATTTCATCATCGTCCTACTTAGAACAACCAAGAACAGAAACTATTTTTCATGGGAATTTCAGCAATGAACCAAAAGAGTTAGAAATAGAAGAAAATAACCAACAAATCATAGAGAACTTGATGCAATATCAATGTTTAAGGGTTAAAGTTATAAAAACCACCTCAAATATGAACTACAAGATCCAAGCTCCACGGATCTAATGGTGTATGGAGTTCCAGCAACTGCCCAAGGTCCGTTCTTGAGCTATTGGATGAAAAAGACGGCTAGAATTGGAAATCGGGTGAAGAAAACCAAGAATCAAGCATTGCTTTAGGGTTTCCACCATGAATCCGAGGTAGAAGATGATCAAAACCTTACCAACAGGTTGTGTTCGTCTTTCTCCTGCTCCTGAGCTCTTCCTTGGTCGGCCAAAGCAAAGTGATAAGAGAAAAACTAAGGAAAGGTCCTTATGTGTATTGGAAAAAGAACATGTATAAGGGATTTTCAAGGAAAGAGAAAATGGATTATTTTCTTTTAATTCCAAAATAATTTCCATGAAATCCTCCTCCATTTCTTGGCTACGAAGACATCTTCATGTTCTTGCAAAACCTCTCTATTATCCAAAGATTAATGGAAAAAGAATTAAGCACCTTAAAGAGTTTTATATTAATATCCATCCTTTTAGTGGATATTACTTTTTATTATAATAATGTGAGTGGCTTCCACTCAACCAAGATCTTTTTGTGCCATAGCAAGGCACAAGCTCGTCCAACTCTATTGCAAACACATCCTTCAACTTTTGGTTGAAGGGCTCCTAAATTAATTTATTTCTTTTTGCATTAAATTAAATTAAAGTCCCATATATGCTTAAATCTTGATTATTTTAATGTCAAGATTCTCTCTCCTCCAAAATAATTCAAATGAGGCACCCCTCTCATTTTATTTTCTCTAATTGATGCCAAGAAACATGAGAGACCCTCTAGAGGTGGTGTTTTTTGCATGTTGAACCCTAGGTTTTGGGTAAATTGCACATTACACCAAAACTAGGTTTTAATGCACAAGGATTGCTCTACAAGCTTTATCTTGATGCCCAAGCTTGTGGAAACCATACCACTACATCATATTTATTCTTATGATGTCTCAACATCAGAGGAACATATTACCATTTGGAATTTCAAGTTAACCCCTCAACTTGGGTAATTTGCACTTTAGTCCAAAATTAACAAAACAATGTGCCTTAAGTTATCAACATCAGGCACTATCATTCTACCATGGTAACAGGCTACCTGATCATCTGAATCGTGGAAACCATCTCGTTTCTCACTACCATACTCTGATCTAATCTGCTGAACTACTGCATCAGCTTGCTGTGCCTCCTTGATCTGTTGTCTCAGAGTAGGTTTTATATGCATCTCAGCTAGCAACCCAGATAACAATGATACTTTTAACTGTACATTGTCTTGCTTTAAAGAGATAAGCATATCCCTCCTAGAGAACACCAAATAATTCAACTGTGCTCTGTCTAGGGCTGGTGTTGCTGATTTCCTACTCAAAGCATCAGCAACCACATTGGCCTTCCCTGGATGATAATCAATCGTACCATCATAGTCCTTGATTAACTCCATCCAGCGGTGTTGCCTCATGTTAAGCTCATGATGAGAGAAGATATACTTTAGGTTTTTGTGGTCTGTGAAAATCTGGAATGTCTCTCCATAAAGATAATGTCTCCATATCTTCAAGGCATGGACAACGACAACTAGTTCTAGATCGTGTGTCGGATAATTCTCCTCGTGTTTCTTAAGCTGTCGGGAAGCAAAAGAAATCACTTGTTTATCCTACATTAACACACATCCTAGTCCATTCTTAGAGGCATCACAGAAAACTATATACCCTTTCCCTTGCTCAGGTAATACCAGCACTGGTGCACTAGTCAACCTCTCTTTCAATAGCTGGAATGATTGCTGACACTTGTCATTCCAAGCAAAAGGAACATCCTTCCTGGTCAACTTAGTCAAGGGTAAAGCTATGGAACTGAAGTTCTTAATGAACCTCCTATAATATCCTGCCAACCCTAAGAAACTATGAATCTCCGTCGGTGTCTTAGGCTGTTCCCATTGTAGGACAGATTCTACCTTTTTAGGGTCAACACGTATACCTGAAGTAGATATTACGTGTCCAAGGAAAGAAACTTCTGGTAACCAGAACTCACACTTGCTAAACTTAGCATATAACTCATGCTCTCTTAGCAAAGTTAGAGCCTGATGAAGATGCTGCTCATGCTGCTGAGCATCTCTACTGTATATCAAGATGTCATCTATGAAGACGACTACACACTGATCGAGAAAAGGTCGAAAGATTCTATTCATGAGTTCCATAAATGCAGCTGGTGCATTAGTTAGTCCAAACGACATGACTGTGAACTCATAGTGACCATACCTTGTCTTGAAGGCAGACTTAGGTATGTCACCCTCCTTAATACGCAGCTGATGATATCCCGACCTCAAATCTATCTTTGAGAAGACTGTTGCACCACACAACTGGTCAAAGTGATCATCAATCCTTGGCAAAGGATACTTATTCTTTATTGTTACTTTATTTAACTGCCTGTAATCAATGCATAACCGCATCGATCCATCCTTCTTTTTAACAAAGAGGACCAGAGCACCCCAGGGTGAAGTGCTTGGTTGGATGAAACCCTTCTCAAGCAACTCTTGCAGTTGTTTCTTGAGTTCTGCCATCTCAGCATGCGCCATCCTATACGGTGTTTGTGCTATTAGTTGCGTTCCCGAGACTAGATTAATTTCAAAATCAATCTCTAGGGGTGGAGGAACACCTGGAAGTTCTTCAGGAAATACATCTTCAAATTCCCTGACTACATGAATTTCAGCAGGATTAGAACTCTCCATAGTGGTATCTACCACATGGGCCAAGAATGCATAACATCCTTGCCTCAACAACTTCTCAGCTACTATATATGACACAAGACAGGTCGGAAGAATCTTTCTATCCCCTTGAAAGATCCATGCGTCACTTTCATTAGTGAACACAACTTGCTTGGACTCACAATCCAAGACAACCTTATACCTTTCTAAGGTATCCATTCCAAGGATTATATCAAACCCATGCATCTCAAGTGGTATAAGATCCACTTGAATGTGATGTTCAGAAAAGAAAAGAGTGCAGGGAGAACACACCTCCTGTAACACAACAGATCCCATCAAAGGAGTTTCTAACAACAGACTATCTGCTCTATGACTGATAGTCATATTGCAGTTAAGAATCACTCTTCGAGTGATAAAGGAATGCGTAGCACCCAGATTAATTAAAACAGATACGATGCAGGATGTAGACATATCAGAATAAAACAGTTTCATCTGACCTGTCACAACCCGAGGGTTGATCACTGCATCATGTGGATTCATCACATAGAATCTCACTGTCACCTATGGTTGATTCGATGCTCGATGACTAGGTGGTGATGAACCAGCTTGGGACACTTGTCCACGTCCTCTAGCGCCACCTAGAAACTGTCTCCTTTAGGAACCTTGCTGACTCTGCCTCTGGGGTTGAGTCACACTCGCCTCTCTAGCTCTGCAATCCTTCATCAGATGTCCCACTTTTCCACACATAAAACATCTTCTGATCCTCTGTTGTGGTCTGGATGGTCCTGTGACCAACATAGATGCTGAGGTACGAGCTCCTTCTGGTGGTAAACTCCGTCCTCTACCCCTATTTGATATCCACTGCGTATGGGTACTGAATCTAGGTGGTGGTGTAGGTACGGAAAACCTTGGTTTCTTGAAACCTTTAGATGAGGATCCTGGGAACTGGGGGTACACCTTCTTGTTCTTGGTCTATCTCTTCTCAGTCACAGACCTCTCTATCCTTCTGACAGACTCCACAAAAGTAGCAAATCTTTCCCTGTTCTCTACAGCAGACACAAGGGTGGTCAACTCAGCGTTTAATCCCTTCTCAAAATGCCGAATCCTTTCTTCATCTGTGGTTGCCATATGAAGACAGAATCACAAAATCTCCATGAACTTAGCCTCGTACTCGCTAATGTTCATTGGTCCTTGCCTTAACCTCTCAAACTGAGAGATTTTCTCATCCAGAAAGGTCTTAGGAAAGTATCTGTTGACAAATTCCCATCAGAACACTTCCCATTCAATTTCCACACCTAGCCTTTTCCCTTCCTCTATGGTCCACCAGTGACCAACACTCCCTTTGAGAAGGTACACAACATGTCTAACCTTCTCAGCTTCTAGGATGTTCAGGATTCTAAAGGCCTTCTCTAACTCTGTTAGCCACATGTCAGCATCTGCTGGGTCAGCTGTCCCAGCATATTCTGTGGCTCCAACTCGACGTAGTCATTCAAACGTCTTGCCGATTCCATGTCCTTCAGGGTGGGTAGGTTCCCTAGGTGAAGGTATGGGAATTCTATCAGTCATGTGTGTCATGGCAGTCATGAACTGCCCAAACATAGCTTGGAAGGCTGGATTTTCCATGTCAGCTTGATTGAACTGGGGTGGTTCAAGCATAGGTTCCTCCCTTCCTTGGTCTCTTGTACCTCCTCCATGTGCAGCAACACTACTTTCTACAACATGTTCATCATGTGATCCAGACATCTTTAGTTTTCTCTTCTCCTCATATATGAGCAGAAGACACGATCAGATAGACTGGAAGACACTAGAAAAAACTCAACAACCCTAGTCCTATGTCTCTATAGACTCAGCGAACCTAGAGCTCTGATACCAACACTTGTGGCATCCAACTTATGAAAACAAGATTAATTAATGCGGAAGCGAATTAGTAGCAGCGGAATTACTAAAAATCACTAAAAATTTAAAACTTTTTGATAAGAAATCCACAAATGGTAAAACTCTATCATAAAGAACCAAAGTGAGTTATTTACATGTTGATTCATCAGTACATCTCTATATCGTCTCATCTCGAGAGTCATAACATTGACTGCCCAGTTAAACTATACATGAGCAGTATACAAAATCTCGAGGCATCAAACCAAAAATCTCAGATCTAAATCAAACCATCTACTGACTCCTAGGACCTGAGAGTACAGAGACAACACATAGGACTCTCTCTATATATACAGGACTTGACAAACAGTGTCTCCACCTGAGGATCACTGCTGTCCTTACTGTTGCTGCTGCTGCTGTTGTGGCTGTTGTTGCTGCTCACCCACTAAAGGGTTTCTTCTTCCTCGGCGTCTACCTAAAAAGTTGAATCCCACGGGGGTGAGACAATTGAAAATTGTCCCAGTAAGAGTTATAACTCTCCTCCAGAACATTGTTATTGTAGATATCAAAATAACACTGGGCAATAGAATTATAAATACTCAACAACAGGTAAATCATTGAATAAGATATGTAGAGCAGTATTCTCTATGCAATCATTTCAATTATAAC
This sequence comes from Alisma plantago-aquatica, assembly GCA_963693085.1. NCBI lineage: Eukaryota > Viridiplantae > Streptophyta > Magnoliopsida > Alismatales > Alismataceae > Alisma > Alisma plantago-aquatica. Next base: position 508,118,913 of record OY856411.1, on the reverse strand, counting down.
TTGATTAAACAACAAGTCATTCATTTAATAAGGAATATGAAGAACATGTATATCCTTTATCTTTCTAAGATATAATAAACAATATCAATAATCATTGTTTCTCGTAGTTCAACCCTAAGCAAATATGCTACACGACTGATTACATTTTACAAACAACTTATGCCCTGAGGAGATGAGGTATACCACTCATACTCCAATCAACCATTGCGAAATCGAAATCGGTACCATACATAGGTCATCAGAAGAGCCGAATTTCTATGACCTCATCTTCCTCAGTCAGTGTGAGGAACAACATGCAGGACATCTTGTGTCTCTGCTATAAATATAGCTTTCTAGGGTATACTGGCAACTTCGCTATTAGAGTTACAGTGGAATGTTGTACTCTCTTCGCAATTGAGGGATTTCTTGTTTATCTCACATCGATTTGACATTAACATCATCATCGGGAGATTAGTGATACATCATCTTAGCATATACATATAATGAAGGATTGAGAGATTTAATGTTTATCTCACATCAATTCCTCCATTAGGGTGTAAGGATATTCGCGCCCATTACCCTCACATACTCAAAAGTATGCTCTCCAGGAGTTCCCTTAGGAAAACCTATTTCACCATCACCTAACTGTTGACGATGATGGATCTATGGTTAGGGCTCTACATGATATCATTACACTTGATTATTTAAGTACATTATAACATTCTTTTAGCATCAGGCATGTTTTCAAACATAAATTGTTATAAAAATTGCTATAAAGAATGATTACTATTTCTATCAAGTTCATTTCATAGCTTTAGTAACATTGGGAACTCAATCCCTTATCATCTCATCATCATGATTCAAGAATATGGATGTTCAAACCCTTAGATCATCATAATACTTGTTACCACTTTGACAGGTAACATAATGTCATCAAGTCATGTAACAGTGTATACATGATAAATGTTGTGCAGGTATTTCACATGGCTGTTACATCCTATCAATCTCTTTTGTTACCTTTTACTAGGCAAAATAGCATATCATTGCTTACAAAGCTCATAAAATACTTTCAATAAGCAAAGCATCATAGCTCATACCTGGTTATATTCAATATCTCATAAAACCTACATAATTAGTACAAATGATAACAAATATATCAATTTCATATCAACATATTGCAAAACAATTATGACATCATTATTCAAGGGTTACACCACTATACCCTTGCTAGGGTTAGAGTTTCCCTTTTCATTTTGATTAGGGTTAATCATCCCCTTAGCTCAAGTAGGATAAATGACTCATCATTTCATTATCCAACCTTAGAGTTCTCATGCTATATAATATGACCCAGAATTAGGGTTTCACACTTCCATTTACCTTATTAGGAATTAGGGTTTACTATTCACATTGCATCACCCTTGATTAGGGTTTACTATTCACATTGCATCACCCTTGATTAGGGTTTACTATTCACATTGCATCACCCTAGATTATGGTTTACTATTCACATTGCATCACCCTAGATTAGGGTTTACTATTCACATTGCATCACCCTAGATTAGGGTTTACTATTCATTTCAAGTAGGAGTGATCATCAAAGTACCCTAAATTAGGGTTTCTCATGTCATCATTATGAATTAAGTTCATACCCTCATCATGCATTAGGATTTCACCTATTAATGCCCTCAATTAGGGTTATGATTCATCATCCATCATAATTAGGGTTTCATGATCTCACTATAAAGGATCGTACCCTAATTAGACATTCATTAATATTATAAGTCCACTACATGATTATCATTCATGTAGGAAGTCTTCTCTCTCTCATCCTCTATAGGTTGATGTTTGTTCAACCTTGATTAGGATAAGTCAAATCAACCTTGAAGAAGGATTGACATCATCGGTTATGTCATCATCACCATGACCATTAAGGATTAATTATTCAAAGGGTACTAATCACCCTATCTTATTAGGATATAAATGCTATAATCATCTTTGATTACATCATGAATTAAACAATTGATCAACTTGTCCCTTGACCACTTTAAGTACTCATGCTGTTTTGGTTGATTATCCACCAAACGGTCTTGGTCATATAGACCCCAAACGGTCTTGCACAAAAAGCCTCCAAACATTCTAAGACCGTTTAGACCTCCAAACGGTCTTGCACAAACCACTGAGACCATTTGCTAAAGCTAGGTTGAAATCATTTAGTAAAGTAGGTGGTGAAGACTGTTTGCTCAAAGTTGACTTTTGAAACCGCATGAACTCAACCGGTTTGGGATCGTTTGGTCCCAAACGGTCTTGAGACCATTTGGTCCAAACCTCCTCAAAACTGCAAGGACCAAAAAGGGTCTCAACCATTCCAATTAAATTAGGGTTTTCAAGATCGATTCCTTCATTGTTTGTAATCATGTTATTATTCATCAAATGGACCTCTCACCATACCTCAATTGAGTTAATTAGGTCAACCTTCAACTGATTTGACCCTCAATTAATCATCAATTAGGGTTTGAATCAATTGGTTTAGGGATTGGAATCGTTGATCCTTCAACATTAATCAATGTGAGATTGGTTACTTTGAAACCATTGAACCTTCGTCCAAATTGGGCATGACCTGACCCCAAACGGTCTTGAGGTCGTTTGGATGACCTCCAAACGGTCTTGAGACCGTTTTCCCATGTCCACATCAAAATCCAAGTCAACCAATTAGGGTTTGGTTCATTGGATTGCTCACCAAATCAACAATTGATTACTCTTCAACTCAATACCTTTAGATCTCAAAACACCTCACCATAGTCAACCCTAGACCTTCAAATGGACTTGGGTGACCCCCAAACAGTCTTGGGATCGTTTGTATGATCCCCAAATGGTCTTGAGACCGTTTTCCCATCACATCATCATCAACCATGTCATTCAACTAAGGTTTGGATCCTAGGATTGGTCACCAAATCAGCAATTGATTGTACATCAACTAATATATTTGGACCTTCAATTGCTCAACCATACTTAACCCTAGACCTCCAAATGGTCTTGGGTGATCACCAGACGGTCTTGATACCGTTTGGGTGATCCCCAAATGGTTTTGAAACTGTTTGGGTCAATCAACCCAAAACATCAACTCATTCCAATGCAAAATCAGCACTTAGCCGATTAGGGTTAATACCATATCTTTGGATCTTCAAACACTTAACCATATCCAACTATAGACCTCCAAACGGTCTTGGGTGACCCCCAAACGGTCTTGAGACCGTTTGGGTGATCCCCAAACGGTTTTGAGACTGTTTACGTCAATCAACCCAAGTTTCAAACTCAAACACTTATGAAATCAACACTCAACCCAATTAGGGTTTTGGTGATTGTTGGGCCTTCAACTCATTAACCAATTAGAGTTAATCAATTATAATTGATGGGTCATTAACCTAGATCATTATGAACAAATCCTCAAATGGTCAACCCTGGTCAACATTATCAAACGGTCTGAAACCGTTTCCCTCCATGCGGTTTAATGAAACTGTTTCATTCCAAACGGTTTGAAACCGTTTGCTCCCAAATGGTTTTGGAAACCGTTTGAGCAACTAAGGAGACCGTTTGACATGGGATTTTTCTTGGATAAACATATAAGGTGATTTCATCATAGTCCTCCTTAGAACAACCAAGAACATCAACCGTTTTTCATGGGAATTTCAGCAGTGAACCAAAAGAGTTCGAAATAGAAGAAAATAACCAACAAATCATAGAGAACTTGATACAATATCAATGTTTAAGGGTTAAAGTTATAAAACCCACCTCAAATCTGATATCCAAGCTCCAAGCTCCATGGCGCTAATGGTGGATGGATTTCCAGCAACTGCCCAAGGTCCGTTCTTGAGCTATTGGATGAAAAAGATGGCTAGAATTGGAAATCGGGTGAAGAAAACCAAGAATCAAGCATTGCTTTAGGGTTTCCACCATGAATCCGAAGTAGAAGATGATCAAAACCTTACCAACAGGTTGTGTTCATCTTTATCCTGCTCCTGAGCTCTTCCTTGGTCGGCCAAAGCAAAGTGATAATAGAAAAACTAAGGAAAGGTCCTTATGTGTATTGGAAAAAGAACATGTATAAGGGATTTTCAGGGAAAGAGAAAATGGATTATTTTCTTTTAATTCCAAAATAATTTCCATTAAATACCCCTCCATTTCTTGGCCACGAAGCCATCTTCATGTTATTGCAAAACCTCTCCATTATCCAAAGATTAATGGAAAAGGAATTAAGCACCTTAAAGAGTTTTATATTAATATCCATCCTTTTAGTGGATATTACTTTTTATTATAATAATGTGAGTGGCTTCCACTCAACCAAGATCTTTTTGTTCCATAGAAAGGAAAAAGCTCTTCCAACTATATTGCAAACACATCCTTCAACTTTTGGTTGAAGGGCTCCTAAATTAATTTATTTCTTTTTGCATTAAATTAAATTAAAGTCCCATATATGCTTAAATCTTGATTATTATAATGTCAAGATTCCCTCTCCTCCAAAATAATTCAAATGAGACGCCCCTCTCATTTTATTTTCTCTAATTGATGCCAAGAAACATGGGAGACCCTCTAGAGGTGGTGTTTTGCATGTTGAACCCTAGGTTTTGGGTAAATTGCACATTACACCAAAACTAGGTTTTAATGCATAAGGATTGCTCTACAAGCTTTATCTTGATGCCCAAGCTTGTGGAAACCATACCACTACATCATATTTATTCTTATGATGTATCAACATCAGAGGAACATCTTACCATGTGGAATTTGCAAGTTAACCCCTCAACTTGGGTAATTTGCACTTTAGTCCAAAATTAACAAAACAATGTTTCAACATCATTAAAAAAGGACTGAAATTGAAATATAAGTTCCTCAAAAACCTTAATTACTTTTCAAAAGATAAGAGCAAGAATCTAATAATATTTACTAAACAAAACACCTAGGGTTAGTACATAACCCAGGTCAGGGATTTACAATAAGAGTCATGTGCTTAAACTTTCCAAAAATCCAATCTCATTCCTAGTCACAACTCAAAATAGATCAAACTTAGAATTATATCCAAGTCTCTTGATTCATTAGTCACTTGACCAATTGGAACCAATTTTGTCATCTGGTCCAACGATTGGGTTATCTAGTCGATCAACTAGCCAATCCATATTTGATTAAAATTGATCAATTTGATTCCAAATATAACAACTAACACATTCCTTGTTGTTTCCTGATTTCAATCCATCGAATGAATGGGATACCAAGTCGACCAACTAGCCAATTTCTAAAATCAGTGATTAGTTGATCGATTGACAAGCAATCAACTAGTTGACCCAAATCCTTGAGTTGACTGGCTAGCTTGCGTAGTCAATTGGTTGGATAAGAAATGAACATGTGCATGATTTATAACCATTCAAATCATATGTTTCATTGCAGACTTTGATTCCCTTATGCGTCCTTATATATGTGACATCGTAGGTTCCACATTTTGTCTATAGTAATGTTAAGAACCTCAAATATTGGGGTCCAAAAACACATCATTTCTCCCAATTAATAGAAATAAGTTAGAGAACAACTTGAACCTGTAAAGTGATTAATGTTACCATGAGCGTATAATACCTTTGTCACATATATCTAGATTGGAACTGGGACATGGAGTTATCTCCTCTTGACATTCAAGCTATGTTTCTTAAACTAGAGCATACTATGATTTTGCAAGCTCAATATCATATATTGACTCACAAGAACATGGCCATGCATTTCATAATCTCTCTTATAAAGTGGCTAGGATATCACTCCAATGGAGGGACAAATTCCATCTACATCACTAAGAATAATCCAAAAGTGTCACAATGCACCCAATTACCACCTATATGGCAACCCTTATTAAGAGTCATGTTGGGTCGATGTTTAAGTAGACAAAACAACTTGTAATTACTATAGTGACTTCATGTCTAAGAATCACCATCAGCATTGTCCCGTTGAGATATGACTCTGACTTCCATGAAATGGCTTCCATGTGTCACTCTCAAAGTGAGTCTGTCCAATACAACTTGTTCTCTAATAAGAACCCATGTATCTGAATTCATATCCAGTATCATGGATAAATAGATATAGTCATCACTTAGCATACATGCTAGTCTTATGTATTGTTGTTGTTCTATAATATCCACAGCAATAACTGACTAGGGACATAACAAAAAGAAAAAAAACTCTTGAGTTTACATATGATCTCATGTCCATGTCCTCAACGCAAACCATAGGTCATCGAGTCAAAGTATTCTTAGGACATTATTATATGTATCCATTATATCAATGCTAAAACAAACACAATAGGTGGATTTGAGTTTATTATAAGTCAAATACAATGTATCCCTATTACAATCATCACATGATGATTGTCAAGGCATACAACCAATAGTCTCCCACTTGCACTAGAGCCAATCACTCATGAATTGGATTCCAATTGATCTAGCATGCCATCATGATTCTACTATAAAAATTGCTTTTGTCGAGGAATCAACAACATTTATTTTAGTTAGTACTCTGTAAATCTTTACATCTCTCTTTGTATAATCTCTTGTATGAGATGATGTCACCATTTTATGTGCTTGGAATACTAATGTGATCTAAGTTCCTTAGCATGTACAATGGCTCCATTGTTGTTACTAGTAAATCTCTATTGTGTCCTTAATGGTGGGAACCACCCCAAGTTAGGGATGGCAGTGGTGCAGATATGGTGTGGTTTATGTCAAAACCATAACCACACCACAATTAAAAGTCAAACAACCATATCCACAGCATATCCACTGTAGTGTTTGAAATGAGAAACTATATCAGCACCACCAGAAAACCACAGTTAACCTCACCGTACCATACCACACCACATTGAGAACAAAATATTTATTATTCTTACTATGTGTAGAAATTGTACACAATAAATAAAATAACAACACATAAATAGGGATTAACAATGTCATTTTCATATTACATAACAAAAAATATTAATTTTTAATTAATGAGAACGTACTTTCTATTATTTTTAAAGCTAGTAGTCATAAATATAATATTTTCTTGATATACATATATATTCCCATTCAAAGTTCCAACATCATCGTCTTATAAAATGTATTAAGTCCCCGGCCCACTAATACACATTCTTCTCTTCCAAATAACATATCCTATTTAAAATGGTTCTTCAAGTCTTTCTCTCCTATTAAGACATCCTCTTCATTTCAAGCATGTAAGTAAGCTATGCTTTTTCCTCTATACATATATATAATGAGAGAGAAAATAAAATAATATTTAGAATTAAGTGTAACGATATATTTTCTAAGAGAGAGAGGGAAAGTCAAAACTATTTGTGTGGGAGGGTGGTAAATATTTGAATAATTATAGATAAAGTAGTAATAGTGGGTATAATAATCTCTTCTTGACTCTATCTTTCTCTCTTTTATGTCATTCTATTTAATTATCACCTTTTTGTTAATTTTATTTTATCTCTACTAAATACTAGTAGCTACGCCAATCAGTCAATGCATAATATTGTGCTTTTATTAATAAGCTAAATTTTCATCTCAATTATCTATCTCCCACTTTTTAGTTGTTTCACATTTCTATTTGAGATTGGTATGAAACAAGTCAATAATATCTCACATAATACATTAAATGATTCCATCAGTGACAAAAACTATCTACCACCATTATACTTATGACTCTATAAATTTGTAATAGAATACACACACACACACACACACACACACACACACACACACACACACACACACACACACACACACACACACACACATATATATATATATATATATATATATATATATATATATATATATATATATATATATATATATATATATATATATATATATATATATATATATATATATATATATATATGAAGCACAATGTATAAAAATGTAGTATATGAATGCTAATATATTCAAGCGCTAGGGACACATGTATATTTAGTATGTTTACAAATAGGAGGACCTATGTGTGTAGTTATTGTGACGCCTCGCACCACACAAAGTAAGATTACTCAAAACTAAAAGCAGATACAACACTAACTATGTGGATTACCAGAAAACACAAGAAATTAAAACCAATTTCATAAAAGCACCATAGGATGAAACCTTCACATATAAATCCACAACATGACACCTGAATCACATAACACATATCATAAGATGCTTACATCATTGTTTTCAACTTTCTTGTCAACAACTTGTTACATTAGGTACATGTTCCATATATACATGTACATATGCCATAACTATACAACAAAAGGCACATGCCAAAAACCTCATGATGATATCATAACCACAAACACACCAAGAACACCCCCAAGGACCTGAGTGCCAAAAGACTAACAACACTTTCAACCTGATCAACTACTATTATTATTGTTGCTCTTCCTCAGTTGCACGATCACTACCTCGTAGTGCACGACCACCTAAAATATATGGAAACCCACAGGGTGGGACCAAACATCCTAGCAAGAGATATAACTCTCCGCCAACATCTATTAAAGCACAAATAAACTAAGCAGATAAAGCAGATTAAGCAATATTAGACAGTAATGGCTAAGCAGTAGAACAGTTAACATTCTAAAAAGGAATATGAAGAACATGTATATTCTCTATCAATCAATCTATTTAAAAGCAAGGCAGGGCTTCAACCAATGTTCTTCACATTTTGTCCCTAAGAAAATATACTACACGACTATATTACATCTTCTATTATGCCCTGAGGAGATGAGGTATACCACTCACACTCCAACTGACCACTGCTAAGTCCAAATCAGTGCCATACAAGGTCAATGGAAGAGAGAAAATCCACAACCTCTCTACACCTCCTGGTTAACACGAGAGAAACACCACAGTGACATAACATATGAGTCATCTATAAAACAACCTAGCATGCCTTGGTATATAGGCACAACGCTAGTGAAACTGAGCTACAACCCGCAATCGCACTCCAACCAAGGTATGACCCACAACCAATCCTATGAAAGTATATACTGAGTCACATCACTGAGCTACAACCTGTAGCTACACTCCTACCCGGGTATGGCCTACAACTAATCATGTGAAGGCATATACTCAACAATATAGGACTTCAAGCTTCCACTGAGGGAAAACTTGTTCCACCATCTAGCACGAAGACTGACACTGGAATGGATTTATGGTACAAGGCAACTACATGATTAAGGTTCCACTTGATTAGTTATGCTAATTAAGTGTCTTTTATCATCAATCAAGTTACAACATATACAATCATAATAAACTCTATAAGAATAATGGTATAGTACAACTTTAGAAGGTATAAAATGTATAAGGTGTGGACTTGTCGCATCATCACATAGTACTATAGCACTGTCATTCACAAGGCCATCATCACTATCACACAACCACCAAGGCTATCACCAATGTCACATCATTGTGGGATATCAATCCCTCAATCAAACTCCTAAAGGTTATCCCCTCAAATCATGCACAAAGCACCTTCCAGGTCATCAGACCCAAACACATGATCCATGCATATACCACATCATACTATGCCTCAATCATTACTCATACTCACCATCCTATATAACATAGCATTCACATAGCCATGTCATTCAAGTTTATATCACCTATAAGGTTAGTGATCTATAAACAAGAGAGATAAACATCATACATCATAACCATTCCAAGTGAGAGGCGCAAACATATCACATGGCCCTAAAATTAGGGTTAGGGTTTCATACATAGCCGATTAGGGTTTACAACGTGATTAAAACACTAAACCCTATTCATATCACCTCCCACATTCTTAGAGCACATTAAGGTTAAGGATCATGATTAGGTTTGATTAGGCATTCAACCAAACGACACCATACATGAATCATTCATTACTCATAGAAGTGCATTGATTATATGTTCAAATATATGTCTCAACAATCCATCACCCATGTGTCGTGACCACCCATCATACATGGGTCACGAACACCACTCCTCAAGGTGTCTCGACCACCCACAACATAGGGTGTCTTACCACAAGGAAACTTGTCTTGACCCCCTCCTCAAAACTAGGGTTTCGACCACACAAAGCAACATGTTGCGATCTCAACTCAAGGGAATCAACTCGACCCATAAACAAGTAGGTGTCTTAACCCTCATAGTGGTAAGTGTCATGAATATCAAAGAGTAGGATGTCGCGACCTGTACAAGGTCAACTGTCTTAACCCAAAACCAACATGAGAAGGTGTTGAGACGCAAGGCAAAACAAGGTGTAGTGACCACCAAAGATCAAACTACTACCAACACATAGGACCAACATCCAACAAGGATTAAACATGATCAAATAGGAGATCTCCACGCCCAAGATAGAAGGTAAAACTAAAAGAATCCATCATCCACATGGAGGAGAAAAAAATCCCATGCAAAATAGGTCACCAAAAACCCTAAAACTTGCATCGTGAAACCACCATGAAAGAGATCTCAAAAAAGAGAGAGAAACCATGTTTGACAACAACAAAATAGAACCCAAACTTAGAATATCAAGACATTCATCCATCATGCATGTGATCAAAACCAAGATCAACAAATAGGGGAAAAACTACCATTTCACCATAATCACCAAAACCGGGTATCAAAACTAGGGCTTCATATTACTTTCCAACCAAGCATGTTTTTAACATAAACAAAGTCCTAGGACTTAGCATCAACCACTAGCATGTTAAGGGAACGTTTTAGAGAGTGACAAAACATCAACATGCATACAGGAAAAGTGCATTAATGGAGAGGGTTAAGAGTTATATAACCCACCTTAAGGAAGATCACTCCAAGGATGATAGCTCCAAGAACATGATCACCAAGGATGTTGAAGCTCGACCAAATGCTTCACCTTTGGACACAAGAGCACCTTAAGAAGGAGAAGACACCAAGGTCAAAGATTGCTCAAGAAAAGAGAGCAAGATCCCTAGGCCGAACCAAAAGAAGGAGGGTGAAAGAGAGAAGGAGACTTCCTCACACTTGGTTCCACCTTGTCAAAACATGGCCTATGACCCCTGTGATGAGGAGTTCCTCTCGAAAATGACAACCATGGAAGATCCATGGTCTAAGGCCAAGAAGAGAGAAGGAGAAGAAGGTAGAAGATTAAAAAAATGCCATCAAGGAAAGATATATACTTACCAAGGTAGAAGATGACCAAGGATCACCACAAGCACTACATGCAAGGGAAGTCCAATCACCAAGAGCTCCAAAATAGATCCCATTCTCCTTAAGGCTCCAAGGATGACCAAACAAGAAGGGATGAAGAAGATGGCTGAAAGGGCTCACTTGCATGGAGAGATAAGGGATTATATAGAAAATTATGAGGGAAGTAGGGTGAGGATGATATGTCAACACCCCTAAGGCACCAAAGGGACACTTATCCACCCAAGAAACCAACATGCAACCACTTAAACCATGCATGCACGAGATGGTGATATACTCTATGTTGGGTCTCGACCACCTAGGTCACCCAACATGGTTGCGGTTGTGACCCAACAAGGAACACCATCCATAGTCGAGATAACAATAGAAAAACACCACTTGGTTGAGACAAAGGGTCACCACACACACCCTAGTTTGACACACTCTACACAAAATCAACTATCTCGACCCAAGACCATCTTGGTCGCAACCACCACATCTAGGGAAGGTGTCTCGACTAGGAAACCCACAAAACATGCCTTAGGTTGTGACCACCACACCTAGGAATATGTATTGACCACGACACCCACAAAACATGCCCTAGTTCATGACCTAGGTCAAGAAACCCATATGGAACACATAGGTTGAGACACACTAAACCTTAGAAAACCCTAATCACCAGTAAGGGTGTCACCACTCATCCAAGGCACAAACAAGGCACCCACCTCTTTATCTCTCCTATAGATAATGTTAAGAAAGATAAGTAACACTCTAGAGGTGACAAATTGCAAGAAATTCCTCATGTATGGGTAAATTGCAATTTGCACCAAAACTAGCTCAGAAAGCACGAACATCATCCAAACAAGCTCAAACTAGAGACTTAAGCTCTCAACAAGATCTAAGATCATCTCAAAGGATTAGATCAAGGTTCTAAACACCTAATAAAGCCAAAGAAAATAGGTTTAGCCCAAAACCCAGGTCAGGGGTCTTACAAGCCATAAACCTCTAATAGGTTTTTGCCCCCAAAATCCAAGGCTAAGAGAGACAGGTACTACCTCTGCATCTCTACCTCAAGCTCCTACTTAGGTCAACCAAAATAGATAAAAAATAGAATTTGACATATCAGAATGTAATAACTTGACCTGAACCGTCTCTACTCACGCGTTGACCTCTCCTTTTAGTGGACTCACGACGTACAACTGATATTGTCACCTGTCCAGATGAACCAACATATGATGTATGTCCACATCCTCGCCCTCCACTACTACTAAATTGTTGTCTCTATGAGCCCTGCTGGCTCTGCCTCGATTGTTAGCTCAGCTCATCACCTTTCACTGAACAATCCCTCCTCAGATGTCCTACCTGCCCACACTTATGGCAAGTCCAAGTCTCATACTGTGGCCTAGACGGCCCCATCACTAATACAAATGTTGTGTTGTGGGATCATGTAGGTGGAAAACTGTAGCTTCTTCCCTTACTTGGTGACCACTGTGATGATGCACTATACCTTTGTTGAGCTGGCGGTGACAAGAACCTAGGCTCCTCAAAGACACAAATGATTGTTCCTGGTATTGTGTCAGTCTCTTCTTGGCACCTTTCTCATGTTTCTCGACCATGGATCTCTCTATCCTCCTGACGGACTCCATAATAGTGGAAAAACACTCTATATTCTCTAAATCTACTATCGACGTCGTCAACTCCATGCTCAACCCCTTCTCAAAATGTCTGATTCTCTCCTAGTGTGTAGCAGCCGTGTGAGGACAAAACCTTGACAACTCCATAAACTTCACTTCATACACATTGATCGACATGGATCCCTTCCGGATCTGCTCAAATTGGCTGATACTCTTGTCTAGGTACGTATGAGGAAAGTACCAACTAACGAAATCACATCGGAAATCTTCCCAACCGATCACAACACCTGGCCATTTCTCTTCTTCTATGGCCCACCAATGGTCAACACTGCCCTTTAAAAGGTACACTGCATGCCTCACCTTGTCTGCTTTGGGAATATTAAGGATCTTAGAGGCCTTCTCTAACTCCGTAAACTAGAGATTTGCATATGCTGGATCAACTGTACCAGCATATTCCATAGCTCTAACACGCCTTAACTATTCAATGGTCTTCCCCGAGACTAAAGATTCCACATTGGGGACTGCTGCTCTCATTTGGGGAATGGGCATTATATCCACCATATGTGTCACCATTCCCATAAACTGATAGAACAAGGAGTTCGAGGCAGGGTTTTCCAGCATGGCTTGGTCAAACTGGGGAGCACCAGGTGCCCTCTCCTCAACATCCTGCCTCCTTGCACCTCCACATGGTGCAACAACACCACTCTCAATAACGTGTTCTTCAGCCATCTTTTCAACTCTTCTTCTTCTTTAGCATAAGTAGAACTCAATATAAGATAGACTTGATGGCACTAGAACATACTCAAACCCTAGTCTGAGGTCCCTATGGACTCAGCGAACCTAAAGTTCTGATACTAAGAAAATTGTGATGCCCCATGCCACACAAAGCGAGACTACTCAAAACTAAAAGCGTATACAACATTCACTGTGTGGATTACCAAAAAACATAGGAAATTAAAACTGATTTCATAAAGGCACCATAGGCTGAAAACCTTCACATATAAGTCCACAACAGGAAACCTGAATTACTAACACATATCATAAGATGCATACATCATTGTTTTTGACTTTCTAGTCAACAATGTGTTACATGAGATACATGTTCCATATATACATGTACATATGCCATAACTATACAACAAAAGGCATACATGTCAAAAACTTCTTGATGATATCATAACCACAAACACACCAAGAACACCCCCAAGGACCTGAGTGTACAGGGACGCCTCTAGACTCTAACACCAAAAGACTAGCAACATTTCCAACTTGATCAACTACTATTCTAGTTACTGCTCTTCCTCGCCTGCATGATCGCCACCTCATCATTCATGTCCACCTAAAAGATGTGGAAACCCACGGGGTGAGACCAAATGTCCCAGTGAGAGATATAACTCTCCACCAACATTTATTAAAGAACAAATTAACTAAGAAGGTAAATCAGATTAAGCAATAGTAGAAAATTATCACTGAGCAGTAGAATAGTTAACATTATAAAAAGGAATATGAAGAACATGTATATTCTCTATCAATCAATCTATACAAAAGCAAGGCAAGGCTTAAACTAATGTTCTTTGCATTTTGTCTCTAAATAGATATACTACATGACTGTATTAGATCTTCTATTATGCCTTGAGGAGATGAGGTACACCATTAACACTCCAACTAACCACTACTAAGTCAAAATTAGTGCCATACAAGGTCAATGGAAGAGCCGAAATCCACGACCTCTCCACACCTCCTGATCAACATGAAGGAAACATCGCGGTGTCATAACATATGAGTCATATGCAAAACAACCTAGCCTGCCTTGGTATATAGGCATAATGCTAGTGAAACTGAGCTATGACCCCTAGTCGCACTCCTGCCAGGGTATGGCCCACAACCAATCATGTGAAAGTATATACTGAGTCGCATCACTGAGCTACGACCCGTAGATGCACTCCTGCCAGGGTATGGCCCGCATCCAATCCTGTGAATGCATTTACTCAACAATATACAACTTCGAGCTTCCACTGAGGGAAAACCCTTTCCACCATCGATCATGAAGACTGACATTGTAATAGATCTATGGCACATGGAAACTACATGATTAATGTTCCACTTGATTAGTAATGCCATTTAAGTGTCTCCTAGCATCAATCAAGTTACAACGTATAAAACCATAATAAACTCTACAAGAATAAGGGTATAATACAACTATAGAAGGTATAAAATGTATAAGGTGTGGACTTGTCACATCATCACATAGTACTGTATCACTTCCATTCACAAGGCCATCATCACTATTACACAACCACCAAGGTTATCACCAATGTCACATCACTGTGGGATATCAATCCCTCAAGGTTTTCACCTCAAATCATGCACAAAGCACCTGCCAGGTCATCATACCCAAGAACATGATACCTACATATACCACATCACACTATGCCTCAATCATTACTTATACTCACCATCCTATATAACATGGGATTAACCATAGCATTCACATAACCATGTCATTCAATTTTATATCATCTACAAGTTTAGTGATTTATAAACAAGAGAGAGAAAACATCATACATCATAACCATTCCAAGTGAGAGGCACAAACATATCACATGGCCCTACAATTAGGGTTAGGGTTTCATACATAGCTTATTAGGGTTTATAATAGGATTATAACACTAAACCCTAATTGTGTCACCTCCCACATTCTTGGAGCACATTAGGGTTAAGGATCATGATTAGGGCTGATTAGGCATTCAACCAAACAACACCATACATGGTCCATTAATTACTCATACAAGTGCATTGATTATATGTTCAAATATAGGTCTCAACCATCCATCACCCATGTGTCACGACTACCACTCCTCAAGGTATCTCGACCACCCACAAAATAGGGTGTCTCGATCGTGACTAACCACAAGGAAACTTGTATCGACCCCTTCCTCAAAACTAGGATTTTGACTGCCCAAAGCAACATGTCACAATCTCAACTCAAGGGAAGCAACTTGACCCGTAAACAAGTAGGTGTATCGAACCTCACAATGGTAAGTGTCGCAACCATAAAAGAGTAGGATGTCACGACCTATAAAAGATAAGTTGTCTCGACCCAAAACCAACATGACAAGGTGTCACGACCCAAGGCAAAACAAGGTGTAGTGACCATCAAAGATCAAACTACTACCGACGCATAGGACCAACATCCAACATGGATTAAACATGATCAAAGAGAAGATATCCATGCTCAAGATAGAAGGTAAAACCAAAAGAATCCGTCATCCACATGGAGGAGAAAAAAATCCCATGCAAAACCTATGAGAACCCGTTACACTAAATGAGATTACTCAAAACATAAAATACAATCATTCACTAATTAATCACATACCAAAAAATATGGGTAAATTAAAACCGATTTCATGTCAGCACCCGCTCAGAAACATTTGCATAAGAGCCCAATATTTTTCTTGTATCCATACTATGCCAAGAATTTGATACAAATTGTCTATCATCTTAGCCACCACATATATACACAGGAGAACAATATTCATATATGCCACACAAAAAAGCATTAATATGCTAACAAAAGTTTAATTCGTTTGAAAAACCATATACAAACTTTTCCAGCCAGGACCTGAGAGTACAAGGACGACTCTAGGACACACTAGAAATCTAATCAACTTTCTCAAATATTCATTATTGTAGTTCCTCTTTACTTCCACGGTTCTATTGTCATCACTGCCAATTACCTAAAAAATGTGGCAAACCATAATGGCGAGACCCATGTCCCAGCAAGAGATATAACCTCCAACAATGTTTATTGATTACAACATTTTTATGTAATTAAACAGTTAAGTAGTTTAATTAGATATAACAAATAAGCTCAGCAACACTGATGATTAACAAAATACATAAAGGAGGAGATAATAACTATCATCATTAGCCAGACTATCATCCTTTATCTTGTTGACAATATAAGAAATTCAGTAGCATATGCATATCTAGCATCATAAGCAAGTCTAGTAACATAGAATCTCTATCATTATGAATACGTCTAGCCACATAAGCATAGCCAACAACATTAGCATGTCTAATAAATTGAACATATCAACATCATAAAAAGAGCTAACAACATAAGCACAACTATTTGAATAAGTATGATTAGTAGTATATGCATCTCTAGTTACAAAGCACGGCCAACAATATTAAACATAGCTAGCAACAACATCTTAACCATCAGTGTCAGTATATGTGACAACATAATCATGTTTACAACATGAACATAAGCATATATATTATCTCTTATTGTACTATACATGATCTCAGTGAAAAGAAAGCAAACAAGGGTTTTCATAAATATGAAGCACTGTGTATAACCCTAAACAGATATGCTACATGGATGTCTTATATCTTTTATTATGCCCTAAGGAAATTGAGGATACCACTCAAAATCCAACTGACCAGTGGTAAGTCAAAATCAGTGCCATACAAGATCTAGGAAGAGCCGAACTCCTAAGATCTTCTCCGCCCCCGGTCAGGACGGGTCCTCCACAATGACACATAAGGTCAAGATGCTAACAACCTAGTCCATCCTTGGTATAGGTCACGACACTAGTGAAAGGAGGTGGGGACGCATACCCTTCCATCTGAGGTACAACCGCAGTTGTCCTCCAATCTCGTCACATATATAATGACTGAGACACGACCGCAACCATTCTCAAACTAAGGGCTAGGTATGACTATAGTCATCCTCCCTAAACACTTGAATTCAGGATGACAAGCACCCCGCATACTCATCAGTATGTGCTATGAGTTTCCCTTAGGAATACTCATTTCACTATCTAGCAAGTTCTGACACTCAGATGGATCTATGATACATGGCACTACATGATTAGAGTTTCACTTGATTAGTTATGCCAATTGGGTGAGTTAAGGCTGCATCAAATAAATGGACATACAAACCCTAATTCACTTCTAGAAAGCATATAAATATCACAACTTTTAAAAGATATAAAACATGTGAAACATTATTTCTCACCATCACATGGCACCATTCACTTGCCATTCATGAGACCACACTAGTCATCATACTATCACAAGATAATAATCTTTTTCACAATATCACAGGGTATCAACCCTTATCAACATAAGAGGATTACACCTCATTCAGGGCTCAACCATGCCCAAAGGTCATTAAGACCATCATACTATTCCCTACAAAATCATCATTATCTTTGCATGCCTTATAACAAGGCTCAACAACATCACTTACATATAATACACCAGATCAACACAATATTGCATTAATGAGCTAGGAGATATTCATAAACAATCATACCAGGGTTATATTGACATTAAGAACATTTCTTTATTACATCAACATGCAAGGAATCTAGATATGATTAACCCTCATCATATTCATAATGCACATGTTTAGCATAAGAAAGTATCAACCATGTGGATATGATAACCACCAATTAACATGTTAAGGTTATGATCATATTAAGGAGGTTATTCCGCCATCATTCCATCATATAAGAATTTTAAACATAAATACTCATCTTTATCTATTTGCATTAGAGTTAGGTTCAACATGATAAATTATATCAATGTTACTAATCAACACTTATACCCAAACCCTAACTCACGACATCCCCATTAGATCATGGATGCATAAGGTGAAGTATCACCATCACATTCCATACTATTCTCAAGTGTGAACCCACACATAAATCAAGGTGTAACCATCGGGTTATAGCATACTAGGGTTTCAACAAAAGTAACACAGTATTTCATGATTGTATTAGTCATTCAAGGACTATTCATACCCAATTACCATCATTTAGTTATATTAAATCTAGGTACAACAAGCTATACCTCATTAGGGTTACATATCAACACAATATGGTTATCATCCCTTCTATTCATATGAGTGAATAGGTAATACTACCTTATTAAGGGTAACCATTCATTTGTTCCATCATCATTCAACCCATATCACCATACCACAATGTCACCCAGGACCATTGGATGTTTAAAAGGTAAGACCATTGCTATTTACATAAGTAAACACCTTGGATAAACCACCTATGAAGTCCTTGATTTGTGATCTATAAAGATTCACCATCTAACCCTAGACTCCCTTGATTAACAACACAAAAAGTTCCATTGAGAATAGGGTAAAACCCACAATCGACTGTTCATTTAAAACAAGCCATCCATTGTCAACAATTAAGCTCCTTAAGTTGATCATATAAAGGAAACCATATAAATCACATTATTAGGACCAAAATATTACATTAGCCATCATTCTACTTTATTGGAGGAATAAACAGTAGATCTTGACCATTGGGTCAAGTTCATATATTTAAAATATCAATTACAGTATAGGTCCGACCATTGCATGAAATAACCTAAGAACCCATTGGTCTAAGGCTTAATTGATTCTATAACTACAATGCTTGACTCAACATAGGTTTGAGAGACCTGATCCACCATCATTCGTGACCATTAAATCACCATAGCTTGTTAGATCAACACTATATTCATTAATCAACATCAAATATTAAGCTAATATCATCATTGATTGATAACATCAGTAGGGTACTTAATGGTTGATCATTAAAGTTCTAATTGGTCCAAAACCTGACCTATGGGGGTGACCATAGGTCGTCACCATCATTTTATACCCTTGATCATGACCATCAGTTGTCATGAATACAACACCATAGGGTTGTTGCAATGGTACCATCATCGGGTCATGGTTTGTAGAAGAAATCAACTTTAAACCCTAAAATTGACCATTGGTTGATAGGTTCTTAGCATCATAGGTTGTCAAACCAACCTGATCCAAGTCATACTATACCTTAGGAATAACGTAAACATGATCACAAATTCATCTAGAACTGTAATCAAAATAGGGAACATTATAAAAATTGAAATCCAAGTCAAGCATAACTTTTTAGTGCATAAATCATCATTTTCAAGCAAGAACATGAGCTAGCAAGCTGATGGTAAGCAATAAACGTGGAGCAAGTTATAAAAAATTGTCTCTAATGAGAATATGAAACCCCACAAAGAAGAAATCTCGAGCAGGAAGGGTAGAAAATCCAAGAATATGCTATGAATTTGTCCATCTAGCACCTTTCTTCATCAAATGAGCAAACCCTAAGCATAAGGAGCAAGAAAGGTAGAATTTTAGAGCTTTAAAGCAAATTATACCGTGGAACAACAAGGTTCCTGTTGGCTAAATTTGATATTATTAAACCCTTTGTTTTGATGATGACAAACATTTCATTCTTGTGGATCTAACTTGTTATTTGAGTATTTTAGGGATAAACAAATAAGGAAGTGGATAGTTGAAGATCTATACAAATTGGAAGATCAACACGCTTAGATTGCTTTTATTTTCATGGTTGTACTCAATGTAAAAACTTATACAAGTATATAATGTACAAGTACTTAGACATCATGTAAATCAAGCGTTAGATCTTCCCTATCCACTCATAACACTTAGAAAGATCCTCCCTTAAGATATAAGCACAATTACACATTGATACACACACTTAGCATATGGATCAACACATTGGAACATGGAAATTCTCGGTCACAAATTCCTCAACCGAGACACTCTTGGTCGACAATATTCTCGATCGAGAACAATCCTTCTAGCAAATTCTATAGACGTTAGACTGAGTTGAAAAGTGGTTGGTAGTTGGAAATGAACGTTGCAATACACTCATTCTAGACCTTCCCTCGGTCTACAAATTCCTCGACCGAGAGACTCTCGGTTGAAAAACTTCTCGACTGAGAAAGGTTTTGGACTGCACTTTTCAGCATTAAACAACTAGCCATTGCAATGTAATTAGTGGACACCTAACGACTAGTTGAGCACTAAGAACACCCTAGAAAGTGTCTAGAACGTCCCTAAGAACTAGTAGGTCATTCCTATAAATAAGACATGCCTTAGGACATCCAAAGAATCACTTGTGCATACAATTACACTTGAGATTCATTCTTTGTGAGCAACAAGCTGAGCTACACTTGCAATCTGTTTCTTTGAGCTCTACATTTGTGTCCTATAGCCTAGTATCTCCTAGCCACCACACTACCAAGTTCATATATAGTAGATAGGAGATCCATACACTTGATATAGGATCAAAGTGCTATAATCATTGGTAACATTATTTCTTTCTTCCAATCTTGTTCCTTTGTTATTGTATTTTGTTCTCCTTGACTACTCCTAGGTTGGAAGCTGTCGGAAGGAGGTTCATGGAGCTACTTCAGGCGAGAAGGCTGCTCCCGGTGACTTGAAGCTACTTCAGAAGGCTGTCTCAAAGGTTGAAGCTACTTCGGGTGAAGGCTACTTCAAGGGTGAGCTTGGAGTTACTTCAGAAGGCTGCTTCTAGGAGGTTTGAGGCTACTTCAGGTGAAGGCTGCTTCAAGTGTGTAGCAGGTGATTGTATTTTATGTAACATCCTTGCGAGGTAATAAAATAAATCACTTTCAAAATACAAGTAGGAAAAAATCATGTAGTGGACTGACTCCCTTAGATTTCTAAGGGTGAAACCACTCTACTTCCTTATGTCTTCATTATTTCCTCCTACTTGTCCAAGTGCTTAATTGTTTTTAATTAACTTTAAAAACTCCAAAAAGCTCTATTCACCCCCCTCTAGATCTTTCAGTTCTGACCTGGAGGGAGGTCTAAGGAAGGAGAAGATCAAGATAAATGGAGAAGGAAGGAAGAAAATAACTTGTTTTGGTCGAAATCCTTAGAAGATGATCTTGGAAACCCTAGGTAGGGCTAAATGGAGCTCTAAGAGACCTTCTTCTCCAAAAAGAGGTTGTCTTCTACCTTATAGCACTTAGTTATGTAGAAAAACAGAGGGTATTAGTTGCATCAAGTTAAAGGAAAGAGAAAGAAAGCATAGTTTTGAACTTGGGCAAGGAAGAGGTAAATATAGCCCATGGATAAGGATGGAAGCAATCATGAGGTGTAAAAGTAGCTTCCCCATGTTTCTATAGCATTAAACTATTAAGAATATACAAGAACACACACAAGAAGATCCCACACTATCCTTATATACCTTCTTAGATTTCCTTTGTCGAATTTCCCAGACAATCACATAATTCATTAGTTGATAGCTACTAAAGGTAGCTCATCTGTGAAGGGGTAAACCCTAAAATACCCTTGGAGAAAACACCTTCAAATCAAGGTTTAAATAGGTTCCACATTGATCAACAATATCAAGAATGATGAGAGAATATACAAGGAACATAATTCAAGTGATAAATTGCAAAGAAAACCTCTCAATTGGGTAAATTGCATAAAAGTCCAAAATGTGCATAAAATGGCCTAACTTGCTCAAACAATGTCCAAATTGGACCAAATTTGAAACTTAAGCTTGTCTTATGATTTGAAAGCATATCACAATGTTATATTAGGGTTATAAGAATTCAATTATGATAATTTAACTTATTCAACTCATTAAGCAAGTTTAGGGGCCTTACGACTATAAACCCCTAACAGGGATTTCACCCCCAAAATCCAAGGTAAACAAAGATGGGTACTTCCTGTGATGCATCGTTCGAATAAAACATTATTAACTAAGCAAAAGCAATCACTAAGCAGCGGATTACCAAAAATCACTAAAAATTAAAACCAATTTACAAATAGGTCCACACATAGGAAAACTCTTTCATAAAGAACGGGAGTAACTTAATTACATACTGGTTCACAAGTACATGTCATGTATCATCTTTTTCTGAGGATTACATGCATCAACTGCTCTGTTAAACTAAACACAGGTAGTATGAAATCTCGAGGCACTAAGCCAAAATCTCGAAAGCATTAACTACTACTCCGAGGACCTGATAGTATAGAGACGACACATAGGACTCTATATACATCTATACAAGACATATCAGCCAGTGTCTCCACCTGAGCATTCACTGCTGTTCCTGCTGCTGCTGTTATTGTTCTCCACCTATTGAAGGATTCCTGCCTCCTCGTCTGCGTCCACCTAAAAATGTGGTTTCCACGGGGGTGAGACAATTATAAAATTGCCCCAGTGAGAGATATAACTCTCCACCAAAAACATTATTATTACAGATTAATAAGATAAGTCTGAACAGAGGAATCATAATTACTTAACAATAGTTAATTCATTGTTTAACAAATTAGAACATTATTCTTATCTTAAATATTGCAACTGTAACCTGATAGAGCATCATATCACTTATCGAATAAGGAATGTGAAGAACATGTATAACATTTATCCGCTACACTAAGCAATATAATATCAACTAATGTTTCTCACATTTTGACTTTATGAAAATGCACTACACATCTAATTATATTTTACACATCATGTGTCAGGCTGCAATTAACTTGCCAGAGCAAATTGACATCTTCATTATAGAGTTATAGCCACAACACATACTCTCTTCAGGCTTAGAACACACAGCTAATGCCTGGGATTGTTTTGTGGAGTCATGGCCTATAGCCATACTCTTCTAAAAAAGCATTGGGATCTTAATCCCTCATCTCATCAAACACATTTCCATTTCTTAACAAGTTCATCATCATGATTATAAAATATGGGTATTGAAATCCTTAATTCATCATAGAATACTTGTTACCACATAACAAGTAACTTAATACCTTCATGTCATTTAACCAAGGTAAGCATGATTTTTACTACACAAGCATTCCACATAACACACAAAGCTTAATTCATCTCTTATTACCTCTTAGAAGACAACAAGGCATATTACGACTTATGAATCCCATAAACAATTTCAATAATTAAAACATCATATGGCACACAGGGCTCATTAATTTTAGATTACCTCTCACTAAGCAACAAAACATGTAAAGGCTTATAAGGCCTATAAAAAATTTTCAATATAAGAGCATCATAGCTCATACATGGCTATGCTTATCGTCTCAACATACATGCATGATTAGTTCTCATGATAACAGTTATAATGGTTTCATATCAGCACCATGCAACACAAAGTAATACCTCTATTCCCTTTTTATGGTTAGGATTCCCCTTACATATTATCACCCTCCATTAGGGTTTTCCACAAATAACCACTTAGGTTCTTAAGATCATGTTATTAATGATCAAACCTTAATTCATTGCTCCACACAGCTAGGAGCCAACATTGATAACATAAGTATTCAATCATACTTATTTATTCTCATCATTCATCATTAAATGGATTATCAACACAAAGTATGAGTTTCTCTCTCATCTTTACCAGAATATGATTGCATCATAGTCTATTGATTTGGATTAACCTTTTCATAAGGCACATTAGCCTACACTTATCAAAGTGCATTACATCTGAATGTAACAACTGACATGACACACTTCATGTGTCACTCATCCAAATATATTGGATTTAAAATACATTAAGGTATATCACACTTGAGGTGTTGGATGTGATATCTATCATATTTTGATGTATCACTTCCCTCATCACCATTACCTTACTTGAGTTCATCCACTTAGCTTGTATTAGGGTATTTCCCATCCTAATACTTTATATACTAGTTCATCACATTTATCATGTAATGTATTGGTCACAAGTCACTATATTTAGAAAAATACATGCTAATGATATGGACTCATATTTGAGTTAGGAACTATTGATATAAGGATATCCACTATCAACCTCTTTAGATGTTACACTTGTCAATATATTAATCACTATTCCATTATTAGGAATAGGATTTTCCATGTTTATAAATTAAGGTTCACATAGCATCTCCCATAAATATGGGTTTCACATAACATTACTCTACTTTAGAGTTTCACATAACATCCTCATATATCAGGGTTTCACATAACATTACCCTACATCAGGGTTTCACATAGCATTACTTGAAATTAGGTTTTCACTTGAAATCACCCTTAATTAGGGTTTCTCATGTCACACCCTTGATTAGGGTTTCATCAACCTTCTCAATTAAGATTTCATGATCTCTTTACAAAGGATCATACCCTGATTACTTATTATGTTCATGTTGAAAGTGTTGAGGTTTAACCATTACATGATTGTCACTCATGTAGGGATTCCTCTTCTCTCATCCTCTCTAGGATGTCAATTACTTCAATCTTAATCAGATTAGGTCCAAACAACTTGAATGAAGGGTTGTCACAACATATCAAATCATTGCTTTCATAAGCATCAAGAGTTAACCACTCAACAAGGTACTAATTACCCTAGTACCTCAAAGATACAACCATTGTAATCACCTTTGATTTACATCATTAATAATCAATTAGTTAATTGACCTTTGGCCACCTTAGGTGTTAAAATGGTTTGACCAATTGAACCTCAAATATTCTTGGTCACTTAGACCCCAAACGGTGTTAGTCACTCAAGCATTGAATGGTTTGAAATCGTTTAAGCAAAACCATAATGAAACCGTATGGACATTTCTTACTTGAAACCACTTGGGTCTCCAAATGGTTTGAGACCGTGTGGTCTCAAATCATCTTGAGACCGTTTGGACCCAAACGGTCTTAAGACCGTTTGGTCCAAATTCTCTCAAAACCGAATGGACCAACAAGGTCTTTCAACACTTATCAATTCATGGTTTCAATCAGTAAACCCTCTATCAATTGAACTACTGATTTGTTCTTCAATTGAATCATTGATTCACCCTTCAATTGGAACTTCGATTAGGGTTTTGAACCCAATTGAACTAAGGTTTATAATCAAGAAACCATCAATTAGGGTATTAAAATCGAAGAACCATCAATGATTGACATTGTGGAACTAACAATTGAAATCGTTGGGTCATCATCAAACCATGACATGACCTGACCTCAAACGGTCTTGAGGTCGTTTGGATAATCTCCAAATAGTCTTGATACCATTTCACTCATCTCATCATTGAAATCTATAAAATTCACTTAGAGTTTGCATCATTGAATCGATCATCAATTGATCTAGTGATTATACTTCAATTTGATATCACTAGATCTTCAACCATCCAATCATACACCACCATAGACCTCTAAACGGTCATGGTTGACCTCCAAATGGTCTTAAGATCGTTTGGGTGACCTCCAAACGGTCTTGAGACCGTTTGAGCTAATCAACCCAAAAACTGATTCAATTACTTAAGGGTTCCACAATCAACCCGATTAGGGTTTGTATTTAAGGAAACATTCACAATTGAAACCTTCAAGATCAAGCCAATTGAAACCATTGGATCAATATCCAAGTAAAAAATCATATTTCCTCAAATGGTCAACCATTTCAAATGGTCAACCACTCAAAACAGGTTGGAACCCAAACCTCCAAACGGTTTGCAAACCATTTGGTGAAACCGTTTGGACCAAATGTTGAAATCATTTGCAATAGATTTTTGTGGAGGTGTGTGCTTATGATGATGTCATCATCAGAAAGCTATAAACCCACGAATCTTTCTGTGATTTTCATGGTGATTTCATCAATCAACCAAATAAAATTTCAGAAACAAAGAAAGAATCAACAATTGATGAAGATATGGAATCAATAACAAAGTTCAACGGTTCAAGTTATATAACCCACCTTCAATTGAGCTTCAAAGCTTGGAGCTTCATGTCAAAAATGGTGGAAGAAGCTTTTACAACCCTCCCAAGGCTCGTCCTCAAGCTTTGGAGTGAAAAGATTGGCTAGGATTGAAGATGGAGTGAAATAGAGAAGAAATCATGCATTGTTTTGTGATTTCCAACATGAATTCAAGGTGAAAGAAGGTCAAGAAGCTTACCAACAGGTTGGGGGTCGTCCTACTATTTCTCCAAGATCCCTTGGTCGTTTTTGCAAGAAATAAGTGAAAGTGGATTCGAAATTATCCCTTCACCTCAAAGATAAAGGAGCTTATATATGAATTTTATTGAAAATTCATTTAAGAGAGAGAAAGTAGGAATTATCCCCTCAACTTTCTTGCCATATGCCCCCTTATTTTCCTTAGGGACGAGGCTATCCTCTTTGCCTCTTATTCCTCTAAATTATCCACGATTTAAAGGAAAACAAACTAAGCACCTTAAATCATATTATAATAATATCCATAAGTGAGTGGATATTCTTTTTCTTTTCTTAATGTGAGTGGGTTCTCCACTTACGTAGATATTTCCTTTGCCTTTGCAAGGAACAAGGACGTCCACACATAACCAAACTCAACCATTATAGTTTTAGTTGAAGGGCAATCCAATTAATGTAATTATTTTTGCATTAAATTGAATTAGGGTTTCAATTATGCTTAAATCTTGATTATTTTAATATCAAGATTCTCTCTCCTTTAAAATGATTCAAATGAGGCGCCCCTCTCAAATTATTTTCTCTACCAGATTCCAAGAATCATGAGGGACCCTCTTGAAGTGATATTTTGCATATTGAACCCTAGATTTTGGGTAAATTGCACATTACACCAAAACTAGGTTTTAATGCATAAACATTGCTCAACATGCTCTTTCTTGTTATTCAGGCTTGTAGAAGCCATACTACTGCATCATACTCATTCCCATTATGCTTCAACACATTAGGAACATTTTATCATGTACAATTTGCAAGTTAACCCCTCAACTTGGGTAATTTGCACTTTAGTCCAAAAACTAACAAAACATTGTTTCAACATTATTCAAAAGGGACTAAAATTGAAATATAAGTTACTATTGAGCCTTAATTACTTTTAAAGAGATAATAGAGAGCATATAATCAACTTCATTAAGAAAAACATCTAGGTTTAAGCATAACCCATGTCAGGGATGTTACAAATTATAAACCCCTAAAGGATTTCGTCCACGAAATCCCTGATAACAAAAGATAGTTGTTACTCATGTCATCAAGTCTCTAATTATCATCTCAATATCATGGAGATACTATAGATCTTTAATCCACACAAAGTTCTCCCACACAAGATTATTCTAAGAAAATATTTTCAACTTGATAAACTTTTCCACCATAATTACACTTGTTCCTTCCATTAGTTCATCCTTATCAATGTTTATGTTTATGCAGAGCATAAACCCCTAACATATGATGTTCATATATTTTTTTTGTAACTAGATTGATTTCATAGTTGACCAATACATGTAACCAACATAAATACCTTACTTTGGTATTCATCATATGTATTGAGAACACATCTCATCCTTATCATATTCGATTCCCTGTTGTTACCACCAAGGGTACACATGCACAAAGTATTTCTTTTACTTTAGGACAGTGCTTGTTCCATATATCATTATCTTGGAACCAAAGTCCAAAGCAAACTGATACTTTTCTAAGTATCCATCAACAGATTATTTCTAACCCAAGTACATCAACTGTCATAATACTTACTTGATTGTCATGTAAATGAAAGGAGAAGCATAAAGTATCATACTCCTATCATTACCCAAGGTTGTTTATCAAAGGGAAAACATATATATTTAAAAGAGGCAATCCATTCAGAAATCCTTTATTTGTTTGGGAAAGTTCACTTAGCACTTCCTATGTAATTAGGAAAGTTCACTTAACACTTCCTATGTTATTAGGAAAGTTCACTTAGCGCTTCCTATGTTATTAGGAAAGTTCACTTAGCACTTCCTATGTTATTAGGAAAGTTCACTTAGCACTTTCTATGTTATTAGGAAAGATCACTTAGCACTTCCTATGTTATTAGGAAAGTTCACTTAGCACTTCCTTATGTTATTAGGAAAGTTCACTTAGCACTTCCTATGTTATTAGGAAAGTTCACTTAGCACTTCCTATGTTATTAGGAAAGTTCACTTAGCACTTCCTTATGTAATTAGGAAAGTTCACTTAGCACTTCCTATGTTATTAGGAAAGTTCACTTAGCACTTCCTTATGTAATTAGGAAAGTTCACTTATCACTTCCTTATGTAATTAGGAAAGTTCACTTAGAACTTCCTTATGTTATTAGGAAAGTTCACTTAACACTTCCTTATGTAATTAGGAAAGTTCACTTAGCACTTCCTTATGTAATTAGGAAAGTTCACTTAGCACTTCCTATGTTATTAGGAAAGTTCACTTAGCACTTCCTATGTTATTGGGAAAGTTCACTTAGCACTTCCTATGTAATTGGGAAAGTTCACTTAGCACTTCCTATGTAATTGGGAAAGTTCACTTAGCACTTCCCTATGTAATTGGGAAAGTTCACTTAGCACTTACCTATGTAATTTCATTATACTCACTAGATTGTTTTAGAATGACTACTTGATCAGAGTAATCAGAAAGATAATAATCTAAGAGTTTCATACTTGCCTTATCTCAAAATAATCATAAACCTGGCCAGGGTATACAAGTATTGAGATTAGGTAGTATGCACTTTATTTGCTATCACATTCCTCACTTTTCATATCATTATACACACAAGATTTTTCATTCTTGAATTTTCTTCAGGCATCACTTCTATATCTCATCTTTTAACACACATATAAGGGAGATTATAAAGCATTTTAAGGAACACTGAGTAAGATGTAAGTTCTCATATCCCCTGTGTCCTTATAGGACTAGTCAGAGGGAGTTCAAAAACAACTACTTTCTTATTTTTAACACATAGAATCATGAAATGAAATATCAGAATGAATCTATTTCATCTGACCTGTCACAACCCGAGGGTTGACTATTGCATCAGATTGATTCATTGCATAGATCCTCACAGTTGTTGGTTGTTGACCCTGTTCTTGATTATTAGGTGTTGATGAACCAGCTCGGGATGCTTGTCCATGTCCTCTATTGTTACTAGAAATCTGTCTCCTTTGTGAGCCTTGCTGACTCTTCCCCTGGGGTTGAATCACCATTACATTCCCATCTGGACAATTCTTTGCTAGATGTCCCAGTTGTCTACATTGGTAACAGATCCTAGTTGCAAAATAGGGTCTGTGAGATCCAGTCACTGATGTTGATGCTATTCTAGGGGCTCTACTAGGAGCAAAACTACGGTCCCTACCCCTACTTGACGCCCAATGTGTCTGGGTATTGAATCTCGATGGTGCTGCTGATGCAGAAAATCTCGGCTTCTTAAAACTTTCAGATCTTTATCCTTGACACTGAATATACACCTTCTTATCACTGGCCTATCGTTTCTCAATTTCAGACCTTTCTATCCTCCTTACCAACTCCACAAAAGTGGCAAACCTCTCCCTATTCTCTAAAGCAGACACGGGAGTGGTCAGTTCAGCGTTCAACCCCTTCTCGAAATGCCGCATTCTTTCCTCATCATAAACTGCCATATGCGGACAAAACCACAACAACTCCATGAACTTAGCTTCATATTCGCTAACATTCATCTATCCCTGTCTGATCCTCTCAAATTGAGAGATCTTCTCATCTAGATATGTCTTAGGGAAGTATTTACTAACAAACTCTCATCGGAATGCCTCCCATCCAATTTCTTCACCTGGCCTCTTATCTTCTTCTATAATCCACCAGTGACCAACACTTCCTTTTAGGAGGTACACTGCATGTCTTACCTTCTCAGCTTTAGGAATACCAAGGATCCTGAAAGCCTTTTCCAGCTCCATCAGCCACAGATCATCATCTACTGGATCAGCTGTACCAACATAATCTATGGCTCCAACTCAGCGAAGTCTCTTAAAAGTCTTGCCGGCTCCATACCCCTCATTGTGGGCTGGTGCCCTAGGTGTAAGTGGTGGCATCCTATCTGCCATGTGTGTCACAGTTGCCATAAACTGGCTAAACAGGGTATGGAAGGCTAGATTCTCTATCATGGCTGGGTTAATCTGGGGCTATTCAGGTACATGCCCTTCCCTATTCTGGTCTCCTGCACCTCCTCCTAGTGCAGCAACACTACTATCATCAGCGTGTCCTTTGTGTGTTCCAAACATCTTCAAGTTTTTCTTCTCTTCCTATATGAGCAGAAGTCACTATCAGATAACTGGAAGACACTAGAGCAGACTCAACATCTTAGTCCTATGTCTCTGTAGACTCAATGAACCTAGCGCTCTGACACCACTAAATTTTGACGCATCGTTCGAATAAAACGTTATTAACTAAGCGGAAGCGATCACTAAGCAGCAGATTACCAAAAATCACTAAAAATTAAAACCATTTTACAAAGAGGTTCACACATAGGAAAACTCTTTCATAAAGAACTGGAGTAACTTAATTACATACTGGTTCATAAGTACATGTCCTGTATCATCTTTTTCTGAGGATTACATGCATCAACTGCTATGTTAAACTAAACACAGGTAGTATGAAATCTCGAGGCACTAAGCCAAAATCTCAAAAGCATTAACTACTACTCCGAGGACCTGAGAGTACAGAGACAACACATAGGACTCTATGTACATCTATACAAGACATATCAACCAGTGTCTCCACCTGAGAATTCACTGTTGTTCCTGCTGCTGTTATTGTTGTTCTCCACCTATTGAAGGATTCCTACCTCCTCGTCCGCGTCCACCTAAAAATGTGGTTCCCACAGGGGTGAGACAATTTTAAAATTGCCCCAGCGAGAGATATAACTCTCTGCCAGAAACATTATTATTGTAGATTAATAAGATAAGTCTGAACAAAGGAATCATAATTGCTTAACAGTAGTTAATTCATTGTTTAACAGATTATAACATTATTCTTATCTAAAACATTGCAGCTGTAACCTGATAGAGCATCATATCACTTATCCCATAAGGAATGTGAAGAACATGTATAACATTTATCCGCTACACTAAGCAGTATAATATCAACTAATGTTTCTCGCATTTCGACTTTATGTAAATACACTACACAGCTGATTATATTTTACACATCATGTGTCAGGCTGCAATTAACTTGCCAGAGCAAATTAACATCTTCATTATAGAGTTATAGCCACAACATATACTCTCTTTAGGCTTAGAACACACAACTAATGCCTGAGATTGTTTTGTGTAGTCATGGCCTATAGCCATACTCTTCTAACAAAGCATTGGGATCTTAATCCCTCATCTCATCAAACACATTTCCATTTCTTAACAAGTTCATCATCATGATTATAAAATATGGGTATTGAAACCCTTAATTCATCATAGAATACTTGTTACCACATAATAGGTAACTTAATACCTTTAGGTCATTTAACCAAGGTAAGCATGATTCTTACTACACAAGCATTCCACATAGCACACAAAGCTTAAATAATCTCTTTTTACCTATTAGAAGACAACAAGGCATATTATGATTTATGAAGCCCATAAACAATTTCAATAATTAAAACATCATATGGCACACATGGCTCATTAATTTTAGATTACCTCTCACTAAGCAATAAAACATGTAAAGGCTTATAAGGCCTATAAAACATTTTCAATATAAGAGCATCATAGCTCATACCTGACTATGCTTATCGTCGCAACATACCTGCATGATTAGTTCTCATGATAACAGTTATAATGGTTTCATATCAACACCATGCAACACAAAGTAATACCTCTATTCCCTTTTTAGGGTTAGGATTCCCCTTACATATTATCACCCTCCATTAGGGTTTTCCACAAATAACCACTTAGGTTCTTAAGATCATGTTATTAATGATCAAACCTTAATTCATTGCTCCACACAGCTAGGAGCCAACATTGATAACATAAGTATTCAATCATACTTATTTATTCTCATCATTCATCATTAAATGGATTATCAACACAAAGTATGAGTTTCTCTTTCATCTTTACCAGAATATGATTGCATCATAGTCTATTGATTTGGATTAACCTTTTCATAAGGAACATTAGCCTACACTTATCAAAGTGCATTACATCTGAATGTAACAACTGACATGACACACTTCATGTGTCACTCATCCAAATATATTGGATTTAAAATACATTAAGGTATATCACACTTGAGGTGTTGGATGTGATATCTATCATATTTTGATGTATCACTTCCCTCATCACCATTACCTTACTTGAGTTCATCCACTTAGCTTGTATTAGGGTATTTCCCATCCTAATACTTTATATACTAGTTCATCACATTTATCATGTAATGTATTGGTCACAAGTCACTGTATTTAGAAAAATACATGCTAATGATATGGACTCATGTTTGAGTT
The DNA here is from genome assembly GCA_963693085.1 of Alisma plantago-aquatica. Taxonomy (NCBI): domain Eukaryota; kingdom Viridiplantae; phylum Streptophyta; class Magnoliopsida; order Alismatales; family Alismataceae; genus Alisma; species Alisma plantago-aquatica. The sequence continues at coordinate 508,086,046 of OY856411.1, read as the reverse complement.
AGGAACTATTGATATAAGGATATCCACTATCAACCTCTTTAGATGTTACACTTGTCAATATATTAATCACTATTCCATTATTAGGAATAGGATTTTCCATGTTTATAAATTAAGGTTCACATAGCATTTCCCATAAATATGGGTTTCACATAACATTACGCTACTTTAGAGTTTCACATAACATCCTCATATATCAGGGTTTCACATAACATTACCCTACATTAGGGTTTCACATAGAATTACCTAAAATTAGGTTTTCACTTGACATCACACTTAATTAGGGTTTCTCATGTTACACTCTTGATTAGGGTTTCATCAACCTTCTCAATTAAGATTTCATGATCTCTTTACAAAGGATCATACCCTGATTACTTATTATGTTCATGTTGAAAGTGTTGAGGTTTAACCATTACATGATTGTCACTCATGTAGGGATTCCTCTTCTCTCATCCTCTCTAGGATGTCAATTACTTCAATCTTAATCAGATTAGGTCCAAACAACTTGAATGAAGGGTTGTCACAACATATCAAATCATTGCTATCATAAACATCAAGAGTTAACCACTCAACAAGGTACTAATTACCCTAGTACCTCAAAGGTACAACCATTGTAATCACCTTTGATTTACATCATTAATAATCAATTAGTTAATTGAACTTTGGTCACCTTAGTTGTTCAAATGGTTTGACCAATTGAACCTCAAATATTCTTGGTCACTTAGACCCCAAACGGTCTTAGTCACTCAGACATTGAATGGTTTGAAATTGTTTAAGCAATACCATAATGAAACCGTATGGACATTTCTTACTTGAAACCACTTGGGTCTCCAAATGGTTTGAGACTGTTTGGACCCAAACGGTCTTAAGACCGTTTGGTCCAAACCCTCTCAAAACTGAATGGACCAACAAGGTCTTTCAACACTTATCAATTCAAGGTGAAAGAAGGTCAAGAAGCTTACCAAAAGGTTGGGGATCGTCCTACTATTTCTCCAAGCTCCCTTGGTCATTTTTGCAAGCAAGAAGTGAAAGTGGATTCGAAATTATCCCTTCACCTCAATGATAAAGGAGCTTATATATGAATTTTATTGAAAATTCATTTAAGAGAGAGAAAGTAGGAATTATCCCCTCAAATTTCTTGCCATATGCCCCCTTATTTTCCTTAGGGACGAGTCTATCCTCTTTGCCTCTTATTCCTCTCAATTATCCACGATTTAAAGGAAAACAAACTAAGCACCTTAAATCATATTATAATAATATCCATAAGTGAGTGGATATTTCTTTTTCTTTTCTTAATGTGAGTGGGTTCTCTACTCACGTAGATATTTCCTTTGACTTTGCAAGGCACAAGTACATACACACATAACCAAACTCAACTATTATAGTTTTGGTTGAAGGGCAATCCAATTAATGTAATTATTTTTGCATTAAATTGAATTAGGGTTTCAATTATGCTTAAATCTTGATTATTTTAATATCAAGATTCTCTCTCCTTCAAAATGATTCAAATGAGGTGCCCCTCTCAAATTATTTTCTCTACCTGTTTCCAAGAATCATGAGGGACCCTATTGAAGTGGTATTTTGCATATTGAACCCTAGATTTTGGGTAAATTGTACATTACACCAAAACTAGGTTTTAATGCATAAACATTGCTCAACAAGCTCTTTCTTGTTATTCAAGCTTGTAGAATACATACTACTGCATCATACTCATTCCCATGATGCTTCAACACATGAGTAAAATTGTATCATGTACAATTTGCAAGTTAACCCCTCAACTTGGGTAATTTGCACTTTAGTCCAAAAACTAACAAAACATTGTTTCAACATAATTCAAAGGGGACTAAAATTGAAATATAAGTTCCTCTTGAGCCTTAATTACTTTTAAAGAGATAAGAGAGAGCATATAATCAACTTCATTAAGCAAAACATCTAGGTTTAAGCATAACCCAGGTCAGGTATGTTACACTTCCTTTGCACCTCATCCTATTACCTTCACATGGTTACTTACATATCATGGTGATGTCACATCATTTATACATATCTCATCTTGGGTCAACACAAAAAAACCCCACCTAAGAAGACATTCACAAATATGGAACATAGAAATTTGTTGTGCCACCTGTACAAATCTAATAGTAACTTTCAACTTTGGGACTCAATTGTCATCTTGAATTATTCTATATGTTGTATCACTCATCACTCAGAGGCCACACTTACTGGATCTTATCAAACATAGAATATCAAGTATCTATTATCATATGAAACTTTATAGGGTTTCATCTCTATGCTCCTTTAATGGTTGTCGTAATAAAAAACTCAATCTACCATGTAGGCACCCCCTAGTTTTCAAGAACTTATGAAGAATATGTTTTTAGAGGATTCTCCAATCATCTTAATGGTGGACTAACCATATATTTGGTTGAAGAATCATACACTTGTATACAACTGTTGATAAATATAACTTCCTGATTGACCTTGTTATGGGTGGAGCAAAGATATTGTCTTCATCTTATCAAGATTCACATAACACACTTAATAGAGGTATCATAACTCCTAGAGGATACTCTAGTCAACCCCCAACTCACTCTTGTTCAACTTGTCTCATAGCTATTGCTGCTTCGGAAACCCTAAGGTTTTTGAAGAAATACTGATCATATTTTTGACCATATTTAAAATACTTTGACATGTCATCATTCAAAGCTTGATATAACTTGTATGACATGATTGGAACACTCTGTTCCTCCTATTCATAAATTCTATTTGTACACTGGTTAGTCTAAAGGACATAACTCTAAACTCATCATGGTCATGTGAATTATGTCATCCAATCTAACTCTTATGCATTGATATTTGATCATAGGTTTATCTTAAAGGAACATGGTATCACATATCTATTGACCAACAAACCATCTATCCTTGATAGTGGTCTTGCCCAACTATCACTGAACCATACACAACATTATAGAATCACTTTTGTTTTTCCTTCCAGACAACATTTATAGGGTCGTCATCAACTCTCTCTCTCTAAGGGAGAGGAACACTTGGAATGTTCATTTAAGAAACATTTCCAACCTTCACATACTTCCCATACTATTGATACATCTTGGATACTAGGATTCATTACCTTAGTATCCACCTCATGTGCTATAAGGAACTCACATCATTATCTCATCCACTTTTATCAACATAACAAATATCAAGACATATAAGAGGGGTCTTCCTAATTATTAGAAGGCTCAAAAGCAAAATCATCACAAACTTTATGATCTTAGAACTATAGTCCAAGCAACCTTATGCTATAATAAGCTACCTACCCTCATGTTTGTAGAAAATTCACACGTACCAAGTGGCAATGACCCACTTGAAATCTATGCCCTAGAAAGGAAATACACAAAGTGAAACAAACTTCCCATATAGTAGTATTTTTCAAGGGTCACTAGCAAAAGGGTAACCAATTCTATTTTCATTATGCAAGTTACAACTTCTTATGTATCATTTCACCCTTTTCATTTTGGGTTCCTTGCCATTAGCATAGGAATCATCATGATTAACATATCTCATTACTCCTTTCTTGATGACTATTTATCACACTTGGGTATGTTCTCTTATTTTATTATGTTTTTTAACCACTTATCGACAGATAAATCATCATATTCCACATTTTATTCATTAAACCAGGATCATCTCCCTTAATTTCTTTCACATTCCATGCTAATTTTTCATTAACACTTTCTTACATACATAGGTTGGTCTGAGATTAACTCAGGTTCCACCTTATTTCTTTATCATCGTTCCCATTCATATTCTCATTTTGTACTTGTTATAGGAGTTCTCTCTATCTTATGTGGATTTCATACCTTATTTCACTTTATAAGAATAGACTTGTTTGTATTTTACTTTATTATCTTATTGAATCACATCTTCAAGAACTCCTCATTTCCTTATTTGTATTCAGATTTATATTTCAAGGTGTTGTATCTTTCTCTTATATTTACCAAACATTCAAGTTTTGATAGAGAATGATGCAATTCTCATCTTCTTTAACATAGGATTGAGATATTCACACCATTATTTCTTATTCGTTATGCTCTTTAGATTGTCTCAAAATGACTACTTGATCAGAGTAATCAGATTGATAACAATCTAAGAGTTCCATACTTACCTTTTCTTCAATAATTGAATACTTGGCCAGGGCATCCAAGTACTGAGATTATGCTGTATGCACCATGTTTTTGTGTCATGTTCCTAACTTAGACATCATCCTAGTCTTAAGTACTAGTGTCCCTGTAGACTCAGTGAACCTAAAGCTCTGATACCAACTTGTGAGAACCCATTACACTAAATGAGATTACTCAAAACATAAAACACAATCATTCACTAATGAATCACATACCCAAAAATATGGGTAAATTAAAACCGATTTCATGTCAGCACCCACTTAGAAACATTTGCATAAGAACCCAATATTTTTCTTGTATCCATACTATGCCAAGAATTTGATACAAATTGTTCTATCATCTTAGCCACCACATATATACACAGGAGAGCAATATTCGTATATGCCACACAAACAAGCATTAATATGATAACAAAAGTCCGATTTGTTTGAAACACCACATACAAACTTTTCCTTCCAGGACCTGAGAGTACAAGGATGACTCTAGGACACACTAGACTTCTATTCAACTTTCTTAAAGATTCATTATTGTAGTTCCTATTTACTTCCACAGTTCTGTTGTCATCACTGTCGATTACCTAAAAAAAATATGGCGAACCATAAGGGTGAGACCCATGTCCCAACAAGAGATATAACCTCCAACAATGTTTATTGATTACAACATTTTAAGTAATTAAACAATTAAGTAGTTTAATCAGATATAACAAATAAGCTCAGCAACACTGATGATTAACAAAATACATAAAGGAGCAGATAATAACTATCATCATTAGCCAGACTATCATCCTTTATCTTGTTGACAATATAAGCAATTCAGTAGCATATGCATATCTAGCATCATAAGCAACTCTAGTAACATAGAATCTCTATCATTATGAATAAGTCTAGCCACATAAGAATAGCTAAGAACATTAGCATGTCTAATAGGTTGAACATATTAACATCATAAAAAGAGCTAACAACATAAGCACAACTATATGGATAAGCATAATTAGCAGTATATGTATCTCTAGTTACAAAGCATGGCCAACAATATTAAACATATATAGCAACAACATCTTAACCATCAGTGTCAATATATGTGACAACATAAGCATGTTTACTACATGAGCATAACTACAACATAAGCATATCTATTATCTCTTATTGTACTATACATGATCTCAGTGCAAAGAAAGCAAACAAGGGTTTTCATCCAATATGAAGTGTTGTGTATAACCCTAAACAGATATGCTACACGGTTGTCTTACATCTTTTATTATGCCCTGAGGAAATTGAGGATACCACTCAAAATCTAACTAACCACTACTAAGTCGAAATTAGTGCCATACAAGATCTAGGAAGAGCCGGACTCCTAAGATCTTCTCTGCCCCCGGTCAGTACGGGTCTGCCACATCGACACATAAGGTCAAGCTACTAACAGCCTAGTCCATCCTTGGTACAAGTCATGACACTAGTGAAAGGAGGTGGGTATGCATACCCTACCATCTGAGGTACAACCACAATTGTCCTCCAATCTCGTCACATATATAATCACTGAGAGATGACCACAACCATTCTCAAACTAAGGGCTAGGTATGACTGCAGTCATCCTCCCTAAACACTTGAATCCAGGATGACAAACACCCTGCATACTCATCAGTATGCGCTCTGAGTTTCCCTTATGAATACTCATTTCACCATCTAGCAAGTTCTGACACTCAGATGGATCTATGGCACATGGCACTACATGATTAGAGTTTCACTTGATTAGTTATGCCAATTGGGTGAGTTAAGGCTGCATCAAACAAATGGACATACAAACCCTAATTCACTTCTAGAAAGCATATAAATATCACAACTTTTAAAAGATATAAAACATGTGAAACATAATTTCTTTTCTCATCATCACATGGTACCATTCACTTGCCATTCATGAGACCACACTAGTCATCATACTATCACAAGATAATAATATTTTTCATAATATCACATGGTATCAACCCTTATCAACATAAGAGGATTACACCTCATTCAGGGCTCAACCATGCCCAAAGGTAATTAAGGCCATCATACTATTCCCTACAAGATCATCAATATCTTTGCATGCCTTATAACAAGGCTCAACAACATCACTTACATATAATACACCAGATCAACACAATATTGCATTAATGAGCTAGGAGATATTCATAAACAATCATAGCAGGGTTATATTAAAATTAAGAACATTTCTTTATTACATCAACATGCAAGGAATCTAGATATGATTAACCCTCATCATATTCATAATGCACATGTTTAGCATAAGAAAGTATCAACCATGTGGCTATGATAACCACCAATTAAAATATTAAGGTTATGATCATATTAAGGAGTTTATTCCACCATCATTCCATCATATAAGAATGTTAAACATAAATACCCATCTTTATATATTTTCATTAGAGTTAGGTTCAACATGATAAATTATATCAATGTTACTAATCAACACTTATACCCAAACCCTAAGTCACGACATCCCCATTGGATCATGGATGCATAAGGTGAAGTATCACCATCACATTCCATACTATTCTCAAGTATGAACCCACACATAAATCAAGGTGTAACCATCGGGTTATAGCATACTAGGGTTTCAACAACAGTAACAAAGTATTTCATGATTGTATTAGTCATTCAAGGACTATTCATACCCAATTACCATCATTTAATTAAATTAAAGCTAGGTACAACAAGCTATACCTCATTAGGGTTACACATCAACACAATATGGTTATCATCCCTTCTATTCATATGAGTGAATAGGTAATACTACCTTATTAAGGGTAACCCTCCATTTGTTCCATCATCATTCAACCCATATCACCATACTGGAATGTCACAAGAACCATTGGATGTTTAAAAAGTAAGACCATTGTTGTTTACATAAGTAAACACCTTGGATAAACCACCTATGAAGTCCTTGATTTGTGATCTAGAAAGAGTCACCATATAAACCTAGACATCCCTTGATTAACAACACAAAATGTTCCATTGAGAATAGGGTAAAACCCACAATCGACTGTTCATTTAAAACAAGCCATCCATTGTCAACAATTAAGCTCCTTAAGTTGATCATATAAAGGAAACCAGCTAAATCACATTATTAGGACCAAAATATTATATTAGCCATCATTCCACTTTATTGGAGGAATAAATATAGATCTTGACCATTGGGTCAAGTTTATATATTAAAACCATAAATTACAATATAGGTCAGACAATTGCATCAAATGACCCAAGAAACCATTGTCCTAAGGCTTAATTGATGATACAACTACAATGCTTGACTCAACATAGGTTTTAGAGACCTGATCCACCATCATTAGTGACCATTAAATCACCATAGGTTGTTAGATCAACACTATATTCATTAATCAACATCAAATATTAAGCTAATATCATCATTGATTGATACCATCAGTAGGGTACTTAATGGTTGATCATTAAACTTCTAATTGGTGCAAAACCTGACCTAAGGGGGTGACCATAGGTTGTCACCATAATTAGACACCCTTGATCACGAACATCAGTTGTCATGAAGACAACACCATAGGGTTGTTGCAATGGTACCATCATCGGGTCATGGTTTATAGAAGAAATCAACTTTAAACCCTAAAATTGACCATTGGTTGATAGGTGCTTAGCACCATAGGTTGTCAAACCAACCTGATCCAAGTCATATTATACATTAGTAATAACATAAACATGATCACAGGTTCATCTAGAACTGTAATCAGAATAGGGAACATTATAAAAATCAAAATCCAAGTCAAGCATAACTTTTTAGTGCATAAATCATCATTTTCAAGCAGGAACATGAGCTAGCAAGCTTATAGTAAGCAATAAATGTGGAGCAAGTTATAAAACTTGCCTGTAATGAGAATATGAAACCCCACATAGAAGAAATATCAAGCAGGTAGGGTAGAGAATCCAATAATAATCTATGAATTCGTCCATCTAGCACCTTTCTTCATCAAATGAGCAAACCCTAAGCATAAGGAGCAAGAAAGGTAGGATTTTAGAGATTTAATGCAAATTATACCATGGAACAGCAAGGTTCCAACCTGGAGGGAGGTATAAGAAAGGAGAATAGCAAGATAAATGGAAAAGGAAGGAAGAAAATAACTTGCCTTGTTCGAAATCCCTAGAAGATGACCTTGGAAACCCAAGGTAGGGCTAAATGGAGCTCTAGGAGACCTTCTTGTCCAAAAAGAGGTTGTCTTCTACCTTAGAGCACTTGGTTCCGCAAAAAACCAGAGGGGAGTCGTTGCTACAAGTTAAAGGAAAGAGAAAGCAAGCATAGTTTCAAAGTTGGGCAAGGAAGAGGTAAATATAGCCCATGGATAAGGATGGAAGCAATCATGAGGTGTAAAAGTAGCTTTCCCATGTTTCTATGGCCTTAAACTATTAAGAATATACAAGCGCACACACAAGAAGCTCCCCCACCATCCTTATAGACCTTCTTATCTTTCCTTTGTCGAATTTCCCAGGCAACCACATAATTCATTAGTTTTTTTTTCATTAGTTGATAGCTACTAAAGGTAGCTCATCCGTGAAGGGGTAAACCCTAAAATACCCTTAGAGAAAACACCTTCAAACCAAGGTTTAAATAGGTGCCTCATGGATCAAAATGCTCAAGAATGATTATATACTATACAAGGAACATAATTCAAGTGATAAATTGCAAAGAAAACCTCTCAATTGGGTAAATTGCATAAAAGTCCAAAATGTGCATAAAATTGCATAACTTGTTCAAACAATGTCCAAATTGGACCAAATTTGAAACTTAAGCTTGTATTATGATTTCATTGAATATAAAAAGGTTATATTATGGTTATAAGAATTCAATTATGATAATTAAACTTATTCAACTCATTAAGCAAATTTAGGGGCCTTGCAAAACTGGTCATCAAAACCCTAAAACTTGCATCATGAAACCACCATGAAAGAGACCTCAAACAAGAGATAGAAACCATGTTTGACAACACCAAAATAGAACCCAAACTTTAGAGAATATCAAGACACTCGTCCATCATGCATGTGATAAAAAACAAGATAAAGAGATAGTGGAAAAACCACCATTTCACCATAATCACCAAAATTGGGTATCCAAACTAGGGTTTCACATTAATTTCCAACAAAGCATGGTTTTAACATCAAAAAAGTCCTAGGGCTTAGCATCATACACTAGCATGTTAAGGGAACATTTTAGAGAGAGATAAAACATCAACATGAAAAGTGCATTAATAGAGAGGGTTAAGAGTTATATAACCCTCCTTAAAGAAGATCACTCCAAGGATGATAGCTCCAAGCACATGTTCACCAAGGATGTTGAAGCTCCACCAAAGTCTCCACCTTTAACCACAAGAGCACCTCAAGAAGGAGAATACACCAAGGTTAAAGATTGCTCAAGAAAAGAGAGAAAATATCCTTAGGCCAAACCAATAGAAGGAGGGTGAAAGAGAGAAGCAAACTTCCTCACACTTGGGTCCACCTTATTAAAACATGGCCTATGGCCCTTGTGATGAGGAGTTCCTCTCCAAAATGACCACCTTGGAAGATCCATGGTCTAAGGCCGAGAAGAGAGAAGGAGAAGAAGGTAGACGATAAAAAAATGCCGTCAAGGAAAAGAATATGCTTACCAAGGTAGAAGATGACCAAGGATCACCACAAGCACCACATGCAAGGGAAGTCCGGCCACTAAGAGCTTCAAAACGAATTCCCTTGCTCCTCAAGGCTCCAAGGATGACCAAACAAATAGGAGGAAGAAGGTGGACGAAAGGGGTTACTTGCATGGAGAGATAAGGTGTTATATATCAAAAGAGGAGGGAAGTAGAGTGAGGATACAATGTCAACACCCTAAGGCACCAAAGGGACACTTGTCCACCCAAGAAACTAGCATGCAACCACTTAAACCATTCATGCACGAGATGGTGATACACTCTATGTTGGGTCTCGACCACCTAGGTCACCCAACATGGTCGCGGTCATGACCCACCAAGGAACACCATCCATGGTCATGACAACAAAATCAAAACAGCACTTGGTTGAGACAAAGGGTCACCACACACACCCTAGGTCAATACACTCTACACAAAAGCAACCATCTTGACCCAAGCCCATCTTGGTCGCGATCGCCACACCTAGGGAAGGTGTCTTGGCCACAAATCCCACAAAATATGACTTTGGCCGTGATCACCACACCTAGAGAAGGTGACTTGACCCCGACACCCACAAAACATGCCCTAGGTCGCGACCTAGGTCGAGACAACCCACAAGGTACACATAGGTTGTGACACACCAAGACTTAGAAAACCCTAATCACAACTAAGGGTGTCACCACTCATCCTAGACACCAACAAGGCGCACATATCTTTCTCTCTCCTCTTGATGATGTTAAGAAAGATAAGCAACGCTCTAGAGGTGACAAATTGCAAGAAAACTCTCATATTTGGGTAAATTACAATTTGCACCAAAACTAGCACACAAAGCACAAACAACATACAAACAAGCTCAAACTGGAGGCTTAAGCTCTCCACAAGCTCTAAGATCATCTCAAAGGATTATAGCAAGGTTATAAAAACCTAATCAAGCCAAAGCAAATAGGGTTAGACTAAAACCTAGGTCAAGGGTCTTACAATAATTATAAAAAAATGAAAGTTCCTACTTCTCTATACATTAAATGCCATTGAAATAGATATGTAGTATTTTTTGTGGTAACACCAATAGAGAATATGGTTCAACAATATTCTATTTATATTTATATATATTTAAAATAAATAAATTGTAGTGTAGTTTTTATCCACGATTATTTTCCTAAAACCATAACCGTACCACAATGTGGAGATTTTCAAAATTGAAAACCATATCCACACCATAACCATTTGGTGCGTTTATGCAATGTAAAATGTGGTGCAATTATCCATATATATAATTTTTATCCAGCACCATTTCCATACCTACCCCAATTTCACTAATGAAATTATTGGTTCATACTAGTTCTTTTTCTTTTCCATTGGATGTGGTAATATACTCAGCTTCTATTGTAGAATCAACCACTATGTCTTGCTTGGAACTCTTTTAACTTACAACTCTACCATTTAGGAAAAACACAAAACTTGATTGCAATCAGTAATCATCCTTGTCAATTTGGAAGCTTGCATCAATGTAACCCTTTGCAACTAAATCTTCCTCACCTTCATATATTTAAAATTGATCCTTAGTTATTCACAATTACTTTAAGATATTATTCACAAAAATCTAGTAACCTTCACCTATATTATGATTGGTACATGCTCGTGATGCTCAAACTATACAAGAAATCTGGGTGTATATGTTAGATTGCATACTTGATAGAATCAATTTCAAATACATGTTGAATGTTACTCATGCATGATGACTCTTCCAAAGAGTTGGGACATTGTGATCTAGGGAGGCTTATCCCATGAAACAAGGGTAAATTTCCTAACTTAGAATCCTACACATTGAACCTTTTTAGTATCTTCTCAATTTATGTACTTTGGTTTAGGCCAAGAAGCCTTCTAGATCTTTCTCTATATATCCTAGTTCATAGAACATAGGATGCATCACCTAAGTCCTTTAAGGAGAAGGTATAGACCAAAAAATTCTTAACCAATTGTAGATTGGGTATGCCTACCAATAATATTTCATCCATATATAATATGCGAATTACAATTATGCTCCTTGTAACCTTCTTTTAAACACAAGGTTCTCTTCATTTTTTATAAATCCAAACTCTTTGAATATCTCATCAAAATAAAAATTACAACTTTTAGATGTTTGCTTCAAAATGTAGACTAACTTTTGTAGCTTATAGACTTTATTGGCTTCATTTGGAATGAGAAAACCTTTAGGATGTGTCATCTACTCATCATCTAGAAGATTCCTATTAAGGAAATCTATTTAACATCATTTTACCAAATCTCAGAGTCATGGTAAGTTGTAATGGAATACATGATCATGATGAATCTAACCATGGAAGCCACTGAAAAGCTTCCATCATAATCAATACCTTGAGCTTGGCTGTGACCTTTTGCAACTAATTGTCCTTTGTAGGTTTGTACATTACCATACATGTCATTCTTATTCTTGAAGACCCATTTTCACCCTATGGGTTTTACCCCGTCAGGTGCATCCTCCCAAAGTTCATGCTTTTTTGGTGTACATAAATTCCATCTTAAGTCTCATGGAATCAATACTAGATTCTACTCCCTTATATGGCCTCATTGTAGGTTGTTGGTTCATCATCTATGACCATCAAATTGTCTGATTGAGTCAAAAGAAATTTGATTCTCACTGGATCCAATACTGTCCTACTAGACCTTTGAGGTTCTTATGTTGTGTGAGGAATTTGATCTTCCACAATGGCTTGTGACCTCTTTGTTCCTCGTCTACCTCCATAGTCTTAATATTATCATGTTGGCCTCAAGCTTCTTCGAGATCTATTTTCCTCCCACTATCTCATTTGGAAATGAATCTCTTTTTAAGGAATATAAAAGTTCTACTAACAAACACTTGTTGTTAGATAGAATTTAGAAGTAATTACCCTTAGTTTATTAGGATATCCAACAAAGAAACATTTATCCAACTTAGTTCCAAGACTTTCATAAAATTGTTTCTTGGAATAAGCTCCTCATCCCCAAATTTTCATAAAATACATATTTGTATGCTTCCCATTCCATATCTCATATAATGTCTTTTGAACAGATTAGGAAGGTACTCGATTAAGTGTAAGCATATCAAATTCATGAGCATGTCACCATAAGGAGGTCAGAAGATTAGATAAACTAATCATTAATCATACCATGTCCAACATTGTGTGATTCCTTCTTTCTGGCATACAATTCAGTTGTGGTGTTCCAAGTGGAGTTAACTATGATACAATATCACATTCCTTTAGAAGGGCCTCAAACTCTTGGCTTAAAATTTTCTATTATAATGAGATGCAATGCTTTATATTCTTGCCAAGTTGGTTTTGTACATCATTCATGAATTCCTTGAACTTTTGAAGATATTTTGATTTTTTGTTTCATAAGATACACACATACATATCTATTGAAGTCATTAATAAATGTTATAAAGTACTGATCACCTCCTATAACACTTATGCTAAAAGGTCCACATAGATCAATATGTATGTTTAAGGAGTGGGACCAGAACGGGATCCACTCATCACAAAATTGAGGATAAAACCATCTAAATCCAAACATACTGCAATGTACGACGGAAAGGAGGTATTTCATTTGTAGTTTTCATATGGTATGTATCATAGAGAAAATATTTATAAATAAATACAAAATATAACTATTTAGAGTATCACAAGATATTTCATATACATTTTTCTTCACCTGAAAGAGGATAATACAACTAAAAAGGCTACAACTAATTATACATAGGACCAATTGTAGAGGGAAACTTGGCCATCTCAAGTTATCCTCAAGCCAACTTGACATATATGATCTTCATGTGTCAATGCCCTTGGAAGCACATGTATCTAGGTGGTTTTGGGAATAACACCCAGAAAATAGATAAAAAATGGTATGCATCAACAAAAATTGGTATATGTGCATTATATAAAATATTTGGGCGCTTTAAGAACATCAAGTACAAAAGAGGGTGTTCCTACAAGAGGGGGATAGTTGCAATTAGGTAAGATCAAGAGAAGTGTTCATCAAAAAATGAGCATTTTAAATACAAGAGTGTAAATTGAGATAAATAACAATCTTCTATTGAAACATTCCATCATTCACAAAACAATATAGTTGCATGCATATATTGTATAGAATGATCTACCTACTAGGGCCAAGATGCCACTAGATCTTTGGCCTAAAGTGGGTGGAGTAGATGCACCTAGGACGGAGAAGGTGCACCTAAGCATATAATATGAATGTGTAAAAGGTGCACCCCAGATTAAGAAGGCATGTCCTATGGTTATACATACAAACCTATAAACCATGCACTTATAATAGAGTGGCAAGACAATAACGTTTAGTCAATATCACATTCAAATAGTTTTTCAACACATTCAATGATAACATGGCAATGGGTTAGAAAACCAAATCAATAAGAATGATAGAATGTCAAAAATGAATTAGAGCCTCAACAAAAGTTTATACAAGAGAATGCCTAATAAATAAAATTTAGATTCATAGTCACTAATAGTCAATGGAGATGAGTATGAAGTATTGGTCATTGGATACCTTTGGATTCATCTTGTCAGTCATATATACTCCTCAAGAACAAGCATGTCCGTGTTATATATATGGATGGGTGGAGAATGAATACAATCATCATGAAGTCAACCAATTGCAGATTTTTGGACGTACACAAAAGAACCATCTTCCATTGTTGTACAATAACAATACAACAACTATATCTATATGGCAAGGGCGACACCACTTATAAAGAACCAAAATCCAAATCTTACCCTATCCCATGATTAGAAAGCTAGTGAGTTTGGTCCCCTAGAATTGACCAAACAAAAAATGAAATTATAAGTTAATGAATAATGTTAAAACACATAATATATTATGTGGCAGTAGGTTCTCTAATCTACATCAATATTTACATAATATATGATAACATGTAAGTTAATTCATGAAATATGTTTACAAACATTTCTTTTGCTAACTAATAATTACATAATGGTTAAGTAAGTGGAATAATGTATTTAAAACATGCACTGCAAAAACAATTGGGATATTCATGTGCAATCATCTAAATTAAATTAATGTATTAAATATGTTAAATGAGTAAAAATATGAAATTTTGTTCATAATAATAATATATAACTCTTTTGGTGACAATGTGAATTCATAAGGACTCTAGTTTAAGATTGTCCAAATCATAATGGAGATATAACTCACAAAAAGGAACTATAAAAAATGAAATATAATGGAAAAATTTTGTTTCTTGGGTCCAAATTAGCTTGGGTGTCAAGTTTCACATTATTTAAAACAATAATAATTATCCTAATTTTCTTTAGAGTAAGAAAATGTGAGAAAAATCGAGAAGTGTTAAAAAATTATTAAATGCCTTTAAAAGTGGAAACAAATCCTAAATTCGAATTCCACATACCAAAATTAGTGTATGTGTGAATTTTCACATTAATAGGACAATATCATCTATCATGGCTTAGTTTAGGAGAGAGAATATAACTTGAAGTCAAAAATATTAAATAAAATAGTAAATTATCTCAAAAAGGAAAATTAACTACAAAATCTGTGAATACTAGTCTAGGTACATAATTTGGTATTGGTTGAGGTATGTTTGAGCCCTCAAATCAATTAGGAAAGAAATGCGATAATATATGTGTAAGGCCCCTGAACTTGCTTAATGAGTTGAATGAGCTTAATTACCATAATTGAATGCTTATAACCCTAACATAACATTTTTATATGTTTTGAAATCATAAGACAAGTAGGGGTGTAAACGGTGTGGGTCTGGCCATACCCATACTCGTACCCATTTAATTTCGCAGGTCCGGTTCCGGTTCTGGAGCCACATTAATCAAAATCTAGACCCACACCATACCCATACCCGTAATAATAGCGAGTTTGCGGTGCAAGTATGAGGGTAAGCGGTTCTATGTAAACATCATATTTTTTATGTAAGAAAGTTTATGACTATGTTCTATATACTCTTATACAACAAGATATTGATACTATATAGGATATAAACATGCAATAGTTACATTATACAATGTACTACATTATAGATTGAAGATTAGTTGAATTAATTCTTTATATATTTGTAGTCATCATCATTGTGTTTTGATAATTTAGCATATCACATAAATAATTTGATTTTAAGGTTACATATGTAGCTCATTTTTGCAACTAGAATAGTTCATTCTCAATTAGATGACTAGTCCCTAACCTTATTATAATTAGAGTAATACGTAATTTGAAGTTTTATATTAATTATAGTAGTAAAGTATGATATAATAACATAATATTAAAGTAATTATTTATGTATAGCGGGTCCAGGGTTTGCGGGTCTGGGTCCAAGCATATCCATTAGTGGACCCACTTATATGCGGGTCCATGGGTATCCGGGTCCACGATTCTGCGGGTCCAAAAATTTAGACCCGTGACAGGTTTTCTAAGGGTCCAGATTTGCGGGTCCGCGGGTCTACCCTTACCCATTTACAGCCCTAAAGACAAGCTTAAGTTTCAAATTTGGTCCAATTTGGACATTGTTTGAACAAGTTATGCAATTTTCTGTACATTTTGGACTTTTCTGAAATTTACCCAATTAAGGGGTTTTCTTTGAAATTTGTCACATGAATTATGTTCTTTAGATGTTATATTATCATTATTGATAGTTTTGGGCCATGGGGCTCCTATTTGAGCCATGGTTTGAAGGTGTTTTCATCAAGGGTATTTTAGGGTTTACCCCTTCATGGATGAGCTACCTTTAGTAGCTATCAACTAATGAATTATGTGATTGGCTGGGAATTTCGACAAAGGAAAGCTAATAAGGTTAATAGGGATGGTTGGGGAGCTTCTTGTGTGTGTGATTGTATATTCTTAATAGTTTAAGGCCATAAACACATGGGGAAGCTACTTTTACACCTCATGCTTTCTTCTATCCTTATCCATGGGCTATATTTACCTCTTCCTTGCACAAATACGAAACTATGATTGCTTTATCTTTCCTCTAACCTGGAGAAACGAATCCACTCTGTTTTTATGCGGAACCAACTGCTCTAAGGTAGAAGACAACCCCTTTTTGGAGAAGAAGGTCTCCTAGGGCTCCATCTAGCCCTACCTAGGGTTTCCAAGGTCATCTTCTAGGGAATTCGACCAAGGCAAGTTGTTTTCTTCCTTCCTTCTTCATTTTTATTACTCTTCTCCTTCCTTATACCTTCCTCCAGGTATAAAACCTACTGTTCCATGGTGAAAGTGGCTCTACAACTCAAAAATCTATCCTTCTTGTTTCTTTTTCTAGAATTTTGCTTCTTTGTGGAGAGAAGTACCTATTTGGCCAAGTTCAGATCTGAATCTAAGGTTTTCTTGCCCTATTTGGTCAAGATTCTTGCTGTTTGGGATCTGACCTACTCTATAGAGGCTAGTTACATAACATTCTTCACTTATATTGCTTACTAGAAGCTTGTTAGTTCATGATTATGCTTGAATGTGATGATCTAAGCATAGAGAAACCATGCTTGTTTACAATTATGAATTTTTGTGGAATTCCCTATTTTGTTCCAGTTCTATATGAACTTGTAAACATGTATACAACCTTTATAAGGTGTAACATGATCTGGGATAGGTCGATAGAAACAACCTATGGTGCTATGTACAAAACAATTGATGGTTCAAATCAGGGTTTTCAAGTTATTTCCTTCCCTATCATACAACCGATGGTTATACCATTCAATAACCAATGGTGCTGATATCGTGGCAACTTTTGTTCATGATCAAGGGTGTCAAATTTATGGTGAAAACCTATGGTCACCCCCTTAGGTCAGGTTTTTACTCAATTAGACGTTTAATTATCATCCACTAAGTATTCTAATGATGTTATCAATCGATGATGATATTGGCTTAATATTTGATGGCGTTAGCTGAATGTATTACTGATCTAGCAACCAATGGTGACCTAATGATCAGAATTAATGGTGGATCAGGTCATCACCGTATATGATGAATTAGGAATGTAATTGTAGATTTGACTAAACCTTGAACCAATGGTTCCTTGGTTCAATTGATCTAATGGTTAGACCTATACTTCAATTGATAACCTTGAACAATGAACCTGATCCAACGAATAATATTGGATTCTTTAACATCCAATGGATTAGAATAAATCACATTGTATTATTTGTGGGTCCTAGTGATGATATTTTGATGGTTCAATACCATTAATTTGTAGTCTTACCTTTGCCACTACATAGTTATATTTGATAAATCACTATAATAAGTGGATGCGTAATTCCCATGTGATCTAGCTTGTTATACCCAACCTTAATGTAATTATATGATGTTGATTGGTTATAATTAGACCTCTTGAATGATTAATTTGATAATGAATTACACTCTTCTTGTGTTGAAACCACATTGTAGTACTATTTGTATATCATAGTGCCTTGCCATGTTAATATCTATGGACACATATGTGCTAATGATCTTTTGAGCCTTGTTTAAGGCATGGAATGATGATGATAACCTTACTATGAATAATGTGATGGTCTTAATGACCTTTGGGCATGTTTGAAGTCATGATTGAGGTGAAATCCTCTTCATGTTCCAATAAAGGTTAAAACCCTGGAACTTGTGATAAGATGGTATCTTGTAAAAGTATGATGATAAGTGTAGTCCATTAATTTGCAATGAATGATAGAATGTGGTAATGTGATTAAGATTTATATCTCAAATCTTTTATATCTTTTGAAGTTGTTATACATATACTCTTGTTAAAAAATAATTAGGGTTTGAATGTCCATTTGTATGATTTATCCTTAATTCACCCAATTGTCATAACTAATTAAGTGAAACTCTAATCATGTAGTGCCCTGTGCCATAGATCTATCTGATTGTAAAAAATTTCCAGATAGTGAAATGAGTATTCCTAAGGGATACTCAGAGCACATACTGATGAGTATGCGGGGTGCTTGTCATCCTGAATTCAAGTGTTAGGGAGGATGACAGTGGTCATACCTAGCCCTCAGTTTGAGAACAGTTGCGGTCGTGTCTCGGTGATTATATATATATATATATATATATATATATATATGATAAGATTGGAGGACAACTATGGTTGTAACTCAAATGGTAGGGTATGCGTACCCACCTCCTTTCACTAATGCCGTGACCTGTACTAAGGACGGACTAGGCTGTTACTAGCTTGACCTTATGTGTCACTGTGGCAGACCCATACTGACCGGGGGTGGAGAAGATCTTAGGAGTCTGGCTCTTCCTAGATCTTGTATGGCACTGATTTTGACTTAATAGAGGTCAGTTGGGATTTGAGTGGTATTTCTCAAATCCCTCAGGGCAGTGTAATAAAAGAAATGATACCAGTCGTGTAGTATAATTGCTAGGGTTTCAATACGTATCACATTGGTTGATTAACCCTTGTCTTGTCTTTACACTAAGTTCTTACATGATGTAAAATTATGAAAATTGTGTAATTCTACTTGATGCTACAACTTATTTTCTTAACTACTTAGTATGATTAAACTATTAAATATGTTCATATTGCTTATTCAATACCATAACTGCTCTATGTATTTATTGTTAATTAATATGTTATAATCAATGTATGTTGGAGAGAGTTATATCTCTCGCTGGGACTGGGTCCACCCGTGGGTCACCACATTTTTTTAGGTGGTCACGGGCAATGAGGTTGAGGTTGTGTTGTGGAAGAGAACTAACCTGGTGATCAATATATTTAGAAGGTTGGTTAGTTGTTGATGTTAGTAGTAGATTCCTAGTGTCATCCCTGTACTCTCAGGTCTGGGTATGGGATGTGTTTTATAGATGATATGCTTGTATCGACACGAGATTTTGATAGTATGCCAATGTTTGTAAATATATGGCATGTACATGTGAAATATCTTTTGTATGCAGGATGTGACTGAGGTCTTTGGACCCATATGTAAATACTTGTTACAGTATATGAGAATGGAATGATGGACCTTTTGTAAATGTTCTAGAGTTTATTTACATTGTTGGAATCAGTTTTAATTATTCCACATTTTTGACCATGTGATAAATTTGTAGTTGATCATGTTTTGTGTTTTGATTAATCTCATTTAGCGTGATGAGGTGTCACAATATGCATAGTGAATCTAGTTATTAGCACTTTTTTTTTCTAAATTCGGTAAGTATACACATGTCACGTGGATTTTTCTAGCATGTTTTTCCTTTGTGGCTTGCAGGTTGTCACCAACTATGGATGTCCATATCTGATGGCCCCAAACATATCTCCATCCTTTCACCGCTTTTGGAAACTAATGCACAGATACCTTCTTTCCCTCATCGATTATTTCTCCCTTCTATATCCCTCTCCCTTCCTCCTTTTCCTCTTATTTCCCCTCTAACACCATCTTGAGATCAACCCAAAGCCAGTGACCATATATAACCTAGGGTTTCATCGCTTCCTTGACATTTCACACCTCAACTCTTTGCTCCTCTATTTCTACCATGTTTCCTATTTCTTTTCCTTCTCCTCATCAATTGAGGTGTTTGAACCTACACAATCCACCGCAAATCCTCTGTGAACCCTAGATAAGCTTATTTTAGGTGTTGTCTAGTCTCCACTTAATCTAAGGCCATCTAACCCTACTCGGTTTTTATTGGCCACTAGTAAGGGCTTGCGATGATGCTTGGGCTGTCGTGGGGATGGAGGGCTTGTGGTTCAACTTCTACTCCCCCCAGAAGGTATATACACCACAAATTGGTAGGTTGTAGATGTTTTCTTGTTTTCCCCCTTTTCATGACTTCTTCTTGGCTTGGGTGCAATGTTAGTCTTCTCAGTAATGGCTCTCTCTATTATTTTTGTGGTCATGCTTAATTGTGGTTGTTAGACTGTGTTGATCCACTACTTCTTGATGGGATTTAGATTTGTGAAGATCCGATCTTGCTCTTTCTCCTAGCAATGGCTATAAACATGTTCCTCAGTTTCCCTGGTCCCCAACGCCTCTGATCTAGGTCATTGAGATTAGAGAGGGATAGGGAACCCAATTGGATTTATCATATACCCTAGTTTCTAGCAAGTTTTCATTTGGTTCTTTGCAGTCAAGCTTGCCAAGTTCAAGCTTTTCATTTTTTAAGTGACAATAAGGAGGGGAAGAAGATGGTCGATGCATGTGTTACATGGATGCCCTTATTTTTATGTCCCATTTTGTTTTTTCCATAAGGGGAAGTATAGACTTTTTGCATCTACTTTTGACAATTCTTCACTGAGTTGTGTGTCTAAATCAAATCAGGTCGACAAATCCTTATTGGGCCAGTTCATTTTGGCTTCAAAATTGCATAATAAGATCTACGTGGATTTTTGTGATTTTTCGGTTGGCTACTATTTCTAAAACTCATATCTAATCATCTACATCTAAAAAAATAATATAAAATATGTTTTGTAATCATGGAGTTTTCATCTATCCAATGGTATTATTTCCATCACCTAATTCCAATATAACAAATACATGATTTTTATGAAATTTTCTAATTAGTTAGAATTTCTAAAATTCATAACTAAAAGTCAGAAAATAAAATAAAATATGTATCTAACTCTACAAATTTGTATTGTTTTCATAAAGTAATTCATTAATAATAAAAAGGCAACTTTTAGGGTTTCTATAATTAATGTAGACCTAACCCTAATTCTACATATATGTTTAATAAGTGCTTTGGAGCCCTAAACTTGGATCTTAGGACTGACTTTGGACTTACGTAGACTATATATGAGGTATGTTGCATTTCATATTATTCTTGTAGAGAAATCACCTATTTTCCCTCTCTCTCTTGGTCCTATGGACAAGATTCACCTACATAATTTCTCTCTCTTCTGAAAATCCATTTCATGTGAAAGATTCTATTTCAATTATGATCTTGTGATCATATTAATTTGTTGGATATTCTTACTTGACTCATATTTATATCTTGTTCATTTTATTCTTATGAAACCCTAATTTTGAAGTTGTGGACTTTTGTGATATACAAAGTATCTTAATTTTGGAAATATTTGAATACTTATTTATTGGGTCCTATGACCCTACTTAAATTATTTGGATGTTCGCATTCCATATTTGTGCATGACTATACTTTGTCATGTCTGTCCTATTTTCATGTGTCATTGGCTAGTCATAACTAGAAATAGTGATACCATATATATTTTAGGTGTTGAGGTTTTAGTTCTTCTGCTGCTGCACCCAGCTTTTAGTCCTCCTATGATATATTATAATTTGGGCACTAATATTTTACTCCTCCTACCGATACACTGAGGTTTTAGTCCTCCTGCAAACTATATATTTATTTGGCACTAAGGTTTTAGTCCTCCTGCCATTGGTAACAAATATATGGGTTCCTATCCTACTTTTTAGAATATGCTAGTTTCTTATTACTCACCATGCAGATGTTTATGTTTTGTTATATCATTATTGTGACAATGTTTTAATGCAAAAAATCTCTTATTTTTTATCATAATTTTATTGAATTCATCTTTTCTTTCAGTACCCACTTGGGTGGTACTTTCCTCTTCTATGGGAAGCCTTGTTATATTTGACTCCTTTTTCCATATTTTTCTCAATCCATATTTTATATGCACATACCGACATATTGCTGATATCTTCATGGAGAGGCACCAGAGAGAGGCGATTGTTTCTTCTTCTTCTCAACATCGACTTCATGAACCCATCAGGCATGAGAATATGATCAAGGCCAATTCTTTTCTGCCTGCATAAGGGGCAGGACAAAACCTCCGCATCAATGTTGGGAGAAGGCAATTACCACTCTACTTTTTCTCTTCTTCTGGGGTATGCTTCCAACCCCAGGTGTAGGACTTATAAGATTTTACATGGTGTCATGGACTTGATAGGTGGAGCTCTTGGGGAGATATACTTGAGATATCTGAATATCCCTCTACTTAGATACTTATGTTGTAACTTTCATGTAAACCCCATATGGGAGATGATTATGTATTTTTGTAAAATCAAACACAATCATGATTTACTATTCCAATGTTATACTTTGCCTATTTTGTATATAATCATTTGAGAAATAAAAAAATTACATCTATTCGGAAATGCTTGTTAGTATGTTTGGATAAATGAGCTTATTCCTCAAATTTAGTAGGGAGTGGATCCCCTCTTGGGTCCCACTCCTTACACCATCCATGTGATTTCCACATATACCTTTTCAGAATTATTATAGGAAACAGTCTGCTTCAGTGCAATTGAGGAAAAAAGAGTAATGTTTGATTGCATGATTGTCAATATTGTGTTCGTGCTTCCACAACATATTACTTTATGATGTGATGTATTTTTTTGATCCTTTTCTAAAGTTCCCTTAGGGAAGGGATGGTATTCTAGGAATCATTTGATGTCATAGAATCATGCTTCACTCTCATATGATATTGTTGGTTCCATTTATATGCAATAAGCTACATGGGTCAACATCTTTTAATTGATGTCAATTCAACATAGTTTTATTGCATTTCGTCTTTTAAATTTTATTTTATATTTCATTTTTGTTTGTTCTTATTTTTTCCCATCTATTGCAACATTTTATTTGGAATTGAGTTACTTTTATGTTTTAGTAGGTTAGATCAAGTGGAAGATAGGGAATCATGAAACCCCACCCCAAAAAGTTGGAAAATGCATGAATCTTAAATACAAACACATCACTTCTCACTCCCCGACTTAACATATTGGAGTAGATAAATTAATATCATAACCACAAATGATTGAAGTCTCTAGAGTAATTAAGTCTATCAACTAGTCCCACTAATCAACCAGGTAGCCACCCACAACCAAAACGTAATGATCCAACCAATAAGTTGATCTACTAGACCATCTTATTGGTCGTCTACTTTTTCATTAGTAAACATTAGACTTCTAAAAATTCTGTTAGAATAAAATATATTTACAAGTAAAATGCCTAGGTCAATTCAAGGAGTCAACCAACTTCATATGACTCATAGATGACCAACTTGTCCAACTAACTAGATGACTAGGAAATACACAAGAATCTTGATGATTTGTTGTTCAACTGACTAGTATTTCTAGTTGATTGATTGGGAAGTCTACAAGACAAGATGAGAGGTTAGTCAAATGATTGTTCAAACAAGTTGTCTCACTATTAAATCTACAAGAAATCACTCTGAGACATCCAATTGACATGCTAGAACATCATAGTGTGATGCAAAGAGCAGATAGTTGACTGACTAGCTTAGCTAGTTGTTTGACTTCTAGAGTGCTACAAATGCAACAAAAAGGAAGCACCAATAATTTGTTGGGTCCACTTGTGGGACCAAAAATTGCCATATCAAACTCTGATACATGGTAGTTCCCTAGAGGATCTGGACCTGTATAGTTGACCTAATTCTGGTAGAGGAGAGCCTAAGCCATCATGGGATGATTCCAAAAAACATGTACTAGATGAATGGGAAATTCATAGATAGGAGGCCCGCCAATTTTTATTTCAATTGGAGATAACTTCCACACATTATTCATCATAGAATCTTCTCTTCGTCTTTGTACTTTTTCTAGATATACCATCCATAGTGAGTAGCTTACTACTAGGGTGTGGGGAGTAGCCCCACTACTCAATTGTTTTCTCTGATACTTCATCTTGGACATTGTATGAATAATGATCATGTGTTAATTCAATACTTAATTTCCATCTTAGATTGATTGCCAATTCCTTTAATACATTGGTTTTTTTAATACATGAAGACGTGATGTTTTCTAGTAATATTGCTGAATAAATTTTTTCATTTATGTAATATTTGGTCCCAAAGTTTTGAATAGGACCCATTTCAAACATCATAAATGTGTGACATGAGTGTTGTTTAATTACTCATGTTATCTATTAAACAATTCTTAACTTATAAGAAACATCAATGGTCGATTGATCCACATTGTCTATTAATTCTATTTCTAGTGCAGTGAGTGAAAGAATACTTAAAGTAGTGAGTGGTGAAATCACTACATTAGTCTGTAATAAATTATATATGTCAAACTTTAACTATCCCTTTAATCTTTGTTCATAATTTAATACATCGATAAATCAATTATCTATTTTTAATAATCTTATTCTAGATTATCTGACCAATCAATCTAATTCCTAGAAAGGTTTGTCCCTTGTGATTTGATCCTAACTATATTGTAGTACAATTCATTCTCCTATGGATGATTTGTCATATTTATTAGCTAACAATAAAATTAGATTTTTTTATAATTCAAATGAAATTGAGGTATAAAAAACTCAACTAAAAATATACACAATTTTCTTGTACAATAGAATAATCAAATTGATTAAATAATAAATATTTACTAATGTTTTTCCTAAATAACTTATTTAACAGTTCATAAACTTATTACTTGGATAAAGGTGGGAAAAGAGGGACAAAGAAATATGCACCATATTGAGCAAACACTAGAAAAATAAGGAGATCAATTGAAGATGTAGGGTTAGTGATTCAGGATGAAATATAGATGGTGAAGGAGGCGGAGGCAGCTAGAAAACTAGAAGAATTTTGAACTCATAAATACTTCAACATTCATCATGCAATCAACTATTCGCCACTCACAACCTGAAACTTTATTGTCAAAAGACACTTGATTCATATGGTGTAAAATAATAACTTTGTAGGTAGAGTAGGCAATGATGGACATGGGGATCTAGTAATATATAGATATCTATGAGAAATGATAAAGCATACTAGCATCCCTCCAGATTTAGTTCAATCATGTCTCCTTTATTAATCCCTCATAGGCAAGGAAAGGAACCAGTACAATTCAATGCAACACAATACCATACATACACATGAAGTTGAGATCAGATGTAGAGTTAGTTCCTAGAAAATTTCTAACCACCCCCACTCACCTACTAGACCAGAGGTCTGCTCAACTTGTATAAGAAAAAAAAATCAAGGGAAACATTGCTTGAATCACACAAGCACTACATGGAGCTCATTCACAAATTCCCACACTGTGACATCACCTCAAAGCTATTGGTAGAGAATTTCTATCGAGGTGATGTGACAATACAAAAATGTATTATGAATGCTTCATATGGTGGAAACATCATGCTCCAACCCTTCAAGAAACCTAGAACGTGGTTGGATGGATGACTAACAACTAGACCTACTAGGGAAAAGATAGACAAGTAGGCATGATCACGACTCGATGGATAAAGAAAGGAACATCTCAAAATTTATGCAAGTTGGATACTCCCTAAGGTAGTTGATTTGATGTTGGACAATATGGAGAATTCACTCTTAAGTATGGGATAATGAAACCTCCCTCTACAATAGGCAAAGAGAGATACAAACTTGTTCTATCTCAGTGGCATGGAAGGAAACATTATCACCAGTTACATTCACCTACATAGAATCCAGCAACCCAAATGTGACATTCACATTATGAAAACAATATGGAGGAATATAATGATATAGATTCCATACACGGGAAGGGGTATTACAATCCCAATAGGTCACACAATAATCATGGCTTCGAATATAGGAATGCAGTAGGAGATAAAAGTCATAATAGCTTAGATTTATTTCTGATCAGGGTCAAGCTTGGGGTTCGCTTGGCTTCCTACAAAATTGAGATTTAAAACAAAATAATTACTAATAGGGTTAGCACCTTAGAATAATATTCAAGGGTAGCCATTCTAAAATCTTAACCAAGGACAAGATTCTTCATATAATTTCAATGGGCATGTGATTCAGTGAAGGATAAGCTGAACACCCTAAAGAAAATCAAGGAGAAGATAATGGCTAGAAAACAAGAGTATAACAAAATCATGGAGGCCCAATTGAGTCAATAGAAACACAACTCCATTACCCAATAGGGGATTTTTTACATCAACCACATAACAATACAAAGCAGTAAAAGAACCTTAATGTAGTGACTATGAGATCTGGAATAATACTACTCTAAAGATTAGTGTTAGTGACAAAGTAGCTATTATTTATAGTGGTGGGTGATACCACTAATACATAGATGTCCTTTAACATTAGTTAATTAAGACCTTCAACATCGGTCTTGAGACAACTCTTAGGTGGGCGATGCTTTTGATCGATGACTTCTATGCCAGTTAAACTAGGAAGAAAAAAGTGACAATAACGGTGGTTTCCAAAACCAACGTCTAGGATAACAAAAACCAACATAAACAACTTGCCTATCAATAGATTGTGTCTAAATAGGAGGTATGTGATGTAGAGTTTTGTTAAAAAATAGGCACACAAAAATGTTATGACATTGATTTTGTAACAAAAGCAATGTAATAGGAAGTTGAATTTTATATTGTTAAAATGTATACAAAACCAATGTTACACCTTTCAAATTTCAATTTATATACACAAATTTACATAGTAGGTTGGCTTTTAGTTAAAAATTACTAGTAGTATTGTTGTGAAACATTGGTTTTGTGTTCCAAAATTGATGACACAATATTTTAGCACCGATTTTGCTATAATAATCGACATTGAAATATACATATGTTTAAATAGAAGGCTTACAAACCTACTGTCCAACTATTTAGTAGGATGCATAACATGTTTTTCTAATGAACAACATGTTTCATCCTATGTTTAGCTTAAAAATAGTCTATTTCAAACATATAAGGCATGCAATAACAAATATATATATATATATATATATATATATATATATATATATATATATATATATATATAGGTGAGTCAGGCTAGAATACACTCAAGTGTATAGATCACACGAATACACTCAAGTGTGTTTGCATATCACAACTATTTTTTGCAAAATGTAAACCATTGATCTTCATTGTCATAGTATAACTAGTTTACATACAAATTTTGAGCCCATTTGGATGAGTTTAAGTCACTCATCCAAGGACAACAAAATCGATGCACAAAACTAATTTGAAATGCATAATTTTTGTGGTCTTTATAACATGACCTATAAATGTCCAAATGTGCTCAAATTTTGTATATGAGCTATTCACAAGATGTTTAAGAAGATCAACAGTTAGATTTTTGAAAAAAATATTGCATCATGAAAAACTACTTGAGTGTATTCTGCTCCAAATACACTCGAGTGTATTCTAGCCTAACTCTACACACACACACATCCACATATTCAATTCCTCATTGCATTCATATACATATCTTTAAAGTGCACTTATTTTTGCACGCACATTCACAATTCACATGTACATTCTATTCACATCTTCAACTTCCCAACTGAAGCATCCAAACTCACTTGCACTTGTTATAATTTAAATTCAAACTTATACTTATGGATCCATATATATAATTACACAAACAATCAGATTTGAAGTTTCATATGCAATCTTCAATTCCAGTCCTGTCATTTCCCACGATAGTAAAGTACTATAATATAGTAGATAAATAATCAAATATAGCTATTTGTTCTCTATCTACACTACTAATTAGTGATGGAATTAGAAATGTCAGATTGACCAATTCAAATGTTGTAGACTTGATATATAAGTAGTTGTAAGAATATGTGTAATTGTTTAGTATATATAAAATGATTAAAGAGTAGCTCGGGTGGTAAGACCTTGGTAACTCCCAATGAAGGACCCATGTTCAAATCTCAGCAAAGGCACTTTGTGAACGACAATCCACGCTGATTTGGCATGGGAGGGGGTGACTAAACCACACCCTCTCATGCCTCGAAAGTTTACCATGATGGGTTTTCCTGGGGTGGGTTCTCGCGGTCATCAAAAAAAGATATATATTCACATAGAATGAGATATTTAGTCATAATATCTCACCATATACAAACTTCTACTACAGAGGTGTTCAATCATTCATATTCAAACATACCATTTATATCTTGAGTGAAGGTCTTAGTGTCATGATCTTATCCTCCAACATACATATCAACATATTTAAACCTTATTGAATACTCTCTAAACATCTACATATGCCATAATGCTAAGGACCTAGCAAGTTGAATAGTTCCTGTAGAACCAGACTAGGTGTAGGTTGTTTTGGAGGAGGAATCATAGGGAGTTTCTTCGGTATTGGGGTCCATTAATAATATTGTATAAATTGGAAATATATATAGATAAATTAAGGATATGGACAAATATAAATGCAATAGACATACCCTTACATAGACAGTCTAATTTTTGGGCCACCAAATACAACCACCTTCTTCTTCTCCTAATATATTTTATGCTTTGATAGTTGTTCATCTTCCATTAGTGAATAGACAAGTTGGGGAGACACATGGAGAAATCATCTTTTGTTGGAGTACAATGAACATCTCATCTAACAACCTCACATTTTAGCATCCCTGAATTAAGGAAGGACCTTAAAGTTGAGAGCCGTTTCCTAAAATTCCCAATGATCCAAATTTTACCAAATAACAAGTAATAGCAAATAAGTTCTATAAATTCAAATATTGTTTATAAGATGCTCCTCTAAGGATTTACATGAACTTCCAACTAAAAAATTGGTAAAAATGAGAAAAATGTATCTAACTAATCCTCCTTTACTTAGCTTTAATGACTTTAGGTGATTTCATCTTCATCATATCTTGATATCTTCATATTAAGAATTTACCTAAAATGACGTGAAACAAAGAACATATCACTATATTTCTATATAATGTACTTGGGGTGCATACAAAAATATGTGCTTGTAGGTTTAACAATATAATCATCCATAGTAGCAATTAATTACATAATCGAACATGCATTTTACCTTCTAACTTCTCAAACCTTATCCTTTTACTCTCTGTGGTGTGCCCTCTCTTAGGGGAGCCTCTTTATGGGGAACCCTCTCTTTAGGGTTTGGTCCCTGGAGTGGACATTCATAACCTCCGCTCGCTCGCGTTTGGTTTCATATACATGCCTTCCTTTTGGGCTTGGCCTGTGGTGATCTTCCTTTTTGGACTTGATCACCAATCATTCCCATAATGGATTCTTTCACCCCATGTTCTTTGCTCACAACGATATCTTTTTTAGGGTCTAAGAAAGTTGCATTTATATAAGGTGATACTCATAGGGACCTTATTGATTATAGGAAGTAATAAAAAAGCAATAAGTTTAATTGCAATCCACTCAGGAAACCTCAAAAAACTTAGAAGTTGATATGATGAGTAGTCGTAGGCATAACCACATACTTTGGTTTCATATAGAAGCATGTAGAATACTTTAAGCATATATAATCCAATCAACTAAGCATAGTTCCAAGCAATCATTCAATCTATATGTATGTATATCTTAAAGTGTCACCAATCATATTCGAGACATATTAATCTTACACACATCCTAAACTAAGGTTTAGGACTGTCTCGGGTTCAGATAAGGAATAAGAGTATTAAGCCCTAATTCCTTTGCATCATATTTTAACTAGGTGAAACCCAAATCACCGAGTTAAGCCTTTTAGATCATTTTGAGCAACTAAGTCAGACTATAAAACTTAGGATCAAGTAGATTAGGATCTAAACCCTAATTGTCATGTTTGTAACTCAAAACCTTTAATTATTATCATCATTATTAGAAACATAACAAAGATTAGGATTCTCATCAAATTAAACAAATTAGGCTATTATGAACATCTAAATTAGATTATTTTTCTTTATTAATATTACAAGTAATAACATCAGTTTCATAACCCCAATTACACATGTTGAGTATTATTCACCATGGAAACCATAATTATACATCATCGTCATTGTCATCATCTTAGGGTATCATTATAATCAAAATATCAGCTAATATGTTTTTAGCATATTCATCATCTTAATTATCAGATCTAGGGATTACTTTGTACATAATTAGGCTTTGAGAGTATTTTAATTAGATTCTATGTCTTTTCTCATTCATTTTGGTATATAGGATTTCTATATTTAGATAATCATGATAATTTCTATGTATTAAACAAAATAAGCACTTATACTTTACACAAGAGACACATGGAGCCTTGTCATTGAGTTACGCTCATAAAAGCCCAATGCTAGACTATTAAGT
Organism: Alisma plantago-aquatica; assembly: GCA_963693085.1. NCBI lineage: Eukaryota > Viridiplantae > Streptophyta > Magnoliopsida > Alismatales > Alismataceae > Alisma > Alisma plantago-aquatica. Next base: position 508,055,161 of record OY856411.1, on the reverse strand, counting down.
GGGGTGTGGATCATAGGGCCCGATTCTTCTCTTGACTAGTTATTAGTTCTGTGAACCGCGTCCCCCCTTTCCTCACATTAGGGTGTGCTTGACTCCCAACACCATGATCTCTCGTGTGAGGCCCGTCGAAACTTCTCCAAGATGCGGTTTGGGCCTCCACGCTTCTTTAAGGGTGATTCCTATCAGTGTGCTGATTGGGCTGGCATGGCCTCCTTCACCCCATGCCCTCAAGTAGTGTCACCAAAATTGAAAAAACACCTCTTCTCCTTCAACCCTTCCACCAACACCACCACCTTGGTGACACAATGGCTGCTCATGGTCAACCTTCCTCCTTTGGCCTCCACCAATGCAAACTAGCTTCTAGTTTAGAAGGGCAAAGCATAGTTGCTTCTACAATCACTCCACAGTGCGATGTCGCATATAGAGAATGAGTTTAGGTCACTACCATCCTACATATTCTCCCTTACTAGCCTCCACCTACTACTATATCCAATTTCCACCCTCCCCACCCAGCTATGACCTTGACAATACACTGGTCATCTCTTATTTCCTGAAACGACATTACTTCTTATTACTATCGCAAGGTCACGACAAACCAAGGGGCTGAGAGAGAGGAAGTTGTGGAGAAAGGTTTACTTGCAGTCCGTGAAGGAAGGGTTTATGGTAAAGGGAGCACCAATCATAAGGGTAAAATCATACATATATATATATTGTGATTAAGAAACATCTCGCTGGTCTTTCTTTTTTCCGAAAGGGTTCCTATCCTAAACAACCACAACTTGCCAAATCCATATTTCCATGATAGATGATTATGTACATACACTTGTCCAAAAGTCCTATACAAAAAGGATTGTACTAAGAAATAGGGAGACTAGTTACTTTTCTTCCATTTGTCTTTCCCTCCCACACGATTATGAAAAATATACATGGAGAAAACACTTAGTAGGTTTCTGATTTTTGACACACATATATCCTCAAATTGTTCTCCAACCATTTACTTAATTTAGTTACCAACTTTACCTAATTGACACACCAAAAGCCATTAAGGAATGCATATAACCATATATCATATATTGGATAATTTGACTGTAAATTATGTTTCCCAATTCTTTAAGAATTGAAGTCTCAGTTTGGGCAAGGTTTGGTGTTAAAATATGAAAGTTAAAAGTACTTTTCTTTACTCTTAAGATATTTCTTTATTTGATCCATTTAAGTCTTATAATAATTTTTTTCTCATCTAAACATGGCCAACAATATCATTTCAATACATTCTCTTATTGAGTGCAATATATTGCTAAATAAATCTTATTGGTTGCCTTCAACTTGTTTTTCTAGATATTTATAAAACAATTCCTTATTTAATCATCAATTTTCCACTACTTTTGCAAATTCCTTTATTATTGAATTTTCCACTTTTTCTTTAGCGAATCACTATAAATTGATTATTTAGAAAAGCAGAACACACAAAATCTCTTAGCAAAGGAGGAATTACATTTTTAATCCATACCTTTGAAACAAGACATATAATATACCAAACTTTCAAATATGTCCATCAAAATTCCTTTTTTGCATTCAAATATATGTATAAATACATGCAAAAAGCCAAGTTATAAGATCCTTTCCCTCTTATAGGAAATTTGTCCTCAAAATTTGACTAGTCATCTAAAAATATAGGAATGAGGCTTTTCCATATTCATCTTTAGCTCCCATGTGACTTCACCCCCCATGGTGCTTACAATGAACCTTTACTATCTCAATTTCTAGAATTATCTTAGTTTTGTTATTATCTTCAAGTATACCAAAAGTCAGATTATATTATCTTTATTCGGTGTCTCAACACTTGCTTTGCCATTCATGGTTAGATAATTACGCCTATGTTGCTCATCATATTAAGTCTTATATTCATAGAATATGAATTTACCAAGTTTGAGGATTAACATCCCATCACCACAAAACCTTACCCTTAGCTATGACTATGAATATATGATCATAACCATCAAGATGACAATATCTAACCACCTACAATTTTGTGTAGTATAATATATGCCAATAACACACAATATATATTGAATTGACAAACTATTATATCATAAAGAAATTTACATCATCGAATGAACCTGGGGAGTCCATGGGAGTACACTCTTAATACCCTAGTGTACCTCTTCAGTAGAGCATCATACAGTCTGACCAGATAATTGATATTAGCATGCATGAAAGTCTTCTTGTATTCTTTGTTGTATCAACTCATCCATCTCCTCCCAAGACATACTGTTTCTCTTAGTAAAATTGTGTGGTAATTTTGACGAGCCAAAATAAGCTTTTAGCCCAAAACCAAATCCTACTCTCCTAACACAGCCATGATGCTCTTGAGTACAAAGAAAATCTATCAACTCACACATTTTTCCTCAAGGATAAACTTTCATTATTTTCATTTCTCATGGACATCCCGCTAATCATCATTAATGGAACTAATCAATAAATCCTAACTATCAGAATGAAAATAAACATGCATTCTGAGAGTTGAATTTTACCATATCCTGAGCCACCTTAGCAATTGTGGGGTTGGGAATTGCTCCCAGAGCTATTTATTCTAGCATCTATCTACTTCTCTTTTTGATTAGTGGACATGAACATGGAGACATGCTTGATTCTTCCTCAGACAATAGCACTTTTTTCCATGTTTTGGTGGCAAAAGACATAACCACTGGGAACCAACTGATAATTGTGCACATTCTTTGCACAACTTTATTTTTTAGCCTCATGTGTAGTGTAGTTAATCCAAAAAATATATAAGCTAATTAATACATTGAACTCATCTAATTCATCACAAGTATATATGGAATTACTTAATACCTTAAACTTGTCTAATTTATCACAAGTGTATATTAAATTACTTTAATACCTTGAACTCAACATATTTTTTCAAAGTATAAAATTTCTCCCAAACATCACAATCAACATGCCTCTATTGCTCAGTGGCAAGTTTCTTACTCTTCTTATTATTTGAATATTCTAGATAGGATTAACCTTAAAATTCTCTACATCTTCCTACAACGGTGTAGCACATTTTTAAGATGAGTTTTTTCATCAAGTTGAAATACACCTTGTAAAAGTACCTACGCGATATTTAGAAATGAGGATGAAATTATTAAAAAAAATTAAGAAACTTAGTGCATATGCATATAACTCACAACTATGTCCTTCCAGATGAGGTATTTTAGGGCAACATCAATGTTATGCCAAGATTACATGACTATTTACTTTTTTTTGTGTGAATAATAACCCTGCAATGGTGCCTGAAAGCACTATGATTCTCCCCTACCAGGTTTCCTTTGTCATCAAAAGTAATGACCAACTTCTCACCTTTGGACCTAAGTGTCATTAACTTGTTCATGAGCATGATACCTCTATTCTGTGAGCTAGTTGACTTTATAGCAGACTTAGCAGCAACCTCATCAACATCTTCATGCTCAACATCCTCACGGTGCTCGATATCCTCAACTTGATCAACTTTCTCATAGTGCTCAACATCCTCGTGGTTAGAAACCATGCTATAACAATATCAAAATAGTAAACAAATAATAAGTTCTACAAACATGCACATCTAGCACATAAAACATGAAATGGTAGATAAACATGCACTACATTTAGCATATAACAAAATGCATTGTTTACACTATAAATGACATGCCTGTAGTATTTATTGCAATGATCATCAATTTATATTCCTTCTGTGATCTTGATGCACATATTATTCATCAGTGTTAGATTTACTTTTATACTTGGAAAGCCAACTGAGAATGGACTGGAATCATCATACTTGTTATAGTACTTTTCTTCATCTATAGAATCTACACTAAAATTCCTTTTTCCATGAAGAACTATAGTCCATTAATCATTTGCAGGGTAATCAATATAGAATACTTATTTTGTTTTTGATGCTATGATGAATGACTTATCCTTCTCATCAATATTTTCAAAATTTATTAATGTGGAACTCACTCATCCACTTGAACTCCTTTGCTACGATCAACCCAATTTAACCTAAAGATGTGAACTTTAAACTATGTGTAGTCAAGTTCTCATATGTCTTTACTAACTCCATAATAAGACATCTTACCTTCTCATGGACTCTTATCCTTCGCACAAGAAAAATCCAATTATGATGCTTGAAGGATGACTAGGGGGTTTAGATGACACTCCTATCCTTTTGAAGCTTTGTGTAGTATGATAATGCATTTATTTCAAATCCTTCCTAAGATATAACATGCAATTTTGGTTTATAGGAGATCCATTTGATATTTTCAGCATCATCACTTAGTGTATGAGATAGTTGTCGAAAGACTTTATCATTGAACCACCTAATAAATGTTCAATTATTTTCTCTACCAAGAAACATTGAATTAGATTGAGGATGTTTTCTCTAATTGTGTGTTCGGTTATATATGTACCCACTTTTGTTGATGTTGTGTAAAACGTACAAGTGTGTATGTTCCCACAACTCATGATCAATTCCATTCACGCATGCTCCAACATTCAATTTTCCAAAATAAACATCAATGTAATAAGACTTCCCATCTACAAGAGTTCCACTGCAAGTCAGAAAATCATTGCAAAAGTGTGTCACTGTAAAACCCAAAGTTATACACATATACATGATCAAAAGGATCAATTCTAGACTCATAATATTAGGGTCTCATGCACATTGATTATCATATACAAGAAATAATTGGAAGTGTAACCAACTCAAGAACACAATATATATCTTATTCCCAAATGTATACATAAAAGGAAAACTCAGTAAAACTAATGACATACTTCAAATGCCTATCACATAATCAAACTAGCCTTAATGCATAAAATAGAGTTGAGGTGGATAGTGGCACCCCACCATGCCACTTCTAGCTATCCACTGAGTCCTTCTTGACCTTAGATTGATGTCTTTAGTTCTACTTCTTCTCATTTTCCTCTCATGTGGACATCTTGTCCCCAATAATGCAAAACAACGTATAACATATGAGTGTCACTGAATAGTTATACATGAAAATAACTTTTACTTGAAATGACATGAAAATAACTTTAAATATAATTAATTAACATGATTAACATAATTACTTGAAAATTTAATTAAATTGGCATGTTTACATGAAAAAGTATATTTTATCTTGACTTAATATAGTCACTCTCATGAATGCACCACAATGCTTATAAGGTCGGTTAAGGCTTACATAAGGCCAATTAAGGCTCACATAAGGTAGATTAATACTAACACATTGCCACCACAAAGCTCATAAGGCCAGTTAAGGCTCATTTAAACACGATTGAGAACACATATTAACATGTCATGAGTTTTTATTTCATTAAATATGATTTTTCTGATTTCACAATTTATTACCACGACATCAATACATAGTGTTCAATTTGAAATATAAACATCATATACTAGATAAAACCCTGAGTTCTTAACATGATCATAATTTTGCACAAGCATGTCTTGAATACTAATGCATTTTTACTTACATTTACTTATTTCCAAAAAAATGTATTTGTATTTTAAATGAGGCATTATGAATAAATAAGAGAATAATATAAAACCATGAATTCTAAATAAATACTCAGTGTGCACGACCACTCACCTGATTTTGAGGAGGCACACTAGCAATATTTTGATTCCTGGTCAACCCGAATGTAAATAATACTTTATTAATACAACTTTAGGGTTTCTAATTGCATTAGGAAAATGAGGTTGGTAAATGTGGTTTGAACAAGGGTCACGAATGTGTATTTTCTCAATACCTTTCCAACGAGTATTTGCACATAAATTTCTGACATCATGATATAAATATATAAATTTCTTAATGTGTAGCCATCAGAAAGGAAAGAAAATAAATTTAAATAATTTTCACAAAACCAGTCATCAAATAGAGTTGAAGGACTAATTTTCCCTTGGCTTTATTTCTGTATTAGGCATCATAGTAGAAAACTTGGTAAAAATTCCATTTAAGATCATGTGTGATTGATACCAAGGAAACAAAGAGAGTATACCCCAGAATATCCATGGGAGTGTTACAATATAATTAAAATGGAAGTGGTAAAGATGGCATGGTTTCTTATATGTTGTCCATGGTGCATAAAGCACCTTAGTGGAGTTCCAAACTATGATTAGAAATCTAAAAGCTCGATGTCAGGGAAGAAAATGGGAATTGTAGAGAGTGTTTTTGACTAAGACAAACCCATCGAGCCATGGGTGAGGCTATGTAGTGACCATTTTCTCCATCTCCATGCCATGGACATGGTAAGAGAAGTAAGGGAAAGATCAGAAACATTGTATACAACATAACCAAGTTTCTTAAAAATTGAAAATGAAAACCAGAGGTATGAACAAAGTTGATACAACAAACACCAATGCAAAACAAGGACAAGAGCTCCCACTATCAATTTTGACATGGCTGGAATAAGGGAAGAAGCTCAAAACTCAAAAGTGACGGTTCAAGTGATAAAACCCGAGTTTCATCTTCATAGTATCCTACTGAGGTGAAATGATTGGTTTTCATGGCCTGAGCATAGTTGAGAAGCATGGACAGATTGGGGTCAGCCGACTTGAAACTAACTTCATGGGTAGAGCATATGGGTGAAAAAAATAGGCTAAAGGCATAAGGGAAACCACTAATGGAGTTTGTGGAAGCTTATCCATAGTGGAATTGGATTGGTATGACTGGATTTGCCGACTCGAGCTTGCCATCTTTGGGGAAGAAGATTGAATATGTGGCGGTGCATCAACTGGCTCGTTTGAAATTGGTAATGAAGGAAGGTTTCTCGGGGGTTGGGGATACTTTCTGTGTTGTTTTCGTTCAGTTTGATGAAGTGTTGTCTCTTGGGGGTGGCTGTGTACCTGTAGGAGGGGAATATTGGGTGTTTGTAATAGGAGAGGAGTTAGGGTTAAACTAACATGTCTCTAAACTCAGAACAAGCTCCTAAATATGAGATGATGAGACATGGAGGAGTCTGCAAGTGTAGTGGGAGAGAGATATCATCAAGAATCGCGACCTGAAACTGATCATGAGCATGGAAAGAACAGAGGAGGGGAGATGAATCCCTACCCACATGACTAGAATCTAATGATCCTAAAAGATTGTGACATAATCAACAATGCATGACGCATTGGGCCAAAAGCAACTTAAGTAAATGATAAATATCAATTATATTGACCAGTTAACATGATTAAAATATCCAAAATTATTCACTCTTTCTTTCTAATGTTATTTTAGATAGCTAGGATTATTTGATTGAAATGATACTTGACAGGTTTGCTAAATAGTCTATGAGGAATCCCCAACATAGTTGGGATTGAGGCTTAGTTGATGATGATGATGATTTAGGGTACTTAATGCATGAATTATCATTGGAGAGGAGTTACATCTCCAAAATTTGAGGGAAGCCCGAGAACTCAATTATGTACTCTAAAAATCAATGAAACTTTTGCATCACATATGCAGGGTAAATTTCCATGTAAACCCTAGCTAGTTATCATTGCATAATGGTATTAATATAAGATGTGCTAAATGTTTGAATCATCATGGGTTATATTTATTATAGGGTACTACATCATTTGAAGAAATGAAATTTGTAACTTAATATTGTTGGCCATGTTTATTCTGGACTAAATTCTAGGGCGTTACAACCTCCCTATCCACATAACCTTCAATAATACTACCTTTAGGTTAAGAACAATTTCAAACATCACATTTGAAAACATTATTGTTTCAAAAGGATACATCTAATGTGATAAAATTAGACCCAACATCTTCACTTTCCTAGTCAAACATACAACAAGATGTTTCATAATATCAAAGAATGAAGGAGGAAAATACATCTCAAGATTTCACATGGTAACAATCACTTCTCTTTGAAACTTATCAAGATTCTCAACATATATAACTTTGATACTTAGAGTGTTGAAGAAGAAACTAAGTTTGATGATTGCAAACATTACATGCTTCAACAATATAGATCAAATAGACACAAAAAAAATTTGTTGCATTAGGATGTGACAATCATGAGATTTAATACATGTCAACTTCATATCCTTCATTGATAACAATATGTGAATATTGGAAGACTATCTCAGTGGTATCTTAGCATTAAGCAAATAATCACAAAAAGATTCTTTCTCCTATCTAGAAAAAGTATAACAAACATGAGGTAAATATGTGTGTTGACTGTTGATAAACTTTGTTGTTAATTCTTTCCTTATATCCATTTTAGGTAGGTTTATTCTAGATTTGATGTCATCTTTAGACTTGTCTGATATATTCAATAGAGTACCAATGAAGCTATCACATACATTTTTCTCAACACGCATGACATTAATATAGTGCCTAATTTTCAAAGAAACTCCAATAAGGAAGATCCTTGAATATTGACTGATGTACATGATATTTCATAGGAAAAATCCCTAGAGGTGAAATTCCTAGAGTTGACCTTAACCAACATACAATAATCACCCCTCACAAGAAGATCAATCTTATTGTAGTATAGTTCAGGATTGAACCCAAAGGACAATATATTTAAGAATTGACTGGTCAAGTTAACCATACAAGAACTAGTATTTAACATAAGAGCTAGATTAATTGCTTATTCTAATGTTGTGATTAATAAAAGGGCTGAATTAAAGGTTGATTGTCAGATGATGGGAATACTAGGGTGGAATGGTTTTCACCACCTCTACCTATCATTTGTTCTCTCACATTATCATATTTAGCATGAACATATATATTTTGAGTCTAGAAAAAATCCCCCTTCTGGCATTATGATTCAAACCACAACATATTTCACCCTAAGATGGTCGTCATGTTACCTAGCGATTATGCATCTATCTCCTTATCAAACATCTATCTAATGAGGGTTTAACAAAACAATTGATATCCTAGATCTTAGTTTCAAATTTCTCTACATCTAATATCATGAAAACATGTAAACCTACTAATAAGACAAGCATACATGCATAAAATAATTGATTCTAAACATATAATGGTTCCTACAATATAGATGCAATAAAGAGAACAAAAATGGATAGTGGGGGTGTTCCCCACACCATAGCAAGAGGACTACTCACTAATTTCAAAGTAGAAAGAAGAACGACAGAAGAGAGAAAGAAAGTCAACGTCATAGTAGAAGATAAAAGTAGAGATCGTGGTGTTGGAAGCCTCTTTTCCTGTTGGAGATTGATGGTGGACAAAGCAGTGGTAGATCTACCCTTGGACGCTCATCAGAGGTGGAACTAGGGCATTGTTCTTCCTTCTTTAGGTGCTATGACTATCATCATAGGAGAGGAATGAGTAAAGAGATGATATGTGGAAGTAATTGTCAACCTATAGAATCAAGGCATCGTCTGTGGAACCTCCTTCAAGGTTAGGACTTCTAAACTTGGCAGAGCATAGGTGGGAGTGTCTTCAGTTCATATTATTCAAACAATAGAAATGATCAAAGGTTGGTCGAGGTCAAAGGTCTAGTGAAAGTGGCATCCTTGTAGTGTCAATAGTGGATACTTTTTCTCGTGGTTAGGGCCTTGTATTTATAGGAAGAGGTTAGGGTTTGGAACCCTCCCGACCACCATGGAGTGAAGTCTTCAACCACCCTAGAGGTGAAGAGACAATGATAGAGGTAGACAAAGGGTCTACAACTTTCCATATCTTCATCGATAAGAAAGGGGTCAAGATGACCACTGGAAGGCAAATGTAGGGGAACCTTCAACTAAAGATGCAAAACATCCATCACTTGTTGAGCATTGGAATTCCTTTAGAAGATGTGCTTAAAAACTCTTTTAGTAGGTGAAGCATGAAAATAATCCGTTGTTGGCCATAAGAAGACATGTTTAGAAATACCTTCCATTCTTGATGTTCGATTACCGTCAGAAGGTGGTAGTAGAACTTCCATCAAAAGGTGGAGTAAGAATAACCATCAAAAGGTGGAAGAATCTCTTCCATCAGAAGGTAGTGCATAATTTTTGTTGGTTGTTAAATGCAGGTTGGCCATTGAAAGGAGACCACTGGTTGGTGGTGATGGGATTCCTTCAGTTGTCAACCAAAGAAAGGACAGAGTGCTATAAACTAAAGGTATGGTAGATGCAATGCAAACCTATTATTTAGCATACATGATGCAAGCTGATGATTCGACATATGTGATGCAAAGAGATGGTTTGGTCGATGTAAGATCACCTGAGGGGGGGGGTTCTATCATCATGTGTCAAAGGGTTTGTGCATATGAAGTGTCAATAGATGAAATCATCAACTAATGGAGGGACGGATCAATGGAATCATCAACTAGATAGAGAGACCATCACCTCCTACACTCCTACCATGCGATGACGCTCAAGCATGTCATCAAAACTAAGAATTTAGGTTAAAATCTTATAAATTAACATAAAATTAAAAAACTTAAACTAGTTCTAAGCTAGAATGATGAAAGTGAATGCAAAAGTAGATTGAAATTGTAACTAAAATAGGATGGATATGCATTCATCACTGACCTCTTCTACAATAAATATTTACCACATGTGGGGGTAGTACATGGTCTATTAACAAATTCATTGATAATTCCTTTTTAATCTTTCATAAGCATCATCCTTTAACATTGATTTAGGGGCACTTTGCTCCTTATTTGAGCCACCAAATGTTTAGAAAATCTTCTTAGGGTATGTACTTTTGGAAGAAACCATCGATGACTAAGATATACAATATTGCCTCCATATTTTAGTCATATTGAATCAATGTTTTCCTCACATATTTAACATGATTTGGTTCCTTTTATGATGTATTCAGAATAATTCATGTATGTTTGAAAGTCATTTAATCATTCAAAACAACATAGTATGCTGATTAAGGGTCTTTTCATGTGAATCATTATAAGTCATAGCACCTTCTATTTAGAGTTTCTTAAACTCACCAACTCTAGGTTCAAGATAAACATAAATTTCATTGACATGTTGTTTTTGAATTGATATTAACATTGTTAGCATGAAACACTTATTTTTCATACAAAACCAAGGAATAAGATTGTATATAACAATCATAACAGATCATGAGCTATTAATGTACCATATAGATTCTTCCAGTTAGTCCAAAGTTCAGGTCTTAAGTTCCTAATTTCTTCATCAAATTTAGGGCACAATAAACCAATTTTCTTCCACTGTGGGGAATCAAACACATGTCATAGGATCACATCATTGTTTTTCTTTACCTTTGCATGCCAAGATAAATTCTATGCATCTACTGAACCATCAAATAAGCACTAAAACTATGGTATTATAGGTAGGTACCACATCACCTTAGTAGGAGAGCCACTCTTGCTCTTACCCAAAGTCATCTTTTTGTACCTTGATGCTGACATTTTAGACAATCTTTCAAATATATATATATATATATATATATATATATATAGTCCTTTTGAAATAACATATAGTCACTAGAACATGCATGTATCTTCTTATCCTCCATTCCCATAGGGCACAATATATTCATTGTTACATATGCCAATATTGAAAGCTTGTTTCTTTGATAAAGAACTTCTTTCAATAGAGACAACTAAGATGTGATTGCTTCACCTATTATTATCCTTTAAGGTATACAATCTCGACACATCAGTCAACCTCATACACTTGGTACAATCTATGTATAACGATTTCTCAACATCATGTACGATGTTTCTAAATAAGGAAGGTGGATTGATAAAATTTACCCCACAACTATATAGAATCACATCAAGCATGTCTTTCAAAATTTTCTCATATATCATTTATAATTCCACATAAGTTGGTCACCCAATTAATTCTCATAGTCTTACATTACAATATCCCATTAGAAACCAAGTGAATATAGAGTATAGCTTCACACGAATGACTAGTAGTACTAGTTATAGAAAAAGTAAGTGAATGATACTAGAAGTCAAAGTAGAGGTCTAGTCATGCGATAGAAATTTAGATGCGGATTATGGTTATGTGTCTAGATCCTTTGGACTTTTATACTAACTTTATAATTGCATATAACATACTCTCTCTTTTTTCTGCATTTTGTGGCATTGGAGATAAGCTTATGGGGCTTTATAGAGGGGATGTTATGTGCATATAATATATCATCATGCTTTTATCTCTCTTCGAATGCATGTGGTACAGGACATGTGCACTAGGTAGGTGATACGATAAGTGTGGTTAGATATGTAACCATTAGATATATGATCAGACAACTTGTACTGAAAGGCAACAAAAAAATCCATAATTGAAATTAAAGTTTGAGAAAACAAACACTTAAACCTAACTAAATACATATTAAGACTAGGAATGTATACATATGATAGATAATTTGACATAGATAAGTGAGTTGGATTCAAGTAGAAACAAAACCTTAATCTATCTCCCTTTTAGATTCATGCTAGGTTCCTTGCCATATTAGATAATTATTTTGAGAGATAGATATCATGATTCAATAGTATTATATGCACATATTTGTCGGATTTGGATGCTCAATCATGTGAAAATCACACCTTGAGGGTATTTGTGATCCTTAAAGACAATATTAGAAATCAATATAATGTGGGTAGACTAATCAAATTTTGAGGACGAAATTGCTATCAGGTGAGTGTATTGTAACTTCCCAAAAATTTTAAGGAGCTCAGATTAGATTTTAGTAAAATGTAATTTTTGGAAAAATTAAGAAAACAAGGGTATGTTATCCAAATTTTACACAAAATATGGTTCATATTACTGAAATGTGAAGTTTAAATATGCTGGGACATTAAATCAAACTCAAAGAGATTTTTGATAGTTTTTACAATCAAATACAATAGATAATAATCAAAATATTGAAGATAATTAATAAATATAGTTTTGTTGATATCTTGAAATATATAGGTATGTTTAACATCAACTTGGATGGGCCATTTATAACAGAACAGTTTGCTAAATTGCCAAATTCAACAAAGAACTGAGATTCCTATGATTCTTTTTATAGTTTATGGAAGTTTGGAGATCATTAAATAGATTAAAGGTTTATAATGCTCAAATTGAGAATTAAAGCAATATAAATTATCTGGACACAAATATAAGTATATGCTTAAATTTTGATTCAGGTTGGATAATTATAACTATCCTAATTAATTGTAGGTATCGGAGGGAACATGAAGAATTATTTGACCTAGTTATCCATTTAATTTAGAAAATTTATCAATTCTTCTCAAGTTAGTCTAGATAATTACAATGTGACTTATCACATAATTTTCTTGATCTTCAACCTTTAGATGGTCATCTAAGGATCAATCTTCATCTCCCTCCTTTTACAAAATAATAACTCCAGGAGAAACAAGAACTCAAGGTCCCAATCCCGACCCAATCTAATTTTCTCATGATTTACTTGATGGTTTTGGAAACAAAGAGTCCTGTCAGATAAATGAAACTATTATGATTCTTCTAAGCCTTCACACAATCAATAATGAAGCTAGTTTGCAAAGCACCTAATCTCTGGTCTCCTTCTTCCATTATAGGGAGACATAGAGCTTCCTAGGGTTTGCCATACCTATTTCAACCTCCACAATTCAATCCCTATATCACCACCTGACTCACAAAAAGACTTCTCTATCGTTAGTTTCATTCGAGGTGTTTTGAGCCATCAATGTAAAGCCATTTTTTCTCTAGTGATGGAGAGAAAGACCAAGCGACTGCAACCATCTATGTACAATCAACGACTGGGTAAGAAACCTGAGCAAGTCCTCTTTAATTTCTTAATGTATCCAAGAATCACATTTTGTCCGTGTGATGGATCCTTAAACTTCAACCATCTGGCTGGAGATGTGGGTGGTTGCTGAACCATTTTAGTGCCATTTTCAATTTTCCTTTGCCTCTTCAACCTTTAGTAGATGATTTTGAAGATAAAGCATAATTTTGTTTCAAACTCCACCATTGTTTTACTAAAAAACAAGTCCAAGTTATGCAACTCATTTTTCCGGTCTCAAGGTGGCATTGGAGTGCTAGTGTGTGCTCCTCAATGATGTTATGGTGTCTTGCCTTCATCTATCTCATGTGGTTTGAGTGGATGTAGTGTGTGGTTCTTGTGCGCTAAGCTATGAGCTTTGATAATTGGTCATCCACCTATAGCTCTCAGTGTTGGCAATCTTAGACGGGTTTTTAGGCCAATAAGATATATGTCTTTAGAATTCATATATGGATGAATATGTATCTATCCCATTCTTGAATACTTAATCTCACTAGTATGTGTATAATGTATATTAGCTATTGAGAATATATTGGCAGCATTTACGTGCATTTCTCCAAGTACACTGATGTAGATGGGAAATTACCTACCTACATCTGTACCTAGAGAACAAATGAGGAAATGACTAGCAAAATATTCTTGAATATACACTTACATACTAAGTGAATTAAGTGCTCAAGAACAATGCCAAATTGAGAAGTAGTTACTATTTACTCCTAATGAGTAAATCTTGGACTTAATTTTAGGCCAACAAGATGCATGTCTTTAAAATTCATATATTGATGAATGTGTACCACCTATCCCATTTTTTAACACTAATCTCACTACTAAGTGTCTAAATTGTGTTTGGTTTTCAATAATATTTCAAAAATATTTCCTTGTATCTCTTCAAGTACACTAATGTGGATGGACAAATGCCCACCTATATATTTACCCAGAGAATGGATGGGGAAACAACTGTTGAAATATTCTTGAAAACCAAACAAGCATCATACACTTACTAAGTGAGGCTAAGGGTTCAAAAGTAATCCCGAATCAGGGGTTATCTGAGACTTACTCCTAATGATGTGTAAATCTGGGACAAGTTTCTAGTCCAACAAAATATGTGTCTAAATTAGGGTTTATAGTTTAAAACTTAGGTAAAAGCATAAAAAATCATTATAAATCAAGTTAATTCAGGTAATTCATATCAAATTAGTATAACTAATTCTTAGGTATGATTATTTATCCAAACAACATTTAAATTGAACAATGCATCCATTTATACAAGTAATTATACACGAATTCCAATTATACACATAATTATACATAAATTCCAATTATACAAGTAGTTATACATGAATTCCAATTATACAAGAAACTACACATGAATTCCAATTACACAACCAATTATACAAGTATTATTTTTCTAATTTCCAAATTAAACCCTATCTATATTTCATCATTGAACTTAGGAAATTACTTGACTCATTAATATAATTCAAAATACTTAAATGAAGAATATTATATTACCAATTTATCATAACAACTAATTAAATTATCATCAAGCATTATTTATTATCAATCATTAGCACAAAAAAGTGCAAGTATCAATCATTTGATAGATAGAGGAAGAAAATCACCAAGAAGAGAGGAGGCACAATAATAGAAGAGCAACAAGGTTGATAAAGAGATAGGATGCACATCAATATTAACAATAGGGGTTGATAAGGCAATCACATTCTTCTGACTAAGCAACAACATGATGCAACGACGATAGTGACAACAAGCTCAAGGAGTAGGGTTGAAAAACTATAAAGCAAGGGCGACATTAGGGATTGGAGATCCCATAGGAGGTCTTGGCAACGAAAAATTGACAAGGTTGTATGAGAACCTCTTATAGCAAGGTCAGGACAACACCAATAATAGCGGAGGTATTAGCGTCAGGGCCAGGGGGAGAATCACACAATCGAGAATTTCACAGAAAGAGATAGAGAGAAATGAGGAAAAAGAAAATTTCATTGAGTGTTACTAATAGACATAAAACATTGATTTTAAGGATGAAACAGATGTTGTAGATCAAACTAACACTTAAGTGTTTGATGTTACATCAATTTCACCTTGAAATTGACATGATAGAGAAGTATTTCTATGTCAATTTTGGATAGAAAATTGATAGCAAACCTCTATAAAAACATAGACATTCCACATCCGTTATGTTTCAAAATAGACGTACAATGCTAATTTGTAGGGAGAAAATATTTCATGGGGAGTATCGAAGGAACAACATCACATAGTGTGTGATAAAGCCAATGCCATAATTATGATAAATTAAATTTTAAAATTTAGATATTACACCAATTTTGATTAGCAAAATTGATGTCATAAATATTTTGAAGGAAAATTTTATATGGTGGGGAGAGGTTATTGTGTAGATTTTTAGTAAACCAATGTTATAATTGATTGTCCTAAAATTTTCTAAGAAAATTAATTGGGTGGACACTGTTGATCTATTGTGGCACTTTCATTTATGAATCTGACATTGAAGTCTTTTTCTATCTTTTCTCATGAAAGTGACATTATAATTGTCGACGTCACAGGCCAAAAATGTACTAGTGTACTAGGGTAACCCACCCCTAAGGCAATGACACATGGCACATATTTGGTGACCTAGTATGAGGAAAGGCAGACATAATAGAGAACAACATGCCCACATGTATATGTGTATAAAACAAGGCCACCCTTCCATAGAAGGCTAACACACACAAAGTTAAATGGCCGCTCCATGAAGTTCCAAAAGGTAACAAAGAAACTACACATATACATTCCATTCCTTGATTCCATAAGAAAGATACCCTCATTGACAAGTTTTTGAAGACAATCTTGACACACAAGTGCACAACACATAGTATGATATTGTTAAGCTTGGTAGTACAACTCTGACATCATACATGCCAAGATGGTGACAAGCTGTAAGGAGTGGGATCCCATAAGGATCCACTCCCTACTAAAATAAAAGGCAACATCCCTTATAACCAAAACCATCATAAATTTATTTTAGAAAAGGATGATAACCAATTCATTCACATGTATGTAGAAAGCGAAGAGAATAATATCTAACTATTACAATTGAGTGTCAATGAAAAAAATTTCACCCCACATGGTTGACCGGCCTAAATCACGCGTCCTAAAATTGGAGGCGGATTTGAGGTAGTCGAGCTTTTTCATTTATAAACCCAAATCCTTCTAGGCCCCCACAACTTTGTTTATGGGGTCGAAGTAGATATACGGGGTCGAACACAGGGACAAGGGGGGTAGTGTTGAGAACCCAGAATCGACACGCTACACTCCGGCAGGTATGAAGAGATTATAAATTCCCCAGAAGGGAAGCATAAAGATGTCACGAACAAAACAAGAAAACTATCTCCAAGTGGAGTTACTAGAAAGATTTAAGGTTTTAAGCATTTAGCAGTTTTTTTAGGGGTTTTCATGCAAACAGAAACAAAAGGATATTGCTCGAGCTAAGGCGAGGTACGAAGGATAGAACTGTGGTCGACAAGCGGCGGTAGAACCAATCCTATACCCCTCCTCTCTAAGCGGGTACCTCTAACAAGGCATTAGCTCCACTCTCGGGGTCATCAGACTCAAATTAGAGTGGAAGGGTTACTAAAGCAACTCCGTTCCGGGCACTCTCATACTCCAGAATCAGACCAAACACTAGAGCCACAACACAACTCTCGAAGCTGTTGCGACGGGAAACACGATTCGGTAGCTAAGCGAAGCGCGATCCAAAACATGCAAGCTAGAGTTCAGATATCAAACATAGCAGTCACCCAACATATTGCACCAATCATAGAGCAACAAGTAATTAAGCTTTTCTATTTCTATAAGCATTAAAGGTCTTAATTACAATGCATAAGTAAAGGAATTTAAATAACATAATTAAAGATATGTGTCGCCTTCTTAATGTAGAAGGACGACAGGCTACAGTAACCATCCCGCCCGATATCGAATAGGGGCCTAGCCCGATACAACCGTGTTGGGCGGCACGCTCTTTCAAGCGGCACACCGCGACAGGAGACTGCATCGCTCAAGGGCCTGTCCGATACGCTCAAGTTGGGCGGCACACCCTCTCGGGCGGCACGCATGACGGGCGGAGCGTATCGAGTTCGATATCGTGTCGGGCATGGAGCTGCATATCCTACTGTCAGGCTCTGGTGTCGGGCACTCGTGTCGCGTATCTACATCGGCCGATATCGGCTCTCAGTGTCGCCCGGTACAGTCCTAGGTGAACCAGTCCCCTCCCTCTCGGGATGAGGAAGAGCTCACCTAGTGTCGCCCGGTACGAACACTGGAGCACGATACGCCTGCTCTCGCAGTCTCCTCCGAAGATCACTCGACTATCCGAAACCTGAAGTGACCAAAGCTTGTCCGATCCGTCTTTTCGGCTCCCTGTAGCTGCTATTTATAGGTAGCTGGTCGGGAGAAGATATGGTGCGCGAAGTGCTACGTGTCCTCCTTACCGCCGCTCAGCTGGTGTCGGCTGATGCAAGTATCACCCGACACAAGGGTGTCGGCCGTCGGGCGTTGTGGCGAGAGGCGCCTGCCGGTGGGTGGCTGATATCGCGCGTCAGAGGGAGTAGACGTGGTGTGCTCGGCTCCCTATCGGGTAAGAAGGCGTGTCGCCCATCGGTGCCCTCTCGCGCGGCATCCTTGCGTCGCGTGTCGTCGTATCGTGCAGCCCTCCCGGTCAGCGTGCGTAACAGGCGTTAGGGGGCCGAAACAGACTTGGACTTATTTGCAGGCTGGGATGGCCTTATTGGTGCTGAATGGGCCAAAATAGGAGGAAAACTCTGCAAAAGAAGGAAATATTGGATTGAGAGCATTGCTTGGCTAATTATTGCAAAAAGCATATAAAAGAGAGGAAAATAACAGAAAAGGGCAGTTTTGATAACAGAATAAAGGCCAAAAACATCACAAAATTTGGTGTTATCAACTCCCCCAAACTTAGCGTTTTGATTGTCCTCAATCAATATTTAAACTTTATTTAGTGATGCTTCTTCGTGCGCAGCATAATTCTCAGGCCAAGATGTAAAACAAGTATCGTAATGCCTTTAGAGATAATGCTGTCTCATTACGAACAAAAGACTTTGTTTTTCCTGCCTTATTGTTTAAGTAAGATTCTTCTCTACAGCTTTGGCGAGACTTTGTTGTATGATTCCAAAGTTAGCTTACACACCAAACAACTTTATTTTCGGGGCAAAAAGTTGTGTATAGGGTAGGCTAAGGCTTTTTGGGTTTTCTTCTTGTTTCCCATCGGTCCATCCAGGTAAGGGTTCGTTAACGGGCAAGTGGTCCCTGCAGTCCAAGCCAGTTGGCTTTAGAGCAGTGATTTCACATCCTACGTACCACTGCCCCGGATCTACCATGCCTAAAGATGTGTACTTTTGGAAAACAAGCGTGTGTATATTTTTCTCTTTTTCTTTTATTGGGCACAACTCTCATGCTTTTATTCACACTTATAAGGTTTCTCTCTCTTTTTAGGAGTTTTGTCGGGTAAGGGGAAACAAAGAGATTCTTGCTATTTGGGTAGCTTTTTCCTTCTCCATACTCGTCTCTTAGCTGTTTGCGAGATTATTATATTTTTCGAAATATTTGGCAAGAAGAAACATATTCTTTTGTTCGTTTGAAGCAACATTATCAAAAAGATATAACAGAACTTGCATCTCATTAAGTACAAAGAAAATAAACTTTGCAAGAAGTTGCAACAGGTTTTTACTAATATAACAACTTTGTACAAATGCACGAGAGTAAGATAAGACAAAATTTTCAAAGATTTTGGTATAAACATATATGCATACACCTGATATAGGAAAGAACAAAAGGATAAAGAGCAAAAGAATAAGGAGTTTAAGTCAGAGAGATCAGAAGATTTTTGTACCTCCCTCACTGGTACATGGTACCCCCCAAACTTACTCCACACTTTGTCCCCAAAGTTGTGAATTAAATAGGGTGAGGTAATGTTTAATCCAGTGAGGTTGCGCTTGCATTAGATAGGAGTTCCCACACGTATTCTCCTCGTCTGCTTTGATATCCTGTGTGGTAGAGTTGGTCAGGCGTTGCTTCACTTGCCATCCATTCCAGGACGAAGATGTCGTAGTCGTTGGATAAAGGAATTTGCTGCGGACTGCGGTGGCAGAACTAGAGTTCGTGCCATTTGCCTCCCTGTATGTCCAGGAACGGTTCAACCATCTTTGACACTCCGTCATAATATTTTCGAACTAAGCGTTCGACGGGTGTCAAAGGTTCTGATGCACACGGCACGGGATGGTTCTTGTTGCTGTCCGAGCTGTTGTAGAAAATGCCTGCTCATTGCCAAGTATACATCGCTAGGAGCATCCAATGGTTGTAATGCACAATAGGCAGGAAGATAGTGCCTGCGACACCGTCCTTCAAATCTTGTAGGAACATCTTCTTCGCTCCTGTTTCTTCGGCGAGGCAGATATCGTTGAAAAGCAAAGGATGGGCTATATATGCGTGTTCTAGCTTTGGCTGTATATGTTGGATGTAAGCGGCTGCAACTGTTACAGTCAATCACCCTCCTTCCTTCACCATGTCCCTTAGCTCATCTGCCAGGACTATGACATCTCCTGTCTAAAAAGCAACATCTGATGGGGTTGAGTCAGCAAGCTTCCTCTGGATGATGTTGACCTACTCCTGTGTGAGAGTTGAACACAAAAAGCGGTCGAAATTTTTGATCACCCCTTCTGTGGCTATAGGCGAAGCAGTTTCTTCCATCCTGTGCGCGCACTTTCAGCAGGGTCTACAATTCTTTGCCTGCCCCGTAGGTGTCAGCTTCTGCCCCCGCTTCTCTCTCAGGGTAGCTACTGGAATGTGAAGATTCATCGTTTAGGTCGTCGCCCAACAGCCTATCAGGTACCCCTGCATCTCAGAAATAGCGTCTGTCTTTGATTAGCAGCATGGCGTATATGCCTCTGCGGTGATAAAAACAATTGCCCCTAAGGGCCCTCAAGTTGCCAAATGTACTGAGCACCTCAATGGCACTTAAGACGATTAAGGCGCTGTTTCCGCTTCCCTCTTCAGCCTGGACGGGGAAGTCGTGAATAGAATAGAAGTTCCAAACACCGCCGTGGCGTTTGGCTCCTCGCTTGATAACTTGTTGAAGACGTACCGGTAGAAGCCTCAAATTTTTATCCTCCGGGCGGCTGAAGGCGATCCCGGAGTGTGGCAACTCGTTGTAACTGCAGTTTAGCAGCCGGACGTCGTGGTTTCTTAGATCTGCTAAGCAGAGGAACCATATGTTGCGGTGCTTGTACGGTGCCAACACGAGGTTAGGGTTGTGCTCATCAATGTGCTGTAGTATGTTGGCCACCGCAGAGGAGTCTTGTTCTCCCCACATCAACCTTCTTGCCAAGGTCGGGGTGACGCAGTATATTTTCTTCCGACCTGTCCTGCTATCGATATTTTCTATTATCGCATTTTCCAGGACCCTAAACAGTCTTTTCCCGATGACGACCGGCGAGCGGAACATGCTGCGGAGTGTTCCCCGTCGTACGGAGAAGTAGCCGTCGCTCCAAACGACGTCTTCTTCATTTGCCTGCGATCTTAGGACCTTATCTAGCAGTTTCTGGTCTCTGATTGACAAGCTTCCGATGGCCCTTCTGTCGAAGTCGGCCATCTCGAAGTGAGGTATCTCAGATGGCTCACGGAACCTGTCCGCCATCGAGCGTATACCTCAGGGGAGGTGTCTTTTATTGGCTACATACACGTCCCCTTTTCTCCCTCCGACTCGTCAGAAGAGTCCGCCCCGATGCTGATATCTCCGTTATCATCTTCAATATCATCCAGGGGGACCAAGGGATGTTCTTCCTCGAGGCCTACGGAGCTCGTCTGTCCTGCTGGGGCTCTGTCGGTCGACTTTGGCTGCGTCTCCTCCTCGGGCGTTGAGGATCGCCCGCTGGAGGCAGAGGGTGACACCGAGGTCGAAGCGGACGTCGACTAAGATGATGGAGAGCCACGGCTAGGGGGCGACGATGACCTTCTCGACTGCCTTCGGCACAGATGGTTGTCCCCTCTATCCAGCCTCTCCTCGATCTTGTCGAGGCATTGGAGAACTTGCCGAAGTGTCACATTCAGAGTCTCTATCCCGCCGGGAAGACCGGCTAGAGTCAGCAGATCTCGCTCTTGGCTATTCAGCCCGTCTTGGAAAGATGCAAATTTGCGAGTTAGGGAAAAACAGGTAGCGGAGTTGTTGTCTGTTACCTCCCGCAAGTGGTCGAGCTCGTGACCTATCATCTTCCTGAGCGACGGAGGGGTTCCTGTGGGCCTCCCTTCAATCCTCGTGACATCCTGCCCACGTGATGGTCCACCAGACGAGGTAGAGCGTATCTCAATTGTTCGCGTGGCAGATGTTGCTGGGCGAGGTGTTGGCCCTTTTGTGGCCGCCTCTGCCTCGCCTTCATGTCTTGGTGAATATGGCCGTGGTGTGGGCGGATGCTGCTCCACCTCTACGTCCTCAGTGATCCTTCCAGCAACTTTGACAGGGGACACCGGTGTCGGTGTCAGCCGCGCACCTTCGAGCTCCCTTCCCAAGATCTCGGCGAACACCTCATTACTGGTGTCCAGCTCAGGTGCTTCTTCTGCCTCTACAGGCCCTTCGGGGATGTCGGGGGCTGCGGTTGCCTCTCCCATGACAGCTCCCGAAGTTGACGTCTCGGTGACCTCTACGATCACCGACTCTTTCTCAGCTGCCACTGTCCTCGCAGGGGCGGTAGTTGATGTGGATGGAGTGGCGACAATTCTATCAGCAGCGGTCGTTGTGTAACTCTGGAGTTGTCCTCTCTTGGACTCTTGTGGTGGCGGCTTGGGCTGTGTTGGCCGCCACAGCTTCAATTTCTACGGCGGTGAAGACTAGTTTGTCTACGTCGTAGTCGGTGCAGCGAGGGAGCGGGAGGAGTATATTCGTCCTTGGGAACTTATAGAAAAAGTCTCTCCCCTCGTTCCTGATGATACTGGCCCTGATCAGGTACTTGGTGTCGATTACCTCATCACCCTGCATCCTCGAAAGGCTGCGCGGCTCTTTCGGGTAACCGGGCCCCTCTGCAATGAGGTTGACTATTCCGCCCATGCAGTAGTCTTTTGTAGCTTCCTTCATCGGATGTAGTCTGTTCAGCAAAAATCGTCCGAGGTTGATCACTCGGCCTCCATTATGTGCCACATGACATGGAGCTCCTCCGTGTATATGTTGCTGGATTCGTACTTGCTGAACAAGAGGCATGCCACCAGTTTGTGCACTATCCTCCAGAAGCATGAGTGCATAGAAGCTACCTTCTTTCCCGGCTTGAATGAAGATTCGCCGGTTAACTTGTTCCAGAGCTTCACGGGATCAAACCCGTCTCCCTTGATGATTCTCTCACCGTTGTCCATCAGATCCTTCTCCTCCTCGCTTGAAGAGAAGATCTGGTTCAGAAACTTCTCGGAGATCGTGCACTCCGAGTTGTAGAGTCGGGCTTGGAGTATGTCTGGCCCTCCGAATTCTTTTCTCTCCGCCGGTGAATTTCTCACCCGGTGGAGGGAAGACATGAACTCCATTGTTATCCTAGTGTACGAGGAAGACCTACTGAAGTAGATTTTCTTCAGTCCCACCGCGGTGAGGACGGCCTTCAGCCTCTTCTTGATTCCTAGATCAGCAAATGAGGCTTCGTGGCAGAACCTGCTGGGGCGGTAGATTTTGGGCACTAGCTCAGCATACCGGCGAGTATGCTCGTCGTTTCTTGGCTCGAAACTCTCCGCCAAGGCTTCCGGGATTGCTGCTGCCGCCGGGGGCGTTGGAGTTAGAATTGGAGTTGGAGTTGCCGCTTCTCCAACCCTGGCCCTCTTTTCTGTTGTAGAGGCCTCGACTGGTCTTGGATTCGGGTGCTTCCGCCCGGCGTTGGAGGTTCCAGCCGCAGTCTCTGGGTGGATCCTCCTACCCTGAGAGTCAACGGGGACAACATTCATCTTTGTGCGGGCCATCTCTGCAGGACAACAAAAGAAATACTTTGATTAAAATATGTTGGCCCTTGAAAGAAATATATAACAAAGAATAAATGTGTGGCCCGGTGTTGTTTTTTTTTGTACAAAGATTTCCTGGCCTCCCCTCCCCAGTATCGGGCGACACACAAGGTTCTGAGGTGAAGTCATGTGGCCTATATTAGGGGCGGGTATCTCCTGATACGAATAAGGCGATAGGGTGACAAAACGCGCGGCCGTGTCGGGAGTAAAAGATGCCCGATACAGCGTGCCGCCCGACACAAAACCTTCGGGCGTTATACAAAAATGAACGACACGACTATCACCCGACATGGCATATCGGGCAATAGTTACAAAAAGATACGTGTTGGGCGATACGAAATCGTTCATCTAATCAAAGCCGACAGTCTATACATGTAAACAGAGAACATGTCGGGCGGCATAGACTGCCGTGCGATAGATCTACCGGGCGATAGGTCTGTCGGGCTGTACCTCACAGAGCTCGGGACCTCCGCACGTTACGAAGGCAAAAGGGGGGTGTCGCGCGACACGGGAGCAAAAAGCACAAAGTCCTTGGGCGATATGGTAGTACAAACACAGTAATTCAGGTAGCCCGACACGGTAAAACTTGTTCGTATATATAGAAAACTCAACCTTGGTTTTTTTTTCGACACGGTAAAAACACGGCAAGCAATCCTGGGCATGCGTCGGCCGATAGGGTAATTCATTCCCGAGATAGGAAGTCCATCCGTCGGCCTGAGGGTGATCAGTCCTTTAGCACGATCGTCACAGGTTCATGCCGTCTAGGAGCGTCTTTTGTCATGGCTTTAGCGATGCACGAAACACTCTTTGCATGATGTGGCGCATATCCTGCCGGTAGGGTTGCTTCCCGTTACGACCTTCAGAGCAAAAGCTAGAAGAAAGAAAAGAAAACTTGAAAACAAAATGGGGCAACGAAAGCGGTTGGGGGGGGTAAAACATCACTGGCCCAAAACTAAGGTCCCGGCCTCAGCTAGCATTACCCATCCCGTCCTATAGAATACTTCGGTGACCCATAAAACAGAGTCAGCGCATGTGGCGCATGCACTGACTCGGGTCTTATTACATCCCAAAATGTTTGTAATGTTTTTCTTGCAGGAAAGTAAAAACGCCCTATTCTAGGAATAAAAAAAAGACAACTCGGGTTGCCTCCCAAGAAGCACTGCATTTCTCGTCTTCACCTGGACGCCCAAGTCTTCTTCTTCATTCTTTGTTTCTGCAATCACTGCCCCGGTCTCTTGGCTGGTTCGGTGTTGGACGAGATCTTCCCTGACAGATTCTTCATTAATTCGGCCATTTGAGCTAATTGCTGATCAATTTGGCATTGGTGAGTCTGCACATCCGCCAGCTGGACCTACAATGAGTTCAAAACACCTGAATCTGGTTATTAATCGTGTCCTGCCTTTTAACAAAATCAAATAATTGACCGACCACACCGCCTTGCTCCTTGGCCGATCCTGGATACTTTACTTGCCCCTGAAAGTTCCCTTTGTTTGATGGGAAATGAGTGTTTTTGGGGTATTGGCCTGGTCCTCCTCTTTGCTCAAAAGCCTGAGGTTGCTTGGAGGCACTTTGTAACTGATGCGAGTTTTCAGCCGCATCCTTGTTGCCATAACTGAAGCCAGGGTGGTCCGGCCTTTTGAAATTTACAAAAGCTACCTTCTCAGTTTCCTCGTCCTCAGATCCGGAATCGCTTGATGCGTCTGGTTGGGTGTAGATGCAATTCTCTATACCGTGTCCCCCTTCTCCACATGTCACACATTTCATTACCTTTTCAACCTGTTTCTTACCCTTTCCGCCAGATTCCTTCAGCTGCTTTACATCCGTAGCTATCCTCTGGATCTGAGAAGTGATCGCATCCAGTGCCTTGGATTCATAAGAAAGCCCTTCATTAACCTTTTTAGCTTGGCCCCGGTCAGATCTGTCATAGTCAGTGCCGGCTTGCAGCTCGGCCATGTTCTTGATGATCTTCTCAGACCTACTCGACTTCTTCCCCAGGAAGTCACTTCCGGCTGTTGCGTTCAATGAAACCCTTTCTTCGGGAGTTAGGCCGTTATAGAAGGTAGTGATCAAGAACCCTTTCTTGTAGTTGTGGTGAGGGCAATCCCTCTGATATTCTTGGTATCGCTCCCAGGCCTCATGGAGGTTCTCATTGGGCTTTTGCATGAAAGAAGTTATCCTTTTTCGGTTTCTCACTGTCTTCTCAGTTGGGTAGAACTTATTTACGAATGCATCCGCCAATGCTCCCCATCCATTCAGAGCCTGGTAGGGCAGCCCTAGGTACCATGATAGAGCTTTATCTTCCAAAGAAAAGATGAAGCCCTTGCAATAGATTACCTCCTGAGGAACTCCCCGCATCTTGATAGTATCACAGATGTTCTTAAAAGCATCCAAATGGTGATAGGGATTGTCATTCTTAGAACTCCCTCTAAAGCTTTTGTTCTGAATCATGGAGATGACAGACGGCTTGAGTTCAAAGTTTGCGGCGTTGAATCGCGGAACGATGACAGGGCACCTGGAATTGTTAGCCTTAGTGGAGGCTAGCTCCCTTAGAGTCTTCTCTTCTTTGTCTGAATCGTTGCTGTTGCTGCCTCCCTGTTGTTCTTAGTCCTGGTGTCGCCTGTGTCGACGATGATGGCGATGCCAGACATGGGGGTGGCCTTCCTCGGAGTGCTCTGATTCTTGATCTTCATGTTGATCATTGCCGTCATAGCGATCATTTCCACTTGGTGGAGGAGATTCATTCCCATGCCTTCCCTGCTGTTCCCCTTCAGCATGTTGTGGGTTGACGCGGGGGGGGGGGGCATGATGTCGATGATTGTGCTCGGTCGGAACATTGATTGGTGTTGGAGCTCGGTGGAATAGTGATCTATTCTTCAGAGTTCCTGAAAGTGGCATGAAAAACCAAGTTTAGATATTTGAATTATTTAGCTTAGGCAAAGAATAAATAGCATCAAAAGGAAAGAAAAGAAAAAGGGTGCGGTCAAGCTCGTTTCTAAGCTTGAGGCACAGGAGTGTAGTTAGTGGATTCGGATTCGTCAACAGTGCTGTATTGCCTTGTCCCCGGCAACGACGCCAAAAAGTTGACCGGCCTAAATCGCGTGTCCTAAAATTGGAGGCGGATTTGAGGTAGTCAAGCTTTTTCATTTATAAACCCGAATCCTTCTAGGCCCCCACAACTTTGTTTATGGGGTCGAAGTAGATATACGGGGTCGAACACAGGGACAAGGGGGATAGTGTTGAGAACCCAGAATCAACACGCTACACTCCGGCAGGTATGAAGAGATTATAAATTCCCCAGAAGGGAAGCATAAAGATGTCACGAACAAAACAAGAAAACTATCTCCAAGTGGAGTTACTAGAAAGATTTAAGGTTTTAAGCATTTAGTAGTTTTTTAGGGGTTTTCATGAAAACAGAAACAGAAGGATATTGCTCGAGCTAAGGCGAGATACGAAGGATAGAACTGTGGTCGACAAGTGGCGGTAGAACCAATCCTGTACCCCTCCTCTCGAAGCGGGTACCTCTAATAAGGCATCGGCTCCACTCTCGGGGTCACCAGACTCAAATTAGAGTGGAAGGGTTACTAAAGCAACTCCGTTCCGGGCACTCTCATACTCCAGAATCAGACCAAACACTAGAGCCACAACACAACTCTCGAAGCTATTGCGATGGGAAAACACGATTTGGTAGCTAAGCGAAGCGCGATCCAAAACATGCAAGCTAGAGTTCAGATATCAAACATAGTAGTCACCCAACATATTGCACCAAGCATAGAGCAGCAAGTAATTAAGCTTTTCTATTTCTATAAGCATTAAAGGTCTTAATTACAATGCATAAGTAAAGGAATTTAAATAACAGAATTAGAGATATGTGTCGCCTTCTTAATGTAGAAGGACGACATGCTACACTAGCCATCCCGCCTGACATCGGATAGGGGCCTAGCCCGATACAGCCGTGTCGGGCAGCACGCTCTTTCAAGTGGCACACCGCGACAGGTGACTGCATCGCTCAAGGGCCTGTCCGATACGCTCAAGTCAGGCGGCACGCATGACGGGCGGAGCGTATCAGGTTCGATATTGTGTCAGGCATGGAGCTGCGTATCCTACTGTCGGGCTCTGCTGTCGGGCACTCGTGTCACGTATCTACATCGGCCGATATCGGCTCTCAGTGTCGCCCGGTACAGTCCTAGGTGAACCAATCCCCTCCCTCTCGGGATGAGGAAGAGATCACCTAGTGTCGCCCGGTACGAACACTGGAGCATGATACGCCTGCTCTCGCAGTCTCCTCCGAAGATCACTCGACTATCCAAAACCTGAAGTGACCAAAGCTTGTCCGATCCGTCTTTTCGGCTCCCTGTAGCTGCTATTTATAGGCAGCTGGTCGGGAGAAGATATGGTGCGCGAAGCGCCACGTGTCCTCCTTACCACCGCTCAGCTGGTGTCGGCTGATGCAAGTATCGCCCGGCACAAGGGTGTCGGCCGTCGGGCGTTGTGGCGAGAGGCGCCTGCCGGTGGGTGGCCGATATCGCGCGTCAGAGGGAGTAGACGCGGTGTGCTCGGCTCCCTGTCGGGTAAGGAGGCGTGTCGCCCATCGGTGCCCTCTTGTGCGGCATCCTTGCATCGCGCGTCGTCGTATCGCGCAACCCTCCCGGTCAGCGTGTGTAATAGGCGTTAGGGGGCCGAAACAGACTTGGACTTATTTGCGGGCCGGGATGGCCTTATTGGTGCTGAATGGGCCAAAATAGGAGGAAAACTCTACAAAAGAAGGAAATATTGGATTGAGAGCATTGCTTGGCTAATTATTGCGAAAATGCATATAAAAGAGAGGAAAATAGCAGAAAAGGGCAGTTTTGATAACAGAATAAAGGCCAAAAACATCACAAAATTCGGTGTTATCAATGGTGTACATAGAAGGAAACAAAAGGAAATATTAAGTAGAGGGTCATCCCACTATCTCAAACTACCTCCCAGGCTAGATAAGGTAACTCCTGGATAGGCTTGGTCAACTTTAGGAAGCTTCTCCATTGTCACTACCTAGGGTTTGCAAGCATACCCTAAAAAGAAGAAAAAGATGGTAATTGTCAGCTATCAAAGCCATTATGTGCATATAATAGTGATTAGACAATATAAAGAAAATAGGGACAACAAATCACAAGGCTTCCCATAGAATAAGGGAGAAACATCCAATTGGAGATAAAAAAATCTTCATATAGTAAGATAAGAGAGAGTATATGAATAAAACAATAAAGCTCACATTAATCAAATCTTGCCTTTAAAATCTCATGAAGAGAACAATAATTAATATTAAGAATTATGCATGTAGGTAAACTAAACAATAATCACATTAAAAACATTGGTGTGTATGGCATCACCACCATAACCTTATATTATGGCATCACCACCATAATCTTCTGGGGAGTAATGGCATCACATCACAATTACCCAAGGACATGAATCACCATCTGCACCCTCTATTGGTATTACACACAATTGGGATAAATCACCCAATGTGCATATAAACAAAATTACCCAAACCAAACATGCATTATAAATAGAGAGGTAAGCAGAGATATAGTCACATCACCTTAAAGGTGTCCAACTTCCAAAATCATTAAAGAAGTATAGGCATAGTCAAATGTACATTCAAGGCCAACACATGGAAATTAGGGTTTCCATTAAATATAGATTATCAACACCAACAAGATACAAACTGAATGAAATAGCCACAAGATACAAGGATATGATCCAAATAACAATTATCATAGTGCACAAGTCCATTTTCAAGATTAGGAAATAATTGATACAACTATAACCAACTATGTGATATCTAAATAATGTGTCACCATCTAGTCCAAGAGAGAAAGCGAGGAAATAATCAATTGTCCAATATGACCCATAAGAGGATGCAACATACCTCACCGATGTGTATATCAAGTTAGGATCCACACCCTAGATCCAATCAGAGTTTATCTTCACCTAATATCATATTAGATGTAAACTATTAATTACTGAGTATATTAAAACCCTAGAAATATCAACTTTTATTAAATTGGAATTAGACTCTGAAAACTTCACCAATCAATTAGTTAGATTCTCTTGATTTAGAAAACATATCTTTTTGTCCAATTTGGAGTTTATATGATTAAGTTATAGTTATTAGGAATTGTATGCATATATTTCATTCTATAAAAATAATCTTCCAAAAAACATTAAAATTAGGCTCTGAGAGTATTTTTATTAGAAAGAGTGTATTTTTCTGATTCTAAAAAATATTTATTTATTAATTTTGAATGAACGGTTCATAAGTTATGATTTTTCTAATATCGATTAATAAAAAAGACACCTCGACATACTCGTGCGAGAGAGAAGGAGAGAGAGGGAGATGGGTGGGCCGCATGACTTGACCCAATGATAGGGCGCAAAGTCAGCGATCCACACCAACTAAGCCACATGTCAAATAGGCAAAAATGAAACCAAAAGACCAAAAAGCCCTTGTACAAAATGGAGAAGAGAGAAGGAAATAACGAAGGGCAAAAATGTCAAAACACTAGGGGGCAATGTTTCCCCTCAGCCCGCCCTCCATGGACACAAGCAAGGTAGTATCTCACATGGTGGGTTTTGGGAATTTTTGCCATGATCAACCAAATGTGAAATTGAGAATAGGAAATGAAAGATGAAGGTCTAAGGTACTTATAGTCAAGAAGAATCGACCAGAGGAGGCGAAGAGAAGGAGCAGTGGCTGCCGCAAACCTACGCCCAATCAGAGCTCCTTGATGACTAAACACACTAGCAATGGAGCAATTCATGTGAGAAGAGGATAGCATAGGTTCTAGAGGAGATGGGGGTACCAAATTTATAGGTGTGGGTTGGAGAGTAAGAAGGTGGTCGTGAAGCAACCTGGCCACGATTTAGACGTTTCTCAAAACACAATAAAAACGCATGAGTAATGACTTGTTGGATGTGGATTTTAGTTTGCAATGTGTGGACAAATAAATCTCAAGAAAAGATGGAGAATCGAGAGAGGAATCCGCAAAACAAAAATCAAACATGGCAGCCTATTTCCTATTTCAGGTGCAAGCTAGAAGATAATACAACTGCCATTAGATCTCAATCGACGACTCGTAATGAGCGCATAATCATGACATTTAATTTTGTTACCAAATCAGACTCAGACTAAAGTGCAACATTTAATTATTTAAAATTTTCTATTTCCTTATTTGAGGGTTTAAAAAAACTCCAAATTAAATAAAATTTGACATCTAAGATGATTTGAGTAAGTAGAATCTGAATATGCAATTAGATTTGCCTTTTGAAGACTTTTGATTTATTAATTAAGTAAATCTTATTTTCTCTTTCCTCATGCATTAATGCCTCTAGGATTATCCAAATTAATGAAACTTCACCCACAAGTTATATAAAGTGTGTTGGACACGTGCAATTAATTCATTTTTTTGAAGTTGTTTGTTATTTTAATTAATGATTTGAAGGTTCTACACACTTTCTCTCTCCTAAATTCACCTTTTCATCAAATCTTTTCCCAAATAGAGTGAAAATTTGCCCAAATGTAGAACACGAATTTGGCATTAGTTTATTTTTTGAAGATATTTACTATTTTATTTAATACATTTAAATCTTATCACTTATTTATCCTTTTAATATATTAGAGGCATCTAGAAACTTTCTAAAAATATGAAACTTGTCCTATAAGCAATAATAAATGTGAGGAACATAATTTTGATATTAAATATTTTTTTAATGTATTATGTAATATTTTGGTCTTTAAATTATATTCTCTCTCCTGGATAAAATAAAATATTTATGATTGTCCAAATTAGATGGAAATTCACATATAGACTCATTTTAACATATAAATTACGAATTTGAGGTTTATTTCTACTTTTCAAGTTGTTTAATAATTTATTTAATAATTGGAAGAAAAAATTATATTTCCATTTCTAATTAATGCAAAGGCAATTATTAATTTTCCAAAATTATGAAACTTGTCATTCAAGTAAACTTTAACTCAAGGAAAAAGAATTTGGGCTTAGAATTATCTTTTAATTTTCCCTTTCATAAATTTTAGGAAATGTACTCATATTTCCACTATTTGTCACATTAAAGCATTTAATGCCTTAATATCTTGACTTTAGCCTTTTTCATATTCTTTTCCTCTTTCTTATCCCGAAAGGCCATAGAAGGTTCTAGTATGAATTACTTACTATTATCCCTCTTAAATGGTTTGATTGCATTTTAGTTCCTCATTGAAACATCCACTAAGATATATATATACATATGACCTATCATTGGCATTATTAGTGTTCAATTACATTCCAAACCATTAATATTTACACAAATTAAACATCAAGGACAAAAAGGATATATAAGAAAGGAAAAACTTGGAAAAGGATAAAAAGATAATATGTCCAAGTTTTAGTTCGTTACAACACTCCACCCCTTAAAGAGGATTTTGCCCTCAAAATCTAATCATCCATGATCTATCAGGCACTACTACTATCCCTCCAACCCTTAAAGGGTTTGACCTACCAAGTCAAACTAACTAGAGATACTAAGATAAACTTAAAGCACACACAAAACATTACCTACTAACAACACTTACACTTTATCAAGAACTAGGGAAAAGGGAAAGTATGATATGGTTAATGTAAGCTTAAAGGTTACCTTTCTTATTAGATCCTTCTCCATTGTTCTTGTTACCATTACCCCTACCTCAGACTGATACATGGCCTCCATGAAATTAAGGGAAATGAGGTTTGATATGACCAGGTTCTCCACAATGATGGCATATGATAGAGCCTTTAGGATTAGGAGGACGACTTCCAAGGAAGTGCTTCGTATGGAACTTGGAATATCTATCACTCTTTGTATCCTCACTAGGTGTCTTCATCTTATGATTTGTCTTTGCTTGATAACCAGGGTAAGCTTCTATAGAGAGGGCCTCATTCACCAACTGGGGAAAGGTCAAGGGTAGATGAGGAATCAACATACATCCGATGCTAAAACATAGCCCCTCCATGAAGAGACTATCACATCGCTTATCAGTCAGACCTATAGCGTAACGCTCCAAACGTATAAACTTCTCCACATACTCTACTACAATCATGGAATTCTCACATAAGATATACAACTTAGACTCCTTTCTAATGGCTACAGAGGATATTTACATCTCTCTAAATAAGACTAGAAACTGTCACCATGTCATAGAAGCCACATCACAAGTCTTTGCCAAACTATTCCACCAATGTCGAGTTTTCTCATTGAGCACATCAGTAGTAAAGCAAACCTTTTGGTGCTCTAGACAAGCCATGCCATTAAAAGTCCTTTCAAAAGCAAGAATCCAATCATCTGCCTTATCCACCTTGTTGACTTCATTCTCACCATTAAAGTATGTGGCATACATCTTCATGAATTCTGTGAGATTATATTCCTTGGGCTTCTCAAGAGTAGGAACTGGGTTAGCCTTTTTTGCTAGGGTTGAGGAAAGTAGTTGCAAAAGGAGTGTCAACTCTTGCTGAAGGGAGAGTCCCAAAATTGCAGATTGTGGGATAGGTTGGTTCACTATAGGTTGACCATCAGATGTCACTGGATTTTTAGATGTTGGAGGAGTGAAAGGAGGATCCATCCTGGGCATCCCGAACTTAGGGTTTTGGGGTGTCAGAAAACCTTCGAGGTTATCAAAAAATGACTTTTCACTAGCCATATGTGTTTCCCTACACAAGGCAAGGGGTAGGGTATAAGGAACCTATGTAAAAAGGCAAACAACATGTGGGAGATAAACTAAAATAGTTAGATCAGCCGACTACCTTGGCTCTAATACCATGTTGTAAGGAATGAGATCCCATAAGGATCCACTCCCTACTAAAATAAAAATAAAACATCCCTTATAACCAAAACCATCATAATTTTTTTTAAAAAAAGGGATGATAACCAATTCATTACATGCATGTATCATAAAACAAAAAATGTAGCAGCAGAAGAGAATAATATCTAACTATTACAATTGAGCGTCTATGAAAAATTCTTCACCACACATGGTGTACATAGAAGGAAACAAAAGGAACTATTAAGCAGAGGGTCGTCCCACTATATCAAACTACCTCCCAAGCTAGATAAGGTAACTTTTGGATAGCCTTGGTCAACTTTAGACAACTTCTCCTTTGTCACTACCTAGGCGTTGGAAGCATACCCTAAAAAGAAGAAAAAGATGGAAATGGTTAGTTATCAAATCCGCTATGTGCATATAATAGTGATTGGACAATATAAAGGAAATAGGGACAACAAAATACAAGGCTTCCCATAGAATAATGGATAAATATCCAACTAGATATCAAAAAGGAATTCTTCATATAGTAAGATAAGAGAGAGTGTACGAAGAAAACAATAAAGCTCACATTAATAAAATCTTGCCTTTAAAATCTCAAGAAGAGAACAACAATTAATATTAAGAATTATGCATGTGGGTAAACTAAAAAATAATCACATTAAAAACATTTGGGGTATATGGAATCACCACCATAACCTTATATTATGGCATCACCACCATAATCTTTGGGGGAGTAATAGCATCACATCAGAATTACCCAGGGACAAGAATCAC
Source organism: Alisma plantago-aquatica (assembly GCA_963693085.1). NCBI lineage: Eukaryota > Viridiplantae > Streptophyta > Magnoliopsida > Alismatales > Alismataceae > Alisma > Alisma plantago-aquatica. The sequence goes on along the minus strand of OY856411.1, from coordinate 508,020,736 downwards.
CACTTGCACCCTCTGTTGGTATTACACACAATCAGGATACATCACCAAATGTGCAACTAAACAAAATTATCCAAACCAAACATGCATTATAAATAGAGATGCAAGCAGAGATATAGTCACCTCACCTTAAAGGTGTCCAACTTCCAAAGTCATAAAAAAGAACTATAGGCATACTCAAATGTACATTCAAGGCCAACACATGGCAAATTAGGGCTTCCATTAAATTTAGATTATCAACACCAACAAGATACAAAATGAATGAAATAGCCACAAGATACAAGGATAGGATCCAAGTAACAATTATCATAATGCACAAGTCTAATTTCAAGATTAGGAAACAATTGATACAACTATAAGAAAATACGTGACATCTAAATAATGTGTCACCATCAAGTCCAAGAGAGAGAGGAAATAATCAATTGTCCAATATGACTCATAAGAGGATGCAACATACCTCATAGATGTGTATATCAGGTTAGGATCCACATCCTAGATCCAATCAAAGTTTATCTTTACCTAATATCATATTAATTAATGAGTATATTAAAACCCTAGAAATATCACCTTTTATTAAATTGGAATCAGACTCTGAAAATTCACCAATCAAATAGTTAGATTCTTATGATTAAGAAAACATATCTTTTTGTCCAATGTCGAGTTTATATGATTAAGAGTTATAATTCTTATGAACTTTATACATATATTTCATTCTATAAAAATAATCCTTTGAAAAATATTGAAATCAGGCTCTGAGAGTATTTTTATTAGATAGAGAATATTTTTCCAATTCAAAAAAATATTTATTAATTAATTTTGGATGAATGGTTTAAAAGTTATGATTTTTCTAATATCGACCAATAAGAAAAAGACACCTCAGCATACTTGTGCGAGAGAGAGAGGAAGAGAGAGAGGGAGAGGGGTGGGCCGCATGACTTGGCCCAACCACAGGGAACCAAGTCTGTGGTCCATGCCAAATAAGCCACACGTCAAACAACCAAAAGTGAAACCAAAAGACCAAAAAGCCTTTGCGCAAAATAGAGAAGAGAAGGAAAGAACAAAGGGCAAAAATGTCAAAATATCAGGGGCAATGTTTCCCCTCACCCCTCCTTCCATGGACATGAGCAAGGTATCTACTTGCATGGTGGGTTTTGGGTGTTTTTTCCATGATCAACCAAATGCAAAAACGAGAACAAAAAATGAAATACAAAGGTCTAAGGTAATTACAACCAAGAAGAATTGACTGGAGGAGGCAAAGAGAAGGAGCAATGGTGACTACAAACCTACGCCCAACTGGATCTCCTTGATGATTAACCATGAGTAATGGAGAAATTGGTGCAAGAAGATGATAGTATAGGTGCTAGAGGAGATGGGGGTACTAAATTTATAGGTGTGGTTTGCATGGGTTGGAAAGTAAGAAGGTCACCGTGAAACAACCTGCCCACAATTTAGGCATTTCTTGAAAACACATGAGTAATGGCTTGTTGGATGCATAATTTAGTTTGCAACATGTGGGCGAAGAAATCTTGAGAAAAGACAGAGAATCAAGAGAGAAATCCACAAAATAAAAATCAAACATGGCACCTGTAACACCCTGATTTTCATATCACATGAGCGGAAGCATTTTTTTTACTGGGGTGTCACAAGCATGATTACCAATGCAACTAAAGTAAATGAAACACATTGCATAACTGGGACACTGATTCATACATAGTTTTGACAAAGAAAAATAAGTCATGAAATATACTCTAATAACAAGACTATGCATAATAGAAGATGTCTAAACTCTGGATCATCTCGGTAGATGGCACCCCACTAGGCAAGCTTGAGAATCTCCTAGACCTTTATTTGCCCCTTTGATCTTCAGCTGTTTCAAATCCTACAGACAGCGCGTCCTAAGCCGTGCATTGGGAAAAATAGTCATTATAGTAAGTGGCATGAATATTCCAATATACATATTACTGAAGAAATAAAATGCTACAGAATATCTTTAAACATTATAAACATGAAACTAACATTAAACTTTGTATAAGATCTGAAACATAAATATATTTGGTTTCTTTAGCTTAGCTCTTATCTTTTTACTTTATCTTTTTCTGGAGACCTATACTCTGGTACCTGGGTCTCATGACCTACACGTAGGTGCCTGGGTCACATAAACTGCACTTTGGGCCTGGGTTATGTATCTCTTATCTTGATCTCTTTCATCACACTTATAAATGAGATTATGTAAATTCTATGAACTAAGACATCTTTTATTTATGACTTTTATCTACTGTAGCCACCATTATACAATAAGTCTTCCTCTGTTGACACCAAAATATCCTATATGGTGCAATGCACCCTCTGTTGGCACTACGTGCCCTCTGTTGACACCAAAGTGTCCTCTATGGTGCAACACATCCTCTGTTGGCACAAAGTGCCCTCTGAAATAAAGTAAACACTCTTCTAAATCGGCAAAAGATGCCTCTAAATCGTCCCGGGACTCTCTAAATGAGGACTTATCATATAATGAATTATTTAAAGGTTCTAAATTAATTATCTTAAGTTTAAGCTTACTAAATTCTAAATCTAAACTCATCTATATTGAAACTGAATTCTGAGTACTGAGAATATGTACTTAGTTCTGAATCTCAATCTAAATCTCTGCTCTTAAATTCTGAAATGAATGTATATTTGAATGTAAATATGTATCTCAATTGCTACATAATTGAGATTGGGCCAATAACCCTTATCATGTATCTTTATTCAATATTTGGCTACTCACACACTGAGTAATTTAGGTTTGAATCTAAATCTGATATTCTCATTATCTGAGTAGACTTTATTCTAAAACTCTAATTTGATAGAATTACTTCTTTTATACCAACTACATGATAACCGAGTCTAATGGCTTAGGATTAAGGATTCAGAATGAATATAGAAATACTAAGTATACAAAGTATCTTAAGTCAAGTTTATAGAAAGTATTTTAAGTACAACATATCAAAAATCTGATGAGATGATTCAATCTTTATAAGATCTTATTGAATTTGATGTTACCTTGATCCTTAATGTTTTCATATGAACTTACATACTAAACATTAAGTATTAAAATATATATCGTATAGAATCTTATCTTGCAACTTAATCATAGCTTAATGCATCATAGTCTTATAATATTATTACAAACTCATATTATAATAAATTCCAATGGTACCTTCATTTTGAAAATTGGACCATGTCTTATTATGTTTGAATATGATATTCTCACATTGTATTTAACTTTTAGATATTACTCATTCTAAGAAATCAGATTAGCTTCCTAGTTCTTAGATCTCTACATACATACGCAATCCTGACAACATGTTTCTAATTGAAATATTAATACATGGTTATATCTATAAGTATGAGAAATCCTAATTGTTTGTTTGTACTTAAAATCTTAATACATGGTTATATAACATAACCATGGAAGTGTTCCAGCCTAACTTGTGTTTCTTATCTTGTAGTCTTGAATATTCATATAAGACAATATTTAGAAACATGACATAAATGTATCCTTTGTTTTCACCCTTAATTCATGAACATTAAACATCCCATGGCACATCTCTAGTTAATACAATGTGCATTTATGAATATGAAATTTCATATTCATAAAGTATGGTAAATCTTGCTTACATATCAAATTAGGACATTGGACATGAAATTCTCATTTAAGATGCATGTAAGTGTACTAGATTTGATAAACTTAAATACTCATGGGCATGAACCACTTACCTCTTGTACTGAGGGTGTCTATAAGGAAGCCTTGATTCCAAGTTCCATAACTTTAATAACCTGGATATCACCGTAGTTCTATTAGTCCAAGCATATGCTCCCTCTTTCTATTTTTAAATCTAAAAGCCCCATCTTCCTAACTTTATTTACCAACTTAGGGTTCTTATAAACTAAACATAACTTTAATCTAAAATCACCATAAAATCTTGGCATTGAAATTAAATAAAAAATCTTATTATATAATTACTATAATATTTAGACTCAAAGAAGACATAAATCGTCTTATTAATCAATATGAACATATACTTAATATAATGACAATAATTCTCAAACATATTCACATATTCTATACTGAATCAATTAGGAATTCGAAGTAGAATACCATTATGTTACAATATCATGCCTAATTAGGCATACATATATCACTTATTATTTCAAGATAATCATCTATTATTCTACATAATGGCCACTCCGGTCCAAAATTAAATACTAATATAATAACACAAGAAACTCCATCAGATATCTAGAAAAGTAATCATACAATGTATAAGATCATGTATTAAAATATCAGGTCATTTCATAATCAAATCATGGATGAAATACCCAAAATGCCCTTATTAGGTTTAGCATCAAAACTGAAGTAGAAATACCAAGTAAGATAGATCAGGCTTCAGAATCATACTAGGCATACAAAAATAAGATTAATGTAAATTATTCATAAATTTATAAAGTCAATTACTATTTTTATGCGCAAAATATTGAAATATTTTATATTTTAGCAATCAAACTATAACAAATATCAAACATCCAAAACACCCTTCAAAACTATTTTTAAGAGATGGTAGACATCATAAGAATTCTAGGGACACCTTGATTTATAAATTTTGATAGCTAATTTAGGAGATATGATTTTTCAAATAGGGTACCTTTTAGATGATTGTTGTCTGTTCAAAGTTTATCTGACGGTGAGCTCCCTTGAGCAGCACTCACGGACATGTGCCTTTTTCACCCAGTAACCAAATAGGGGTGTTTCCCTTGTTTCATGCCCAAAATAGAGTAGCAGTTTAGAGAGCTCGGCGGCTGGTGACTAGGCCATCCTCATGCGAGGTGAAGCCCTCCTTGGCTGTGGCTTGGCTCGCCTGGATGGGCAGCGCTGCCGATGCTAAAGGAAGGGGGCGCGATCGAAGGTCCAAGTGGAAGAACCCACAACTACCACCTATAGTCGACTTGTTTCCCCCTGATCTCCTTTTCTACTTCTCCGGTTCGCATCAAACCCTAGATCTAGGTGAGTGAAAGCCTACACTAGAGATCCATGATGTTTTATAGCCTCCTATCCAAAGATGGTTGTGCGGATCCCTCCCAAAGAGGGCTCTCTTTAGACCCTATAAACAATGGCGGCAGTTCTCCAGTCTGTGAGGGCTGGAGTCGCCCCCTTTTTTTCTTTTTCTTTTGAATAAAAGTCCAATCTATAGAAATAATTCTACAGATAAAAGTATGACCCCGTTTGAACCCAAATTTTGGGATACCTGATATATTATCATTTTCTTTTTATGGAAAAGATGTCAGGTTCAAATTAATTGGATAGACACTCTAAAAATATCTTTTAATTAATTGTTGAATAATTTAAAATTTAATTACCTGGGCCTTTAGGTTAATCAAAATCATCAGGAATTTCTCCCACCATCTTATATTCTAATTATTATTCTACAAAAATATTTTGAGAAATTATTACAAGCATGCGATACTGCATTGTCGGGTTATATATAAAGGACCTATATGTAAACCTTAATTAATCGAAATTGACTTGAATTTGTTTCTAGGCCCAATGTCCCATTTATTGGTCTTACAAAGAGTACATGAGCTTAATCCTATTCTTGGTTATGAAACTACTTCTTGAACGAATATAATTTGGCAAATCAAAATTTTCTTATGATACATTAGGTCAACATTACTTTACTTCCTTAATAATGAGACCGAAGTTGGTATAGAGCTCAAACTAGTAACTCAATCCATCATATTATATATATTCATCACATTATTGATCACAAGAATTGTTCATTTATATTCATCTACACAAGACTACAATCATACACATTTAAACCATTATGTGTGTATTGGTTGACCAAATGAATTGAATTACAAATTTTCTGAACTCATACCTAGCCATGTTAGGTTCATTAGATCCCTTAGCATACACTTACTAGAAAACCCCACATTAAATGCTTACATTAGCTATGAAATTGAGGATGTTACAATTCTACCCACCTTAAAATAAATTTCATCCTCGACATTTCTGTAGGCTACTACCCACCTTAGGGTTCATCTATCCTCTTCATTTATCAATAATTAACATATTAAGGTACACTTATGTTCAAGATTTTGTATGAAAAGAGATATGTAATGTATTTTTATAAAATATTTATGTGAGCATTATCTATTACCTTGGTCTACTGCTAAACTCATACTTAGGGTTTATGAAACTAAACTTGGCAATATACTTAGGGCATCTATCTCAATCTTGTCATTACTCTCTAATACTAAGCATAGATGACTATCAAATCCTAGATTCTCTAGGTAACTCCTACATTCCTGGATATGTGGTGATCATGCACATACCTAGAGATGTGGGATTTTGACATGATATCTCTCATTAACCTACTACTACACATGTCCCATACCACATGGATCATTAAGAAAGGAGAGACTCATCAAAATCTAATGCTTATGACATCCCTCTTCAATTCTCAATTGGCTGGCCATAACCATTGAGAATGGAGAAGCAACCTCATTCGCTAGGGCTAGGTTGAAACTTGTGAGAACCCGTTACACTAAATGAGATTACTCAAAACACAAAACATGATTACTCCTTAATTAAACACAAACCCAGAAAATAGGGTTAATTAAAACCGATTTCAACAATTCCCAATTTTCTCAAAAACATTTATATAAAATCCCAACAACTTTCTTTAATTCACATAATGCTCAATATTCTCTACAACTACCTTGTAGCCTCAGATACACCATAAACTTTTCAAAGGTACACTATCCACATATTGAACATATACAAGCATCAACATGATGTAGAAAGATCAATTCAATCGAAACATTGTATACAAACTTTTCATTCAGATCTAAGAGTACATGGACAACTCTAGGACACACGAGACCACTAAACAACAATCTCTAGGATTTATTACCTCAGATTCTCCTCGCTATCATGATATTGTTGTTGTTGTTGTCGATCACCTAAAAAAATGTGGTGACCCACGAGGTGAGACCCAATCCTAGTGAGTGATATAACTCTCTCCAACATATATTGATTACATCATATTAAGTAGTAAATAACTAAGCAGTTGGAGTATATAATAGTCAATTGAGTAGATTGAATAGTTCAAGCATTCTAAATAGTTTAAGAAAATAATCTTAGCAACAAGTATGATTATCAATGTATATATAAGTAACACATAAATCCATTTTGTTTATCAGATATCTACTTAGGTTTCATAAGATTGCATCGAATAACAATCATGATCATTGACCTGACTATCATCACGTGCCTAACTAATAACACAAGAAATCTAGAAGCATAAGCATCATTGATATGTCTAGTAGTATGACACAACTATCAATATTGGCATATTTAATAAAGTGAACCAGTCTACATAATAAGTAGAGCTAACATCATAGCACAACTAACTATATAAGCATATTTAGCAATTTAAGCATTTCTAATTACATAGGCATGGCTAGTAGTATTAGACATTGCTAGAAGCATAATTTTAAATATCAGTGACAAAATAAATAGGTTTAAAACGTGATCACATCTACAACACAAGCATATCTATCATCTCTCATTGTACTATATATAATCTCTGTATAAGAAGATCAAACAAGGGTTATCATCCAATGTGAGGCATTGTGTTTATCCCTAAACAGATATGCTACACGGTTGTCTTACATCTTTTATTATGCCCTGGGGAGTTTGAGTCGTACCACTCAAAGACCAACTAACCACCACTTGGTCACAATCAGTTCCAGATAAGATCTAGGAAGAACCAGAATCCAAGATATTCTCCATACTCGGTCAGTACAAGTCTGCACCGTAGTGAAATATAGTCAAACTACAAAACATCGACATATAGTCCTGTAACTAGCCCACCTTGGTTCAGGTCATAGAGCTAGCATCCAGGGTACTCAAACCCAATCACTGAGGTACAACCGTAGTTGTCCTCTAATCACATCATGTTATAATCACTGAGACCCGACCGTAGTCATTCTCAAAAAGTGGGCTAGGTATGACCGCAACCATCCTCCCAAAACACTTGATGTCAGGATGAAAAGCACCCCACATACTCAATAGTATGCACTCCAAGTGTCCCTTAGGAATACTCATTTCACCATCTGGCAAGTTCTGACACTCAGATGGATCTATGGCATAGGGCACTACATTATTAGAATTTCACTTTATTAATTATTGTCAATTGGGTGAAATAAGGCTTCATCATATAAATGGACATACAAACCCTAGTTTATTCCTAGAAAGAGTATGTCTATTGAAACTTCAGAAGATATAAAACATTTGAAGTATAAATGTTTATCACTTTACCACATACTATCATCCATTGCAAGAAAATGGACCACACTTGTCACCATACTATTACAAGATACCAATATGTTATCATAAGTTCTAGGGTTTTAACCCTTATTGGAACATGAAGAGGATCCCACCTCAATTGGGGCTTCAAACCTGCCCAAAGGTCATTAAGACCATCAAATTATTCATAAGAAGGTTATCCTCATCATTCTATGCCTTAAACTAGGCTCAAAAGATCATCAACAAATATGTGTCCATAGGTATTATTATGGGAAGGTAGTAGGATATTCAAATAGCACTACATCGTGGTTTCAACACAACAAGATTATAATACATTGTCACATTAATCATGCAAGAGGTTTGATTATAACCAATCATCATCATTTAATTACATTAAGTTTAGGTATAGAAAACTATATCACATTGAAGTTACACACCCACTTATTACGGTCATTTATCAAATATAACTATAGGAGAGCAAGGATATAATAACAAATTAATGATATTGTACCATCAAATTCTCATCACTAGGACCCACCTATAATACCATGGGGCTCATTCTAATCCAATGGATGTTGAAGTCATCCAGTATCATTCATTGGATCGGGTTCATTATTCAAAGTTATCAATTGAAGTATAGGTCTAACCATTAGATCAATTGAACCAATGAACCATTGGTTTAAGGTTTAGTAGAATATACAATTACATCCTTAACTCACCATATGTAGTAATGACTTGATCCATCATTAGTTGAGATCATTAAGTCAACATTGATTGTTAGATCAACACTATATTCGTTTAACACCATCAGATATTAAGCTAATGTCATCATTGATTGATAACATCACTAGAGAATCAAACCATTGCTCATTAAGATTCCAAGAGAGCCTAACACTAACCTAAGGTGTGACTATCAATTAAAATCATTGTTCATAACCCTTTGTTAGCTTCTTTGGTTGTCATGAAGACCACACCATCGAGTCATGTGTTTAGAGGAGAAAATAACCTAGAAAGGCTAATACGGACCATCGGTTGATAGGTGCTTAGAACCATAGGTGGTGATACCAACCTAAAATAAGTAATATATATCCTTAGGATGAACGTACACATGATTACAGGTTCATCTAGAACTGGAAACAAAATAGGAAACACCATAAAAATTGAAATCCAAGTCGAGCATAGCTTTTTAGTGCATGGATCATCATTTAAAAGTAAGAACATGAGCTAGCAAGCTTATGGTAAGAAATGAACATGAAGCAAGTTATAAAAATTGCCTCTACTGAGAAGAACAAACTTCTAGCAGCAAGAAACTTGAGCCAAGAAGGTAGAAAATCCAATAGAAAGCTCTGAACTCAGCCAAGCATACACTCTTCTTCACAAGGACTCAAAACCCCAGAAGAAGAAGCAACAAGGGTTGGATATTGAGCTCTAAAGCAACTTTTACCATGGAAAAATAGAATTCCGACTTGGAGGAAGGTATAAGGAAGGGGGAGAGCAAGAAAAATGGAGAAGGAAGGAAGAAAACAACTTGCCTTGGTCGAAAACCCTAGAAGATGACCTTAGAAATCCTAGGTAGGGCTAGATGGAGCTCTAGGAGGCTTTATTCTCCAAAAAGAGGTTGTCTTCTACCTTAGACCACTTTTTTATGCAACCAAATAGAGAAAGGTCCATGCTCTAAGCTAGAGGAAAGAGGGAGTGAGCAATGACTTCGAATTGGGGATAGGAAGGGGTATATATAGCTTCATGGATAAGGAAGGGGTCAAGCATGAGGTGCTCATGAGCTTTCCATGTGTCGATAGCCTAGAGCTTCTATGTCCATGCAACACATCCCTCACTTGCCACCTACACTTCCTCTCCTTTACCCATAACCTTATCCTTATCTTTATCCTTATCCTTATTATGACCCTTATCCTTATCCTTATCTTTACCATTACTCTTATCCTTATCCATAAAGGGGAAAACCCCTAAAATGTCCTTGGAGAGGAACACCTTCAAATCAAGAACAAATAGGAGCCCCATAGCCCAAAAAAATAGAGAATGATAAGGAAAACTATAAGGATCGTAATTCTAGTGAAAATATACAAAGAAAACCTCCCAATTGGGTAAATTGCAGAAAAGTCCAATATGTACCTAAAATTGTATAACTTGCTCATACAATGTCCAAATTGGACCAAATTTGAAACTTAAGCTTTTCTTGTGATTCCAAAGCATATAAACATGTCAGATAAAGGTTATAAACATTGAATTATGGTAATTAAACATTTTCAATCATTTAATAAGGGTTAGGGGTCTCACAAAACTTGAGACCTAAAACAGGTAAACATCTATCTCTGCCATCTCTATTTCTTCTAAGGTGAAAACTCTTAGTCATTATAGGTTATTGTATGTTTCTTTGGGAATCTATCCCTAAACCCTAATATCTTATCTTCATCCTGGAGTGACTATGAAAATCATATTTTCCTAGCAGCCATTTACCAAATTGCTCTGGGACCATATTGTAACACCCTGATTTTCATATCACATGAGTGGAAGCATTTTTTAGACTGGGGTGTCACAAACATGATTACCAATGCAATTAAAGTAAATGAAACACTTTCATAACTGTAAAACTGATTCATACATAGTTTTAAAGAAAAATAAGTCATCAAATATACTCTGATAACAAGACTATGCATAATAGAAGATGTCTAAACTCTAGATCATCTCAGTAGATGGCACCCCACTAGGCAAGCTTGGTAATCTCCTAGACCTTTATTTGTCCCTTTGCTCTTCAGCTGTTCCGAATCTTGCGGACATCACGTCCCCAGCCATGCATTGGGAAAAATAGTCATTAGAGTACATAGAATGAGTATCCTAATATATATATATATTACTGAAGATATAAAATTCTACAAAATATCTTTGAACATTATAAACATGAAACTAACATTAAACTTTGTATAATATCTGAAACATAAATACATCTTCTTTCTTTAGCTTAGCTCTTATCTTTTTTACTTTATCTTTCTTTGGAGACCTGTACTCCAGTACCTAGGTCTCATGACCTGCACGTAGGTGCCTGGGTCACATAACCTGCACTTTGGGCTTGGGTTATGTATCTCTTCTCTTGATCTATTTCATCATACTTATAAATGAGATTATGTACATTCTCTGAACTAAGGCATCTTTTATTTATGACTTTCATCTAACTGTTGCCACATTATACAATAAGTCCTCCTATGTTGACATCGAAGTGTCCTCTATGGTGCAACACACCCTCTGTTGGCACTACATGCCATCTATTGACACCAAAGTGTCCTCTATGGTGTAACACACCCTATGTTGGCACAACGTGTCTTGTGAAATAGAGTAAACACTCCTCTAAATGGGAAACAGATGCGTCTACATTATCTGGGGACTCTCTGAATGAGGACTTATCATATAATAAATTATGTAAAGATTCTAAATTAATTATCTTAAGTCTAAGCTTACTAAATTCTAAATCTAAACTCATCTATACTGAAACTAAATTCTGAGTATTGAACATGTACTTAATTTTGAATCTCAATCTAAAGCTCTGCTCTAAAACTCTGAACTGAATGTATATCTGAATGTAAATATATATCTTAATTGCTACATAATTGCGACTGGGCCTATAACCCTTATCGTGTATCTTTATTCAATATTTGGCTACTCAGATACTGAGTAATTTAGGTTTTAATCTAAATTTGATATTCTCATTATCTGGGTAGATTTTATTCTAAAATTCTAATTTGATAGAATTACTTCTTTTATACCAACTATAAGATAACTGAGTCTAATGGCTTAGGATTAAGGATCCAAAATGAAAATGGAAATACTAAGTATACAAAGTATCTTAAGTCAAGTTTATAGAAAGTATTTTAAGTACAACATATCAAAAATATGACCAGATGATTCAATCTTTATAATATCTCATTGAATCTGATGTTACCTTGATCCTTAATGTTTTCATATGAACTTACATACTAAACATTAAATATTAAAATATAAATCGTATAGAATCTTATCTTGCAACTTAATCATAGCTTAATGCATCATAGTCTTATAATATTATTACAAACTCATGTTATAATAATTCCAATGATACATTTACTTTGAAAACTGGACCATGTCTTATTATGTTCAAATCTAATATTCTCACATTGTATTTAACTTTTAGATATTACCCATTCTAAGAAATCACATTAGCTTCCTAGTTCTTAGATCTCCATACACATACACAATCCTGATAGCATGTTTCTAATTGAAATATTAATACATGGTTATATCTATAAGTATGAGAAATCCTAATTGTTTGTTCATACTTAAAACCTTAATACATGGTTATATAACATAACCATGGAAGTGTTCCTGCCTAACTTGTGTTTCTTATCTTGTAGTCTTGAATATGCATATAAGATAATATTTAGAAACATGACAGAAATGTATCCCTTTTTTCATCCTTAATTCATGAACATTGAACATCCCATGGCACATCTCTAGTTAATACATTGAACATATGAAATTTCATATTCATAAAGTATGGTAAACCTTGCTTACATATCTAATGAGGATATTGGACATGAAATTCTCATGTAAAATGCATGTAAGTGCTCTATATTTGATATACTTAAATACTCATGGGTATGAACCACTTACCTCTTGTACTGTGGGTGTCTATAAGGAAGTCCTGATTTCAAGTTCCATAACTTTAATAACATGGATATCATCGTAGTTCTATTAGTCCAAGCATGTACCCCCTCTTTCTATTTCGAAATCTCAAAGCCCCATCTTCCTAACTTTATCACCAACTTAGGGTTCTTATAGACTAAACATAACTTTAATCTAAAATCACCATAAAATCTTGGCATTAAAATTAAATAAAAACTCTTATTGTATAATTATTATAATATTTAGACTAAAATAAGCATAAATTGTCTTATTAACTAATATGAACATATACTTCATATAATGAGAATAATTCTCAAACATATTCACATATTCTATACTAACTCAATTAGAAATTTGAAGTAGAATACCATTATGTTACAATATCAGGCCTACTTAGGCATACATATATCACTTATTGTGTCAAGATAGTTATCTGATATTCTACATAATGGCCACTTAGGTTCAAAATTAAATACTAATATAATAACACAAGAAACTCCATCAAATCTCTTAAAAAGTAATCATACAATGTAGTAAGACCATGTGTTAAAATATCAGGTCATTTCATAATCATATCATGTGTGAAATACCCAAAATTCCCTTATTAGGGATAGCATCAAAACTAAAGTAGAAATATCAAATAACATAGACCAGGCTTTGAAATCACACCAGGCATACAAAAATAAGATTATTGTAATTTATTCATAAATTTCTAAAGTCAATTGCTATTTTTAACGCCCAAAATATAGAAATCTTTTATATTTTAGCAATCAAACTATAAATAATATCAAACATCCAAAACACCCTTCAAAACTATTTTTAGGAGATGGAAAACATCATAAGAATTCTAGGGACACCTTGATTTATAATTTCTGATAACTAATTTAGGAGATATGATTTTTCAAATAGGGTACCTTTTAGATGATTGTTGTCCGTTCAAAGTTTCTCTGATGGTGAGCTCCCTTAAGCAGCGCTCGCAGATCTGCGCCTTCTTCACCCGGTAACCAAAGAGGGTGTTTCCCCTATTTCACGCCCAAAATAGGAGCGATTTGGAGAGCTCGACTGCTTGTGACCAGGCCATCCTCGCGCGAGGTGAAGCCCTCCTTGGCTGCGCCTTGGCTCACCTAGATGGGTGGTTCCGCCGATGCTAAAGGAATGGGGCATGATCAAAGGTCCAAGTGGAAGAACCCACATCTGCCACCTATAGTCGGCCTGACCATCCCCCCCGATCTCCTTTTCTACTTCTCTGGTTCGCGTCAAACCTTAGATCTAGGTGTGTGAAAGCCTACACTAGAGATCCATGATGTTTTATAGCCTCCTAGCCGAAGATGGTTGTGCGGATCCCTCCCTTCAAAGTGGGATCTGTTCGGACCCTGTAAATAGTGGCGGCTGTTCTCCAGTCCGTGCGGGCTGGAGTCACCCCATTTTTTCCTTTTTCCTTTGCATAAACGTCTAATCTATAGAAATAATTCTACAAATAAAAGTAAGACCCCGTTTGAACCCAAATTTTAGGATACCTGATATATTATCATTGTCTTTTTATGGAAAAGATATCAAGTCAAATTAATTGTATAGACACTCTAAAAATATCTTTTAATTAATTGTTGAATAATTACAAATTTAATTACCTGGGCCTCTAGGTAAATCAAAATCATCTAAAATTTCTCCCACCATCTTGTATTCTAATTATTATTCTACTAAAATATTTTGAGAAATTATTAGGAGCATGAGATACTCCATTGTTGGGTTATATATAAAGGACCTATATGTAAACCTTAATTAATCCAAATCGACTTGAATTTGTTTCTAGGGACAATGGCCCATTTCTTGGTCTTACAAAGAGTCAATGAGCTTAATTCTATTCTTGGTTATGAAACTAATTCTTGAACTAATATAATTTGGCAAATCAAAATTTTCTTATGACACATTAAGTCAACATTACTATACTTCCTTAATAATGAAACCAAAGTTGGTCTAGAGCTCAAACTAGTAACTGAAGTAATCATATTATATATATTCGTCACATTATTGATCACATGAATTGTTCATTTATATTCATCTACATAAGACTACAATCATACACATTTAAACCATTATGTGTATTGGTTGACCAAATGACTTGTATTACAAATTTTGTGTACTTAATTACATACCTAGCTATGTTAGGTTCATTAGGTCCCTTGGCATACACTTACTAGAAAACTCCACATTAAAGGCTTACATTAGCTATGAAATTGAGTATGTTACAACACCCGCTTCAGGCGCAATCTAGGAGATAATAAAACTACCGTTAAATCTTGATTGAACGGCTCGCAATGAGCGCATGATCATGACATTTAATTTTGTTACCAAATCAAACTCAGACTAAAGTGCAACATTTAATTATTTAAACTTTTCTCCTTTCTTATTTATGGGTCCAAACAAACTCCAAATTAAATGAAGATTGACACCTAAGCTAATTCAAGTATGTAGAATTTGAATATACAATTAGATTTTCCTTTTCAAGACTTTTGATTTACTAATGAAGTAAATCTTATTTTCTTTTTTCTCATGTATTAATACCTCTAGGATTCTCCAAAATTAATGAAACTTCACCCACAAGTCATATTAAGTGTGTTGGACACGAATTTGCCATTAATTCATTTTTTTGAAGTTGTTTGTTATTTAATTAATGATTTGAAGGTTCTACATACTTTCTCTCTCCTAAATTCACATTTTCATCAAATATTTTCCTAGATTGAGTGAGAATTCATCCAAAGGCATATATTAACATGTAGAACACGAATTTGGCATTTGTTTGAAGACATTTATTATTTAATAAATACATTTCAATCTTATCACTTATTTTATCCTTTTAATATATTACAGGCATCTAAAAACTTCCTAAAAATATGAAACTTGACCTATAAGAAATATTAAACGTGAGGAACACAATTTTGACATTAACTATTTTTTTTTCAACATATTATGTAATATTTTTGGTCTTTAAATTATTTTCTCTCTCCAGGATAAAATAAAATATTTAAGATTGTCCAAATTAGATAAAAAATTCACACATAGACTCATTTTGACATGTAGATTACGAATTTGAGATTTTTTTCCACTTCTCAATTTATTTAATAATTTATTTAATAATTGGGAGAAAAATCATATTTTCCAATTCCAATTAATGCAAAGATAATTATTAATTTTCCAAAATTGTGAAACTTGTCATTCAAGTAAACTTTTACTCAAGAAAAATGAATTTGGGCTTAGAATTATCTTTTAAATTTCCCTTTTACAAAATTTTGGCACTTTACTCTCCACTATTTGTCACATTAAAGCATTTAATGCCTTATTTTCTTAACTTTATCCTTTTCCATTTTATTTCTTTTCCTCTTTCTTATCACAAAAGGCCAAAGAAGGTTCTTGTATGAATTATTTACTATTATCCCTCCTAAATTGTTAAATTGCATTTTAGTCCCTCATTGAAACATCACTAAGATATTTATGCATATGACCTTACATTGGCATTATTAGTGTTCAATTACAATCCAAACCATTAATATTTCCACAAATTAAACATCAAGGCCAAAAAGGATAGATAAGAAAGGCAAATCTTGGAAAATGGCCAAAAAGAGAATATGTCCAAGTTCCAGTTCATTACACAAGCTTAAAGTTTTGTTATCATTCAACATTTCATGCTACATAGGTGATTTGACCTACCATCATGGGGTCATAGACTTGGGAGTGGGAATCTTAGTCATTATCACAACATTTAAAAGCATTTGAACCATACATATTTGCTTCCTACATGAATGGTAATTCAACTATTAGACTCATGCATGATTACACCACTTGTCATAGTGTAAGACATCCCATTTCAAGTAGGGAAGTGCTATATATCTTATGACTTTGTAGTCTTGGATATCAAGGAATGTGCTACTCTCTAGTTTTTGGAAGACCCCCAGTGACTACTTCTCTAGCACCAATTGATGTGGAAGAAGATATACTAACATTGAGAGTAGGAAAGAGTCTATGGGATTTGAGGTGTTTGACATTTTGAAAGGACCCTCTATCTAATATGAATTCTATTTTATAAATTGGGGGTACAATAGGTGATCTATTGAAGATGACTCTCATTGATATACAAGTTGTGACTAAGACAACGACTACATTTATCAGATTCTATTTTATCTTGATACTATAGAAGAGGAGTCCACAACAACTTCCAAAGAGTTGAAAACTATTTTTGCGATCGAGGAAGAGGTCATGGCACATAAGGTACTCAAAATTAAACTACTTCTTGTCAGATTGAAATATGTTTTTCTTGATGAGAGATAATCATGCCTATTAGTTGTGAATGCATACATGACAAAAGTGCAAGAAGAAAGGCATATGCTGAGTTGAAGAAAATGAAAAAAAATATGGTATAAGATAGATTATCTTATGTGAGTCAGTATTGATCTCTTCATGCACCACATTCTTCTCATGGATGACTGCAAACCTTCCATAGAGAACATTACAAACATGAATGAAGTGGTTAGAGGGTAGTGCTTAAGCTCAAGAAATCAAGGATCATCTATCCCATTTCAATCTAACAATGGGTGAGCCATGCGTAGGTCATTCCCAAGATAGGAGGCACAAAATTGGTCCTTAAGAATAAGAACATACCAATTCCTACCCACATAGTAACTGGGTGGAGGATGTATGTGTTTTATAGGAAGCTAAACAAAGGTACATGTAAAGATAGACCTATCCCCTTCTTGGGATTAGGTAATGTAGAGTCCAATTCACTAAGACTTTTTTTTGTTACATGGATGGTTACTCAAGATTCTACCAAATATTTACACATATATAAGATTAGGAGAAGACTACCTTCACCCATGCATTCAAGACTTACATGTTCAAGAGGATTTTACTCAGGCTTTGAAATACTCTCATCACTTTTTCATGGTGCATGTATGTCATCTTTTCTAGGTACACTGAGAGTAGGATAGAGGTCTTCATGAATGACTTCCAAATCCAGGTATATACAAACTTTACTTCCATTATACCTTTTTCACTACACTTAGTATTAGTTACCGTTTATATGATGAGATGATAATTGGGACATTATGAGACTAAAACTATAGTATTTAAGTTAATATGTGCAAATAAGAGTATTTAGTGTAATTAGTGCACTTAAGGTTTTAAGTGAGGGTTAATTTGAAACTTCATTAACAAATGGTTCTAGTATTGCATAAATGTTCGAGAACTTCACTAGGATTATATAGTATATAATATAATATGAAATATCACACCATAATATTAAAGGGAATTATACATTTTATGCATATTAATTAATGAAATCTCCAATTGTAAGATAGTCCCAAATAGGCATAGTTCCAAAATGGTAATAATATAGTCCCAAATAGGCATAGTTCCAAATATGGTAATTGGATTTGAATTATATTAACCTAAAGACAAAAAATGGAATAAAGCCTATTATAATAAAGCCCAAGATGGTAGAATCAGATGTTTAGATACTTGGCTTGCTACAAGAGGTATGACATATATGCCATAGCAAAGACATGAATAGAATTTTCATTTAAAAAAAGTCTGTTATAATAGATGAATTAGTCAACAAAGTTACAATGTAATTAATAAACAATCTCGTCTCGTATGTGCTTAAAAATACTTAATAGGAAACATCCAATTTTACATGTGGCAATATAAACACATATATTAATTGAAGCACCAATTCTTTGGAAACCAGTAAACGCTTCCAAATATCCCTAGTTAACTAATTTGAACAAATAGGAAATGATAATCACTTTATTTAAGTACTTTTTTTAATAGATTTCTCTCTTCCTCATCAACTCTTCAGTGTGGAAACTAGTTAGTCAGGTTATCTTATCACTGATTTAGAACTCATAATAAACATATTAAAATACATACCATAAAGTACTAGGACATTTTCATCTCAAAAGTTAATACAACTAAAATAGGAAAATGTAAGTTTAAAATACTTTTGGGTAATGGTTAATCAAACATGGAATCTAACCCATAATAAAATACTCATAAGGATCCTACAGTTAAATTTGGATTCCTTTGGACTATGTTTTACTCTTAATCACAATAAGAAAGAAAAATCCTAAAAATGAAATAATTCTAAATGTATATCAAACAATTTAAATTTCTAGGTTTGACCCAATGATCCGACAACTTGTGGTTTTTCTGCATGTTTGTCTTTTGACCCAGGTAGATCCTATGTTGGATCCACTTCCTCCTCCACCTAATGAGATTCTCCATTCCCCTTGTGATCGGCCTAAATCGTGCGTCTGGAAGAGAGGCAGACTCAGAAGGAATCGAACTTTTGAATTTATAACCTGAAAACTTCAAGGACCCCCACAACTTTATTATGGGGTCAAAGTAGATATACATGGTTGAACACAGGGACATGGTGAAGTTTAGGACGCTTAAGATCTCACCCTTGAGTCAGATAAGCCAAGACGATAGTCGATAAAGGTATGGAGCTAGAATCAGATTGTCACAAAAATTAAACAAAATAGAATATGTAGGATTCTACTAATCAAAGAGAAGGAGTTCCTAGCTAAGTAACCACAAGTTGGGCAGTTTGTGCACCCGTCCTTGGGCGTAGACAACCCTCGAACACCCTAGCAAGAAATCTACATCCAAATATAGTACACACCATGGTATCTGTTCCTGTGGGGTCATCCCACTCGCTCGCACATAGTGTGACTAAAATCCATCGATGATATGAAACCTCTCTCGAGGATGAAAAACCAACATCCTTGAATATTCTAGATACCCTCTCAGGTCTACAATATTCTAAGATGTTAGGAACAGACGACCTTGGACCATCCTCCTTTTAGACTCTGATCCAAACTATCTTCTCTTGTCTATCTCTACAACGAATCTCTCAATATAGGTAGAAATAGTAGTTCAAGCAAGTAAGAGATCCACCAAACTAGCAATCATAATCAAAAAGAGGAGATGGAACATAAAACGTGCTAGATCTGAAATAAAACTACTTGCTTAAGGTAAAAGTACATAAATGTGCCCAAAGTGGGCTACATAGCCAAGAAGGAGCTCAACTATGGGAGAACATCATTTGTATAGAAACAAAAGAGAACAGTAGAAGGAAGGAGAAGAAGAATAGATTAGCCTGTGGAGGAGAGGTGGCTCTCGCTCCTTAGCCTCTGAATGGGCTGGATCTCATCTTTGGGTTGTCATCCTTGATCTTATGGACTCCTTGACCTCCTTTTTCCTTGATTCTGCCCCAAACAACAGCTCGGTGGATGTGTGGAGGTGGAAGGTGATTGGAAATGGTGGGAAATGGGTGAACGAAGGTGGAAGTGATGATGGATGGAAGCTAACTGAAGAGACAGATGTAGGACGAGTTCGCCATCCTTTCTAGGTCCTTCGAACTCTCCCACGGGGATTTGGGAACCAAGAGGGGTTGGAACCATGAGGTGGAAACTTTCCATATCAGAACCTGGGACTCTCCGTTTGGGGACCCCCTCCTGGTCACCAGAGGTGGGTATTTATAGGTGAAGGCATATTCACAGTCGAGGATGCACCACGGTCGAGGTTAGATCCGTGGTCTCAGTGTAAGCCTCAATCGCGGTGTAAGACACTAGGTCACGGTCAACCTTACAATCACAGTGTCAGGTGACTTGGTCGAGGGGCGAATCCCCGCAGTCACGGTCTGGCTGGCCGTGGTCGCGGTCGCAGTCGCGGTTTGGGTTGAATCCACGATCGTGGTGTAAGCCTTGGTCACGGTCAATCTTACAATCATGACGTTAGTTCAGGTCACGGTCTAGGTTGATACCATGGTCACGGTCCTGCTCACCTCTACTACGGTCTTCCCCATCACGGTCGCAGTTGCGATGGATGGAAGCTTAGCTGTTGCAAAAACTATGTGTTGGGGAGAAATCTTAGAGAAAAGATGTATGTTTGGATTCGGTGCTTGCAAGTCCCAAAATTGGCTAGTTTGAGCAACTTTATCTATGAAAAGATATAAATTTCCAAAAGAGAAGAAACATAGGTTATTTTGGGCATATTAAGGCTATAATGACACAAAACCATAGGTAAATGTGTAGCATAAATACGTAAAATTGGGTGTTATCAACCACCCCAAGCTTAAACATTTACTTGTCCTCAAGCAAGAATGTGCTCAAAGAACAAAAAGATAACATCCAAATTAAGCTTGACGGTAAATGCTAAGGTTAAGAAAAATAGTTAAAACATCAGTTCTCCAGATCCACATTGTTTCAGAACAAACCGCCACCAATCGAGCACAATCCTGCCAAAGTAAGATCAAAGAGCAACCAGACATGATTAAGCTACTCCACTATAACCTGTCGATACTCGTGAGGGTTTGAATCATAATTTTATAGCATGAAAGCATTGTCACATAGACAATCACGCGGGTGATGAGCAATGATCCATCATCATGTATCCATGTAGACCAACAAGGGATAACGTGCCTCTCACTTATTTTGGTCCTAAGAAGCAAAGTAAAAAGACTCTAATGACTTCTGAGAACCTCGATCTACGTCAGGCAGGTCCATATAACGAGCAACAGTCCCTGCAGTCCGAGCCAGTTGGCTCAGAGAAGTGAGACAAACTCCTCGTACTGTGCTCGAACCAACCCTTCTACTGGGACGATCTCATAGGTCTCCTAGGGGCTCCTAGTGACTATCTAATGAGCTTTTGGGGTGATACTACTAGGCACGACATACCCACATCCATGAGCACAGTCATACACTGGCTGGGCATCATCCTATACTCTCCTGAAAGAGAAAACAAGCGCTCATTTATTCACGCTTAGGCTTTTATTCTCTGCATTCTAATTTATAGGCCTGGGTGAGGACTATTTTGACATATTTGGGATTTTGTGGGAGGCCAAGACTCTTTTGCAACTTTTTATTTTTTCATCTTTTTGACTCAATCTAAGGTGAGAGGGCACGTAGTCCATCAAAGAAATGTAACAACCTAGGATTGAGGCCTCAGATAAAATGATCTTATAAGGAATGATTGGACTACCATATCTCCAAGGTGCACCTCTTTTTCTGAAATCCCATTACTAAAGAACTCCATAGTTAAGCGTTCTTATCTTGGAGTAGTACTAGGATGGGTGACCAGTCGGGAAGTTGATCCTGGCTTACGCGTGAGTTAGATTAAAGTGCATAGTTAAGTCTAGTGGTGGTCTGTGGGGCCAGTCGTCATTCCTAAAACTCTACTAGGCCTTGGGAAGTGGGCCCGAGCGTTACAAATGGTATCAGAGCCATAACCCCTCCAGTAGGTGGGGCCCACATGGGCATGTGACATGCCAGTCTTGCACCGTGCGCTCTATGCATGTTGGAAAGGGTTGTCCATAGTTGACGTAGCCACCCTTACGTTGGTATTCCGTGATCGGGAGTTGGGTATCCATGGGCCATTCTAGGTCTGCACTAAAATGGGGTGATATTATGAGGCCATATAGTAAAGTCTTGACAAGGATGGCAAGAGTCTAAGCGAGGGAGATTGTAACAACCCATGATTTGAGGCCTCAGATAAAATGATCTTAAAAGGAATGATTGGACTACCCATATCACCAAGATGCACCTCCTTTTTTAGATACCCATTACTAAAGAACTCCATAGTTAAGTATGCTCAACTTGGAGTAGTATTAGGATGGGTGACCAGTCGGAAAGTTGATCCTGACTTGTGTTTGAGTGAGATTAAAGCACACAGTTAAGGCTAGTGATGGTCTGTGGGGCCAATCGTCATTCCTGAAACTCTACTAGGCCTTGGGCAGTGGGACCGGGCGTTATAGAAAAACACTTCAACTTGATTATAGCTCAAAACTCATCATTGTCCGCTTGAGACCTGTGTGAAAAGATAGTAATTATGATTCAAGGATCCTTAGAGTAGAGGCAAGTTCGTGAAAAATATAGCTAGGAGTCTTTGATCATGCTCTAGCTCTTTTCAACAGTCTTATACCTTGGATTTGTCATTTACAACATAGATCAAGGGAGTAAAGTTTTAAGCTATGAAAAAGGCACAAAACCTTATATTTATTACCAAACATAAGGAAAGAGTCTAAGAACAAGTCAAGCAAAAGATCAAAACATCTTAAGATGGAAAATTTTAGGCATAAAGATAAGCATTTAGATATAGGATTTGCATTTCATAGCCTTAATTGCAAAGCTACAAATTACGAAACAAAGTCTTAGAAAGCTGAATTTTTTTAAAAAAAGATTACGCTAAATGCAAGGGACATAGAGGAATAATGCATGCATGCTATGAAAGAAATAAAAGGGGAAGGCGGAAGATACACCATGACTACCTACCACCCCAAGCTTAAATATTTGCTCGTCCCCGAGCAAATCTCAAGCCTTGGATGGTAAGGAAAGCAACTGCTATTGGTAGTCACTGTTTATAAACTGATCTAGATCGTCTAAACTACTTGATGTGTTCTCCTAGTTCTGGTTTAGATCTTGCTGAAAATGAAGTGACTGCCCAAAATCCTGGGTTGGCTGGTAGAAAGACCGAAGGGGTTGCTGAAATGGCTACTGAAAATTCAGTTTAGGCAGTGGGGGAAAGACTATGTCGAACCTCTGTCTGAGGTACTACATATCCTCCTCCAGCGTGTCAAACCATCTGCCTGAGTCATCCCTAAAATTAGTCATGAATTCGTAAAGGTTCCCTAAATTGGAGTATGGGGCGTATTGTTCCTGCTAATGAGGTCGCATGTAATCTGCAATAGGCATTCATGTGTAGGGTCCTCCCTGATACGGTATGTCTTGGAAGGTTGCCCCTGTCTGTTGTCCACCCTCCTGAGCCTCTGGCACTGGTGGTGTTGAAGTAGAAGCTCCTGTAGCTCTGCCCGTATGATGAATGTTACCATGGGCGTCCAATAGAGAGACGTCCATGAATACTGTCCGACATGCGAACTATGCATTAGCTGGCAATAGTTTCATGTGCTTGTTGTAGCCGAAGATATAAAGATATCCTGTAATGCATTGTTTTACCACTCCTGAGCGGATCAAGTGGTCCAAGTCCAACTTGGACCACTTGGCTTGTTCCTGCATAAGTGCCAATTGTCCGTCAATAATCCCAAGATGGCATGCCATAAGAGTGACAATTCCTGCCATCGACATGAATTGGACATGTTTCTTGAAAGAGTTGTGAAAGTGGTGGATAATGAAATTCCCCATTTCACTTTCTTTCCTACTACTACACACCACAAGATGTAGAGGTCTGTTGCCCTGAGCACCCCTTGGTTGTCTTGTTTTTCCAAGATGCGGTTTGAAATCACCTGATGCAGATAACGAAGTGTTGTGTTGTGGATGTACGAAGCTTTGTCACTTCTCACAACATATCTATCTTCCCCTATAAGAATTTTCCATGCTTGAGCTACATTAAAGTCAATGTCCCATGTCTCCAGTCGGCCCCTAGACATCTTAGTATAGTCTTCAGTAGAGCGCGATAACCAACTATTGAGTTGGTCCACAGTAACTTTACGGGGCGGGTTCAGCAGGAGAAAATGTATGACAATGTGCTGGTGGTCCTTTGGTGCCCCTAGCATAGCATAAAACTCACAGATGAGTCTATGATAGGCATTGCACTATGCATACATGAGGACGTCTAGGCTGATAATTGCAAGATATATGTCGACCTATTCTCGTATCCCGAGCCTAATGAGTGTTCCAGGATCATCATATCTTGGGCCCATTAATCTGTGCATGTCTTTAATCAGAGTATCAAAACTCTGCCTTTACTTTATACTTCTGAATAGGGGAGAAGGGAGTGAGATTTGATTGACACCATTAAGGGTAAGGTGGCGTCTATTCCCTTAAGCTGAATAACATGATGAAGTTGACCTCCGTAAAGATGTCAACTGTTCGGCTGACTGTCGACACTGGTCTCCTACGGATGAAGCTCTGTGCAACACTGACGGGCTCTCCTGATGTCCCGTCGAAGTATGGAGCTCAGCATCGCAACATGTTGTCCATGTTCTCTCACTGGAGGTTTCCTAGACTGACTCACCACTGTAGGTATCCATAGGAGTTCCAAATTTGAAGTAGTAGTCTGAACCGGTCTCTTGTGACCCAAACCCTATCGTATAAATCATAGCCTCATCTTCATATATCAGGTTCGTGGTTTGAGTGGCGCAGTGTGGGTATAGGCTCCCATATTCTGATGGTGATGTGGAGCTTCCTTCCCCTTATTTCATGTTATAGACTTTTTAAGCTTTTTAAATCTATTTTTTATTGTGTCCATGGTGTCGATTCTTTTACGCGGGGTGTATCTTCCATTTGGCTCGAGTGTGGTGAAGGTTGGTGTTGCTGCTTCAAGACACTCCAAACACGCCTATAGTAGAGACCGCGACCATGGTGACGACCGTGACTGTGAAGCTGGCTTTGACACTGCGACCGCGATCTCCCAAAGGTTAGACACCATGACCTGGTTGACCGCGATCAAGGTAGCCTAGGCGACCGTGACCTAGTGAAGATCGCGATCGTGGTGATGACTAAAGTGGTGACCGCGACCACCAAAGTAGTCTTGATAACCTATCCACTCGTGATCGAGGAGATCACAATCGATGTGGTTGCGACCTGTCTCCTGGCCACGACTGAGGTTGCAAGAGCTGGTGCAGCTTGAATCGAGCAGTTGGCAGGGCAGGGGTTGAGACCTGAGGTAGCAGTTAGTGGGGAAGAGCTAGGGGTTGTTGCTGCTCCATTGTTTTAAGACTGCGGTCGTGGTCTAGTTGTGGTTGCTTGTTGCAGATGCCTATGCGTCTACTCCTTCCCTACTAGCCAACGATGAAAGCAAGAGGGAGTGGGGAAATGGACAGAGAACTACGTGGTGGTGAAGGAAACTTAGGAGTTAGGCAGGGGGGTCTCGGCCCGGGGGTATTTATAGGTCGGGCGCACAACCCTGATCTTGACCCAGATCATTCGAGGCCACGCGTAGAGTGGAAGAAAAACTGGAAAAGGGGGCCGGAGACTAGGTCAAAAGCACAACAGTCGGTCAAAAAGGTGGAGACAACCCGACATGCTGGTCAGTCAGTTCGAAAAAGCATACACAGGCCTTGTGTATCTACGGTCACGGTCTCACTGACCTGTAGTCACGGTCTAACACAGGCTTGACCGTGGTCGCGATCTTGGCTTTCAGACTGCGGTCATGGTCTTGGTTTTTAGATCGCGGTCATGGTCTAGCTAGCATACTGCGGTCGTGGTTTCAGTTCTGCCAAGCAAGGAAAAATGAGGGTGGAAAGCCTTAAAAGATAAAATCTGAATCAAACACCATGGAAGAGCAACAAGGTATGTCAATTAACTTCTTACAAGATAGGGACCAAAGGCAGATGTTAGGGTGCGGAGATGGAAGTACTTGTAAATTTTAAAAGAAAACTAGATGATGCGAAATAAACTAAATCCTAGCAGTCAGGGGAAAGATAAAACTTAAATTGACTTTATTATGCAAAATTTTGAAACTTAAAATTAAAGAGAAAATGTGCAGGTAGTAGGGGGTGGCTTCCCTACAACTCCTACACTTGGATCCCAAATATGTAGTTTTGGGGTCTGAGTTACCTGAGTCTCACTCCTCGGGCTCACTATGTAGCGGCAGAAGATGCGAAGAGGTGGCTCGTTCTAAGTCTCGAAAAGAGTAATAAAATCCAGTGACTCGGTGAAGTCATCTTTGTGCTGCAATCTACTTGAACCACACTGAGATGAATTCTTTAGCAAATCATCTTCAAGGTACCTTCCAATATATGAATCTGAACATGAAGGCCCTGGGATGTCGACCCATGATGAGACAGAGAGGAGAGGTTTAATGTCTTCTAGAGGACTCATCTCTTCTCTCTCCACCTCTGAACTTGAGGTTAAAAACTTAGATAAACTCTCATTTACAGTCTCAGTCATCCAATCATCTCCTGAACAAGAAGTACCCTCAGAAGAATTTGTTTATGGGTTCTACCACCCCAAGCTTGTCTCCTTCTATGGGGTTCAGGGTATCTTCATGCTCAATAATCATGTTGTAGTGGATTGTCCATCCTGCTCCATCGATATCCACCAAGCATTTTAAGGGGATGGTGGTAAATGTCATCTCATGCTGCTCCAACTCATTGTCATCGATATATTCACTGCTCCAAATTGAGCATTTGTCGTCATCGTCATCAAACAAATTGTTCCAAACCATGATTAGTGTTGTGCTCAAGGCTAAGTGACAAGTCTCAATGTGAGAGCTATTGAGCTGGTCTGGATCAACGTCTGACTCAGGTTCCTCAAACCAATCTTCTGGCTGTGAGGTTGTTTGGTTATTATAGTTTGGACAAGAGTCTTCACCATTGTCATCATAAAACCATACATGCTCATGGCTTGTATTTTCCATTAGTTGATCAGCTGAATCAACTGGATATAATGAAGGGCTTCCCCAAGTGGGTTGGTCTTCATAGAAAAATATTAATGAATCTAGTTGATTATCTAAATAGGATGGTGAAGCATACTCCACTTCAGACCCAATGGAATGATCTTGATGACCAAAATCTTCATTGTCAGGCGACGGAGCTCGCAACTGTATGGTAGCCAAATTGATGAGCTCTTGAAGCTTCCTGCCTCATGCAACATCTTTTTCATGAAATTGTTGGATTTGGGCAGAGATGCTTTCAAAACCCATCAATTATGCCCTGCGCTCGTGTTGTGGACTCACTATATCAAACTGAGATACTTGGATGAATCCTTGCTCAGTGCTTTTGAAGTATGCTTCTACTATGATTGGCAATATCTGTCGCTATTTGGAGTTGATGATTCTACTTTTCTAGTAGTTGTTGGAGTGGATTGACATTTTCTTGGAGATGAGGAGCTAAGTAGGTGAGTGTGCTGACAGTTTCTCCGACCATCTCCATTGCCTTAATCATTTCTTGATCCCTTGATAGAACAGAAATTGAGGGTTGACTAGTAGTCTCCATTGTTGGAGCGTCCACATATGATGATGGTGGGGGTGAATATAACTCGATGAGTTGTAAGGCACAACTTTCAATTATTTTCCAACAGTTGGGACCGTGGAAAAATTTAGGAGGATAGGTGGACAAGATGACTTGTCTTGCAAAAGCAAGATCCATGACTGAAAAAGTATAAGAAAAAGGAAAGTTATTCAGTATATATGAACAAGTTTGTGTAATACAAAGTAAGAACTATGCATATATATATGGGCTTAAGAGTGACAGAACAAAATCCTTAGGCATGTAAACATGGCAAGCCACGTCCCCAATAACGGTGCCAAAAAGTTGATCGACCTAAATCACGCATCTGGAAGGGAGGCGGACTCAAAAGGAATCAAAATTTTGAATTTATAACCCAAAACCTTCAAGGACCCCTACAACTTTATTACAGGGTCGAAGTAGATATACCAGGTCAAACACAGGGACGTGGTGACATTTGGGACGCTTAAGATCTCACCCTTGAGTCAGATAAGCCAAGAAGATAGTCGATAAAAGTATGGATCTAGAACTAGTCTAGCAGATTGTCACAAAATAAAATAAAACAAAACAGAGTATGTAGGATTCTACTAATCAAAGAGAAGGAGTTCCTGGCTATGTAACCACAAGTTGGATAGTGTGTGCACCCATCCTTGAGCATAGACAACCCTCGAACACCCTAGCAAGCAATCTACATCCAAACATATTACGCACCATGGTATTTGTTCCTATGGGGTCATCCCACTCGCTCTCACGTAGTGTGACTAAAACCCATCGATGATATGAAACCTCTCTCAAGGATAACAAACCAAAATCCTAGAATATTCTAGATACCCTCTCAGGTTTAGAATATTTTGGGATGTTAGGAACATACGACCTTAGACCGTCCTCCTTTTAGACTTCGATCCAAACTATCTTCTCTTTTCTATCTCTACAACGAATCTCTCGATATAGGTAGAAATATCAGTTCAAGCAAGTAAGAGATCAACCAAACTAGCAATCATAACCAGAAAGAGGAGATAGAACATAAAATGTGCTAGATCTGAAATAAAACTACTTGCTTAAGGTAAAAGTACATAAATGTGCCCAAAGTGGGCTACATAGCCAAGAAGGAGCTCAACTGGCCATGGAAAAGCATAGTTGGCACCGAACAAAGATGGGAGAACATCGTTTGTACAAAAACAGAGGAGAACAGTAGAAGAAAGGACAAGAAGAAAAGATTAGCTTGTGGAGGAGAAGTGGCTCTCACTCCTTAGCCTCTAAATGGGCTGGATCCCATCTTTGGGTCGTCCTCCTTGATCTTATGGACTCCTTGACCTCCTTTCTCCTTGATTCCTCCCCAAACAGCAGCTCGGTGGATGTGTGGAGGTGGAAGGTGACTGGAAATGATGGGAAATGGGTGAACGGAGGTGGAAGTGATGATGGATGGAAGCTAACTGAAGAGACGGCTGTAGGATGAGTTCGCTGACCTTTCCAGGTCCTTTGAACTCTCCCACGGGGCTCTGGGAACCATGAGGTGGAAACTCTCTAGATTGAAACTTGGGACTCTCTGTTTGGGGACCCCCATGGTCGCCAGAGGTGGGTATTTATAGGTGAAGGCAGATTCGCGGTCGAGGATGCACCATGGTCGCAGTGTAAGCCTCAGTTGCAGTGTAAGCCACCAGGTCATGGTCAACCTTGCAGTCACGGTGTCGGGTGACTTGGTCGAGGGGAGACCCTGATGCAGGGGTTTTGAGTAATTTTTATAGACTGGTTTTGCATACGTTTTATGTGTATTTTGATCATATTTGTGATTAATATCGCATAATTCACTACCTTTAGTCTATAATCTCATTTTGCATCAAATTTACCTTGTTTCATCTTATCGTGTATAACAGATCATATTTGTTGGATTTGATTGGTGTTCTTCTCTTCAATTCAAAAAATTTAGATATTTGAATACATCGATACCATCGACGGATGGTCGATACCATTGATCTGGTCACAGTGCATTGCCGGAGAAGAGCAACCAGAAGTCGATACCATCGATGGGACTGTCGATGGTATCGAGAAAGCGTCAGTGAGCTAAATTTCTAGATGTCGATACTATCGACCAAATTTGATACTATCGACCTTGCCTCAGTAAAATCAGCTTTAGCATCGGATTCCAGAGTAAAGTGATGCCTAAGGCATCGATACCATCGACACACCGTCGATGGTATCGAGGCAACATAAAAGAGAACCCCAAAGAATCGCGCAAGCACCAATGCCTCATGCAGGTCGATACCATTGACCCGTGTCGATGGTATCGACGCCGTCAGACCAGGTTTTGCTAAAGATCATGTCTAATCGTATGGTGGTGATTTTGGGTGACCTAAAGTGGAGCATATACCTAATTACGGTGGCCCTAAGCAATCTATCACGTCAATAGCCGTTGAACAAGTCTCGGGGAGGAGAAGGAGAGAAGAACAGATCCTAGAGCAATGTCGTGATTGTTCCGAGAGCCGCAGAAGACGTTTTCCACCGCTGGAAGGCTGTAGAATGTTCACCCCATACCAAGGAACGCCCGGATCTCCTCCGTTTAGGGATTTACATCACATCTATTCACATCTTCCATATGTTTCCCCTTTCTCTCATCATGTATTTCATTGAGACGAACATGTTGGGCTAATCCCCTTTATCTTTAGGACCGGGAGTAGCCCAGGTAATCATTGTATGACAGTTTTGACATAGTTATCTGTTGGGTTTTGTGGAGAAAACATGCACAGTGGAAGCAATAAAATCTACGCAACCCGGAACAGGATCTCGTCGACAACAACATATTTGGAAGGAGTGTTTGCGGGATATACCTTATCGCGGAGCAAGTCTGGCGATGTCCCGCTGCATGACGGTGCAACACTATTGACCTACACGGACAGAACTTCTCTTCCGTTCGCTGTCATAGGAAGATCTGACGGTGCTCCTATGCGATGATGTGTGCCGCTCGTAACGCGCACAGATGGTCGTCGTGTCCACCGAACACAGGCGTCTCAGCGTCTGTGTCTCTACTTCATCCACGTGGATGGACTGGAACTCCACATCGTGCTTCCTAAGCCGGCGGGAAGGAGTCGTGTTTGTGTGGCGGCGTGCTAGCAGCACGTTGCTCTCCTTCCTCTCCTAAGGACGGTGACAGCTAGGGTTTACGTGCGTGAGCGTAAACTGAAAATCCTCTATCTATCTTATATAGATATCAGCCGTCAATCCTCCTTTAAATAGGATACGAAGGGAAGTAGGGTTTCCTAAACCCATCGGTAAATAGAAATGTTGCATTAATTAAAACGCTTGTGGATTAATTAGAATATTCTGGAATTCATTAATTAACCAAATAATCGCATTAGTTGATTAATTAATATTCGACTCCATGTAATCACTTGGGATGGCTCTATGGGCATATATATACCAACAGACTCCCACTTGCACTTAGATCCAGTCACTCCAATATTATTCTAATCCATTACATAAACATTTTAGTAATCAATGTGATTCGGAGCAATTCCAATCAAATCCACAATTATACTCCTATTCCAACACATCCTATGTGTGTGACCCGGTAGGCTCCAAATTAAGTTGGCAGTGATATCCATAATCATATTATGATTTCACAAGCAATGATTGGTATCTATCAAGACTTCATTGCCACCCAAGTAATTGGAGAAGTTGGAGAGCAACTTAACCTATCATTCATGACTGGTGTTACAATGATTGTATAGTTCTTTTGTCGCTGATATCCGGATTGAACTTGAGTCATGGAATTGTTATCCTTTTCAACATTCAATCCATGTTCCTTGAACTAGAGCAGACTGTCTGAGATATATGTAAGCTCAATATCACATATTGACTCACATCAGCATAGCCATGCATTTCTCAGTCTCGCTTATCAAGTGGCCAGAATATCAAACTCTTATAGGAAGGACAAATTCCATCTACATCACTCACAGTCATCCCCATGTGTCACAGTGCACCCAAGCACCATCTTTATGGCAATCCTTATTCAGGACCACGGTGGATGATGTCAAAGTACACCGAACAACATGTGATAAGTGTAGTGACTTCAGGTCCAAGAACCACAATCACCACCATCATTACGAGATGTGACTCTAACTACCAATCATGGTATCCATGTGTCACTCTCAAGGTGGGTCTATCCGATACACTATTCTCTAACAAGTATCTATGTATTTGGTTTGATATCTCCATATCATAGATAATGAGATTCTTCCATCAACCAACATACATTCTAATCTTGTGTGTTATTGATGTCTATGGATATTTCCACAATAACAACCGATTAGGGATAAAACAAGAATACATACTCTTATCATACATATGATCTCACTGTTCAGGTCATCAACCCAAAGACATATGTCATTGAGTATATTATTCTATAGACATCTATAAGTTTTATGGTCATCTCAGAATATAAAACACAAACATATATATTGGAACTCTTCCAGCTCACAACTTCATTGTTCAGGCAAAACACAAATCCAGATTGCGATCTGTAGTCATCTTTGTCAGTTTGGAAGCTAGCATCGGTGTAACCCTTTACCACGAGCTCTTCCTCACCGCCGTATACCAAGAATTGATCCTTAGTCCTTCTCAAGTACTTTAGGATGTTCTTTACGGTTGTCCAGTGACATTCATCTGGATCTGACTGATACCGGCTTGTCAAGCTCAAAGCATACGACACATCAGGACGAGTACATAACATTGCGTACATGATAGATCCAATTGCTGATGCATATGGAATCTTACTCATGTGTACCCGTTCATCACATGAACTAGGACAGTGGGCTTTAGAGATTGTAACCCCATGGGACATGGGCAAGTTACCTCTCTTAGAACCCTCCATGCTAAACCTCTTTAGCACCTTGTCAATGTATGTGCTCTGGCTTAGGCCTAGAAGCCTTCTAGATCTATCTCTATAGATCTTGATCCCTAGTATATAGGATGTTTTGCCTAAATCCTTCATAGATAAGGTCTTCCCTAGCCAACCTTTTACTGTCTGAAGAGTAGGGATGTCATTTCCCATCAATAGTATGTCATCCACATACAATATGAGAAATACGACTGTGCTCCCACTAACCCTTTTGTAAACACAAGGTTCATCTTCATTTTGACTAAAGCCAAACTTTTTGACTACTTCATCAAAATGTAGATTCCATCTCTGAGATGCTTGCTTCAATCCATAGATTGACCTTTGTAGCTTACCGACTTTATTGGCTTCCTTTGGATCGATAAAACCCTCAGGTTGTGTCATGTACACATCCTCGAGTAAATTCCCATTAAGGAATGTTGTTTTAACATCCATCTGCCAAATCTCATAGTCATGATATGTTGCAATGGCAAGCATGATCTTGATGGATTTAACCATGGCAACTGGTGAGAAGGTCTCGTCATAATCAACACCTTGAATTTGATGAAATCCTTTCGCAACCAATCTACCTTTATAGGTTTGAACATTTCCATCCATGTCAGTCTTCTTCTTAAAGACCCACTTGCACCCTATGGGTCTTACCCCTTAGGGTGGATCCACCAAGGTCCATACCTTGTTGGTGTACATGGATTCCATCTCAGATCTCATGGCTTCGAGCCATTTCTCAGATTCTGGTCCCTTAGTAGCTTCTAGATAGGAAGTTGTCTCATCTGCTATTCCCAATTCGTCACTATCTTGAGTCACGAGAAATCCAAATCTCTCAGGCTCAAGTCGTGTCCTAGTAGACCTATGAGGTTCATGTGTTACATTTGGAACTTGAAATTCCACAACAACTTGTGAGTCTTCATGTTCCTTATGTACCTCCTCAGGTTCTCTACTTTCTTGTTGGTCTCGAACTTCTTCGAGCTCTACATTCCTCCCACTAATTCCATTGGAAATAAATTCCTTTTCAAGAAATACAACAGTCCTAGCAACAAACACTTTGTTGTCAGTTGGTGTGTAGAAGTAGTATCCCCGAGTTTCCTTGGGGTATCCAACAAAATAGCATTTTTCCGATTTGGGTCCAAGCTTTTCAGGAAATTGTTTCCTAACATAAGCTTCACATCCCCAAATATTTAACATAGACAAATTGGGACGATTCCCATTCCATATCTCATATGGTGTCTTTTTAACCGATTTGGAAGGTACACAGTTAAGTGTAAACGCTGCAGTTTCAAGAGCATATCCCCAAAACGATATTGGAAGTTCAGCTGAACTCATCATTGATCGTACCATGTCTAATAATGTACGATTCCTTCTTTCTGACACACCATTATGTTGTGGTGTACCAGGTGGAGTCCATTGTGATACAATACCACAGTCTCTCAGAAGGTCCTCAAACTCTTGGCTTAAGTATTCGCCACCTCGATCTGAACGGAGTGCTTTAATACTCTTACCAAGTTGCTTCTCTACTTCATACATGAAAGTCTCAAACATTTCAAGAGTTTCTGACTTGTATTTCATAAGATATGCATAGCCATACCTACTGAGGTCATCAGTGAAGGTAATGAAGTATTGATAGCCTCCTCTAGCATTTGATCTAAAAGGCCCACATACATCAGTATGTATGAGCCCTAGCAGATCACTGGCTCTCTCACTGTGTCTAGTGAAAGGATTTTTGTTCATCTTCCCTAATAAACATGCCTCACATGTCTCTAATGATTCAAAATCAAAAGAGTCTAGATAACAATCCTTATGGAGTCTAGATATGCGCTTCTCATTTATGTGCCAAAGACGACAATGTCATAAGAATGTTTTGTTTGAGTTGTCAAGTTTTAACCTTTTAGTATTTACGTTATATATGCTAGTCTCAAGTTCTAACAAATAGATACCATAAGACATAGGGTCATTTCCACAAAAGATCTCATCTTTAGATATATAAATAATTCCATTCTTAATGTGAAATTCAAATCCACTCTTGTCCATACAAGATATAGAAATACTATTTCTATTAATGGCAGGTACATAATAGCAATTCTCTAATTATATTACAAAGCTCGTAGGCAAAGATAAACTAATAACTCCAACTGCGGTGGCAGCAACTCTTGCTCCATTAGCAACCCACAACTCGACTTGGCCCTTTCGTAAAGGCATACTTCTTATCAGATCATGCATATTAGAACATATGTGAGATCCACATCCGATATCCAGTACCCATGATGAAGAAGTATTTAAGTTTATCTCAATAACGTATATACCTGAAGTGGAGATCTCTATCCCCTGCTTCTTCTTCCTCAGTTCCTCCAGGTAGAGAGGACAGTTTCTTTTCGAATGTCCACGCTGGTGACAATGGTGACAACTGCCTTCTTTGGAGATCCCACCTTTAGCTTTGAGCGCAGATGACTTTGGCTTCTGTCCGGTTTTAGAACCTTTCTTAGCCTTGCCTTTGCCTTTTGACTTTCCCTTTGCCTTGCTGATCACCATCACAGACTTGGGCTTGTCTTTCTTCATCTGTGCTTCAGCTGTCCTCAACATGCCCAACAATTCTGACAACGGCTTGTTAAAATTGTTCATGTTGTAGTTCATGACAAAATGATTATATGATTCAGGAAATGATTGTAGAATCACATCAGTGGCCAACTCTTGACCTACGGGAAATCCCAGCTTGGATAGGCTTTCCACGTACCCAATCAAGGTGAGTATGTGGGTGCCAACTGAGTCTCCCTCTTTCATCTTACTTTTGAACAAAGCCTTTGAGACATCATATCTATCCTATCTTGCTTGATGTTGATACATGTTCTTGAGATGTGTTACCATCTCCATGACATTCATGTTCTCATGCTGCTCTTGCAACTCATAGTTCATTGAGCACAACATCAGACACTTGACATCCATGACATCATCAAGGTGCTTCTTGTAAGCATCCTTTTCAGCCTTGGGCGCATTTACTGTGGGCTCCGCTGGCTCTGGTGTTTCAAGGACATAGAGCTTATGCTCATGTGTGAGAACAATTCTCAGCATCCTAAACCAGTTTTGAAAGTTGGTTCTTGTGAGTTTGTCCTTCTCAAGGACCAATCGCAACGAGAAAGTGTGAGTGTTGTTTGCCATTTGATTGTTATAAAAGAAAATTTTGCATTTAGTCCAAAATATTTTGACTTGTAAAGATTTGATAAATGAGATTAATTAGGCCTTTAATTAATTACGCTCCCACTATTTTATTCAAATTGATAGCCCTCACTATCAACTCGAAAGATTGCAACACACAACCTTCTAGTGAGCCAAGACCCAAAATAATTGGATCAATGCCCAGCCAACGCCGGCGTCAAAGACCAAATACTAAGGTAGGCAACTTTTTCTAATTGCATCATATGCAACTCTTGGATAGATGATCATGTACAATTCCTTGCCATGATGCATCTGTGTGCCTCTAGGTACTTGATCCTATCAAGGTTCCCTAGTTAAGTCCAACCCATAAGCCAACACAATGAGTGTGCACCCTGCGGAGGCAGACCCACACACCCACCATCACACTTCCACGAGATAGACAGTGTACCATGCAGAGACATACCCACACATAGTCGATCAAGTTTTTCATGTGTGTTTCTTTATGGAACGCAACTAAAACTTAATATTATTAATTGAGGGGTTTTATTAATACATATACATATCCAAACACCATGGGACGAGGGGAGGCCGCCCCTCGCAGGGTCTCAGGGGCAGAGCCCCTGAAAGGTCTACGGAATTTTACTTTCGTGCACTTAGGAAAATCAATATTTTCCATAGTCGACCCCATCCAAAACGTCAAAAATAGAAGCCTATGGCGTATGTGGAATTAGGTTTAGATTTGCACATTAGCAGGTTTAATTCGCATCGTATGCAACATAAAAATAGTATACATCGATTCAATCATATCGAAACGAATCCAAATACGTCGTAGATCGACGCTGCTCTGATACCACTGTTGAGTTTTGTGGAGAAAACATGCGCGACGGAAGAAATAAAATCCACACAACCCGAAACATGATCTCATCGACAACAACGTAATTGGAAGGAGTGTTTGCGGGATATACCTTATCGCGGAGCAAGTTCGGCGATGTCCCGCTGCATGACGGTGCAACACTGCTAACCTACACAGACGGAACTTCTCTTCTGTTCGATGTCACAGGAAGATCCGGCGGCGCTCCTGTGCGATGATGTGCGCCGCTCGTAACGTGCATGGATGGTCGTCGTATCCACCGAACGCATGCGTCTCAGTGTCTGTGTCTATACTTCATCCACGCGGCTGGACTAGAACTCCACGTCGCACTTCCTAAGCCGGCGGGAAGGAGTCGTGTCTGTGCGGCGGCGTGCTAGCGGCGCGTTGCTCTCCTTCCTCTCCTAAGGACGGTGACGGCTAGGGTTTACGTGTGTGAGCATAAACTAAAAATCCTCTATCTATCTTATATAGATATCGGCCGTCAATCCTCCTTTAAATAGGATACGAAGGGAAGTAGGGTTTCTTAAACCCATCGGTAAACATAAATGTTATGTTAATTAAAATGCTCGTGGATTAATTAGAATATTCTAGAATTCATTAATTAACCAAATAATCACATTAATTGATTTATTAATATCCGACTCCATGCAATCGCTTGGGATGGCTCTATGGACATATATATACCAACATTATCATAATTTGTCTCTAAGATCCGTGGTATGATTTTGTTTTCTCTATTATATCATTATGATTGACCACCCTAATGATAATTTAATACCTTTAATTTCTTTGAAAGAAGAATTAACGGTTGAAAAGAGACGGATATCACATTAACTAATAAATCATTTGAACAAGGTGATGTACAATTAATGGTGGAAACCCAGAGTATGATCTTCATGCACCTGATCTAGGGTATAGGTTACTACTACCGTGGAACCGACCTAGATTTAGGTAGTGAATTGTATCGTGACAGCGAATAATTCTGACTACAGGCCACTACTCAGAATAGGAGACTAATTAAGATAATTGTGTAGGAATTAGGACAATGAGAACCTGCGGTGAAACTGCAATCCTAAAGATTCCATCTTTAATTGATTAAACCAACCATTTAATCAATTGTTTTGCTTTCTTTTATTTTCCAATCAACTCTCAAACCATTTTAATCGGTCTAGCTGATCGCGAACAGTTAGTAGTAGTCTATCGAAAATTTGTTCCCTGAGTTCGACTCGGGCCTCATAAAGGTCTATATTACATTATCACGTGCACTTGCATTTTACGCACGGTAAATTTGTGTCAAGTTTTTGGCGCCGTTGCCGGGGAACGATGATTTTCGGCACTACGAGGGCTGCAAGCGGCCACTCTAGGCCACATTTTTTATTTTAAAATTTAAATTCTGGAAATTAATCGTCTATCTTTCATAATTCGTAATCGTCAAGCATTGTGCCTAATTAAATTTATTATTGTGTAGGTACTAGTGCATGGTGAGTATGCGTAGCACAAACTACGCACAGTCATCTCCGGAGGTCCCATTTTTGGGATCAGACTACGAGGAGAACGAAACCTAAAATCAACTCGAGAACGAGAATTTAGATTCTGAACCCGAAGCAATGGCTGAGGAACAAACAATTTGGGATAACATCAAGGCGTCGTCCTCTTCTGCATCTAAGGGGCCAATTAAGAAGCAGGCCATCAACATTCCTAATTACAAAATTGACCCAGGCCTAATCCATTTGGTTAAGTCTACTGTGTTTCACGGGCTCAAAAATGAAGATCCGGTGACCCACATAAGCCAGTTCGTGGAGAACTGTGATATGGTCAAGATAGACCGGTTTCCACAAGAGACGCTCTACCTAAAACTTTTTCCGAATTCTTTAGCGGGAAATGCTTGGGAATGGCTGCACAATCTGGATGACGAGTACGTTGAATCTTGGGATCACATGGTTGAGGTGTTCTTTGAGAGGTTCTTTTCACCTAAAAAGACGAACGATCTAGTGAGGAAGATACACAACTTCAGCCAGTGAGCTGGTGAAACCTATTCTGAAACTTGGGAGCGCTTCCAGATAATGCTGAGGAAGTGTCCACATCACAGCTTAGACAAGGAGAAGCAAGCTAAAATTTTCTACTTCACCCTAAATGAACATAATAGGAGCAATTTAGACTCAGCAGGTTCTGGTTTCTTTTTGAACAACACAGGCACAAGGTGCTGGGAGATTCTAAGGAACATGTCCAAAAAGCAGTCTTGGGGTGAAAGAGATGCACCCGAGCAAGTCTGCGTGACACATGAAGCAAATGCCATCAAAGGGCTTAATGACAAGATGGATCTTATAGCCAAGAAGCTCCTAGAGAAAGAGGACAATGGGTCTAATGATGAAGCACATGCAAAGTATATGCATCAATAGGGACATAGAAATAACAATTACGATTGGAGGAAGGGACAAAATTTTCAGAAGCCACAGCCTACCCTAGAGGAAAAGAACAATGAATTGCTTAGCCAGGTGGTGAAGCAAAATCAGGAATTGATGGGCTCACTCGCCAAGACAGTATAGTCAGACAGTGAGTACTTGAACCAGTTTGGGCAGTAGATACAGAGCCATGGTGCACAACTGAGGATGCTAGAGACGTCCATAACCCAAATTGCAACTGAGGTGGCTTCCATGAAGCAAATCATTCAACAAAAACCAGTTGGGAATGCAGGGGCTGCTCAAGTACATCATCAAGTGAAGTATATATCTGTGATTAAGGAGATAGAGCCCCCCTGGGGGGAGGTCCATGAAAAGGGCAAAATGCATTTTGAAACGGAGGCTAAACCCAGTGTGTCATACCCCCGTAGCTTATATGGACTACCAGGAGGATGTCACCCCTTCAGCAAATCCCACCAAGAACCCATCACAGCCGTGCCCACACCTAGGTAAGAGGAGCAGGTGAAGGCCATACTTCAGAGTGGAGATACTACCACCGAGAAGGATGAGCAACCACGAGCCACACCAACCGTGAATGACGTGCCAAATCCTATTCCAGAGGGTGACATTGAAGCAAGCTTAGGGGAGGAGACCCCAAATAGCCCATATGTGCCACCGCACAAGTGCACAAAGGAGCCAAACATGCCATTCCAAGATAGCCTAAAGCCGAGGAAAGAGCAAAGGCACTTCAAGAAGTTTCTTGAGATCTTCCGGAAGCTCCACATTAACATTCCATTGGTGGAGGCTATAGAGAAAATTCCTTCATATGGAAGATTCATGAAAGACGTCATCAATAAGAAACGGTGGATCAAAGATACATATGTTGTGTGTGTTGATGAAATAGTGAGTTCTATAATCCAAGGAAGGCTGCCAAAGAAGAGGAAAGATCCAGGATGTTTCTACATCCCATGTTCCATAGGTGGCCAAAATTTTCCACAAGCACAGTGTGACTCAGGGGCAAGCATTAATCTTATGCCACTTGCCACTTTTCAAAAGCTGGGATTGAAGAAGCCAATACAAACTTCCATGACAATTGAGTTGGCGGATGGATCCATTATAAAGCCACAATGTATATGTGAGGATGTGCTAGTCAAGGTCGACAAATTCATCTTCCCTATTGACTTTGTGGTCATGAACATGGATGAGCTGGAAGGAGGTGAGATACTATTGGGAAGGTCGTTCCAAGCTACGTCTGATGTAATCACTGCCATTGGGCGAGGTTACTTGACACTTGGGATTGGTGATGATAGAGTTGAATTCAAATTGTCAAATGAATCATTAGAGACATCCCTTGACAACCCAGGTTAAAGGTATCTTTATGTCTAGCCTAAGACGATAAAGTAGGGCACTTGTTGGCAGGAAACCCAACCATCGGTAGTTCACATTTTTCTAATTATTTTATTTTTTGTCGTGTTTTCAAGTTAGTTTTGGTTAATTTCATTTTTAGTGTAAAAATGATACCCTAATAAGTTTGCTTAGTGTGCAGTACTGATAAAAAGTTGATACCATCGACCATAATGTCGATGGTAGTGACATGGGTGCAGGCAGGCGGATATAGAAAATTTTCTGAGTCGATGCCATCGACGACCTCGTCGATGGTATCGACCTACCATCAGTAACATCGAAAAAAAAGAGCGCCAGGTCGATAGTATCGACCAAGAAGTCGATGCTCGCGAGATCCCTGAAGATTTTCATAGCAAACCGTCTCAGTAAAGTCGATACCATCGACATCCCTATCGATGATATCGACCTGGCAGTAGTGAGGAAGCAGAGCCCGAGCCTCGCGAGGGTATTTGAAACAAAAAGGGTCGAAACCATCGACCATCTGTCGATGGTATCGATGGGCAATATCTATCATGGGATCCCAGTGCCCCCCAGTACCCACCACCTGAGTAGTAAACGATATCACTGTTCCACCTGCTGAGATTTTTTTTGACTATGAGGACATAGTCGAATTCAAGATTAGGGGAGTTGGGGGAGATGGAACAATTTCTATGTTTTATTTCCTTTTCTTTTTAGAAATTTTCTTAGTTTTTAGGATCCACATGCTATCTAGTGTATCTGTGGATGTCTAATGTAATGTGGCATCTCTATGCTTTTCACATGGGAATTAGAGGTGCAAAATTTGAGCATATTTAAATTTTTTTCATGAAGTTGTATGTTGAACTTGTTTGAAATTGAGCACTTAACCTATGAAAATAATTGGGTTTGTCAACTTTAAAACATAAGATCATAACCGTACAGCCGTATGATTCAAGAAATGTGGACATACATGGATGTTGAGCCTAAACTGACCAAATGGTAATGGGACTTTAATCGAAAGTGAGAGAGAAAAACCCTTTGATTTATTGTTACACAGGTCAGTAAAGAAGGAAATATATTCAATTCCAATGGTTTTGTGCATTAGTCTTATGATCTATCCATTTCATTTTATTCAATATCCACCATAAGAACTGGAAGCACTTATAGTTTTTCATCTCTTGATTGCATGACATGTAGATAGGATTTCATTGTAGCTAGATTTTGCATCTATGCATTCACACATTCTTAAGTGCATGTCATTATAGTTACATTTTGCATACTATAGAGCATATAAGACTTTTTTGTGCCTTATTTCTTCTGGAAAATAAGAAAAATAGGAAAATTGTTCTATACCCTCTGAAAAGTAATTTGTAAGGCATCAATGATTTTAGCTAAGTGGAAATAAGCC
Organism: Alisma plantago-aquatica; assembly: GCA_963693085.1. NCBI lineage: Eukaryota > Viridiplantae > Streptophyta > Magnoliopsida > Alismatales > Alismataceae > Alisma > Alisma plantago-aquatica. The sequence continues at coordinate 507,978,684 of OY856411.1, read as the reverse complement.
CGAAAAAAAAATAAAAAAATTATTGTGAATGTTCTTCTAGTTAATTGAAAAATGAGGGCTTGAAAAAAAAAGAGAAGAAATGTAAGTGAAAAAAGGAGAGGGAGAAAAGAACTTGTTTCACCTGCATGTATACATAAAGAAAAGAGGAATAAGCACATAATGTAGTTTTAGTAGTCATTCCATCTCATCTTGAGACGGAATGATAGTGCATGCATCATTCTACCTAAAACTTAGGCATTAGGTCATTTTCATATGCATATGCATCATTTAGGTCATTTTGTTGATTTTGCATGATAAAACTATTTGGTGCTTCTCTTTCTTCCACAGCCACCCATTTCATCCACCTGTTGCTCAAAATGGTAGGCCATCCATGATTATCTCCTCATTATTACATACTAGGAGATCTGCTTCCATTTATATGGTAGTTAGGACTTGAGCAATGTAGATAGGAGATCACAAGATGCACTAAGTCTGAACTGGAGGAATTCATTATATCAACTGCTTTATTTGGTAGTGTTTGATGATCAGGGGGTGGGCATCTCTTATGGACGATTATTGTCACCTTTAGGGTAGTTATCGTTCTGTGGTCAGTGAGGGCCGACATGTGCATGACAGGTGGGAGTCATATTGAGTTGTCTTTTATGCTAATATGTTCCTTAGTTGACTCCTGCAATTCTATTATATAGTTTTGTGCTCAAGGATGAGCAATGTTCAAGCTTAGGGGAGTTTGATGCAGGGGTTTTGAGTCATTTTTATAGACTGGTTTTGCATACATTTTAAGTGTACTTTGATCATATTTGTGATTAATATCGCATGATTCGCTACCTTTAGTCTATAATCTCATTTTGCATCAAATTTACCTTGTTTCATCTTATCGTGTATAAAAGATCATATTTGTTGGATTTGATTGGTGTTCTTCTCTTCAATTCAGGAAACTCGGTTATCTGAATACGTCGATACCATCGACGGATGGTCGATACCATCGATCCGGTCACAGTGCATTGCCAGAGAAGAGCAACCAGAAGTCGATACCATCGATGGGACTGTCGATGGTATCGAGAGAGCGTCAGTGAGCCAGATTTCTAGATGTCGATACTATCGACCCAAAGTCGATACTATCGACCTTGCCTTAGCAAAATCAGCTTCAATGTCAGATTCTAGAGAAAAGCAATGCCTAAGGCGTCGATACCATTGACACACCGTCGATGGTATTGAGGAAACATCAGAGAGAACCCCAAAGAATCGCGCAAGCGCCGGTGCCTCATGCAGGTCGATACCATCGACCCGTGTTGATGGTATCGACGCCGTCAGTTAGGTTTTGCTAAAGATCATGTCTAATCGTACGGTGGTGATTTTTGGGTGACCTAAAGTGGTGCATATACCTAATTATGGTGGCCCTAAGCAATCTATCATGTCATTAGCCATTGGACAAGTCTCAAGGAGGAGAAGGAGAGAAGAACGGAGCCCAGAGCCACGCCTCGATCGTTCCGAGAGCTGTAGAAGACATTTTCCACCACCGGAAGGTTGTAGAACGTTCACCCCATGCCAAGGAACGCTAGGATCTCCTCCGTTTAGGGATTTACATCACATCTATTCACGTCTTCCATATGTTTTCCCTTTCTCTCATCATGTCTTTGATTGAGATGAACATGCAGGGCTAATCCCCTTTATCTTTAGGACTAGGAGTAGCCAGGGTAATCGTTGTATGACAGTTTTGACATAATTATCATAATTTGTCTCTAAGATCCGTGGTATGATTTTGTTTTCTCCATTATATCATTATGATTGATCACCCTAATGATAATTTAATACCTTTAATTACTTTGAAAGAAGAATTAACGGTTGAAAAGAGATGGATATCACATTAACTAATAAATCCTTTAAACAAGGCAATGTACAGTTAATGGTGGAAACCCAGAGTATGATCTGCATGCACCTGATCTAGGGTATAGGTTACTACTACTGTGGAACCGACCTAGATTTAGGTAGTGAATTGTATCGCGACAGTGAACAATTCTGACTACAGGCCACTACTCAGAATAGGAGATGCATTAGGATAATTGTGTAGGAATTAGTACAACGAGAACCTGCAGTGAAACCGCAATCCTAAAGATTCCATCTTTAGTTGATTAAACCAACCATTTAATTGATTGTTTTGCTTTCTTTTATTTTCCTTTTCTTTTTCAATCAACTCTCAAACCATTTTAATCGGTCTAGTTGATCGCGAACAGTTAGTAGTAGTCTACCAAAAATCTGTTCCCTGAGTTAGACTCGGGCCTCACAAAGGTCTATATTACATTGATGTGTGCACTTGTGTTTTACGCACGGTAAATTCGTGTCAGACCCCCCCACGGTCGCGGTCTAGCTGGCTGTGGTCGCGGTCGCATTCGCAGTTTGGGTTGAATCCACGATCACGGCCAGCCTGCGGTCAATCTTACAATCGTGACGTCAGTTCAGGTCGCGGTCGAGGTGGATACCACAGTCACAGTCCTGCTCACCTCGACCACGGTCTTCCCCACTGCAGTCGCGGTTGCGATGGATGGAAGCCTAGTTGCTGCAAAAACTGTGTTGGGGAGAAATCTTAGAGAAAAGATGTCTTTTCGGTTTCGGTGCCTGCAAGTCCCAAAATTGGCTAGTTTGAGCAACTTTATCTATAAAAAATATAAATTTCTAAAAGAGAAGAAACATGGGTTATTTTGGGCATATTAAGGCTATAGTGACACAAAACCATAGGTAAATGCTTAGTATAAATACGTAAAATTGGGTGTTATCACCTTGCCTTTCTCTATTCCTTATATATCTTCTCTTTACCCTCATAAAATCATGATCTCTTTTTAAGTTAAATGGCCCCATGTTCCATAGCCCCCGTGCCATACAACTCTATATAGAACTCTACATCCTTCCTTTAATTTCCATCTTTACAACACCTCATAACCTCTTCAGAACTTCATACCTATCTGCACATCTACAAAGACCAACCTTGTGCAATAGGAAATGCACTTCAAGCCCCATGAACACCTCCTTCGCCCTTTGATAGTGTTCCCAATATCCGTCTACTTTTGGTGGCTACACAAAGCTCGCCATGGTACCTTAGAGAATCACAACTCATAGAACTATTATAGACTTCATTTGAGTTTGTCCATGAAGCTTCTGGATAGACCAATTTGTCTCCAAGGAAAGCATATTGATTTCCCTCTTTTTACTACTATGTGTAGCTCAATGTGATTTCTTGACCATTGATTCAAAATTTTCACTAATTTTCTTGCCAAATGACTCTTCATTCAATTCCTATTCAACCCTAATATTGGATTATGGTTGTGTTTTTATCTAGTTGTGATTCCTGACTTTATCTTCTCCTACTTTCCAAGTAGGGGGTTATATGTACATTTTTATTACCTCAAGACCTATGTAATGGGTTGTTGGGGTTGGAAGGATTTGGGGATTCCATCCATGAGATTTGTTTTTCAAATTCTCCATTTTAGTTTGAGTTAGTGGCCCTAGACTGTGACTATGATATTCGTGTCCCTCATAAGATTGTTTAGAACAATCACATGAATGTTATCCCTAAATTACCCTCGTGTTTGATTACAATTGTCACACTATTCATGGGTAGCTTGGTCTTTATGCAAGGACTTTACATCTGAAGCTATGTGAGATTTAACTTGGTGTTTTTAAAATTCCACCCCATCAAGCATAAAAATTCTATTGTGTGATGTTGAGCTACCTTTGTCCATTTGCTAGAATTTATTACTTGTCGAATGAATATAATATATTAAGTAAAATAATTAATAGATGATTTTCTACACATCATAACAATACACATATATATCCTTTGGAATTAAAATAAATTTAATATCAAATGAAATAGGTTTTTAACCTAATTCAATATCAATATTAATGTGAATTTTAGACTTTGTACATTAACTGGAATATTAACCCTAATGTTATGTGAATTTATGTTTAGGTGTTTTGAACCCTCGTTTGGAACTAGGGTTCGATATCCTACGCCTGGATAAAATGTATGTGCATCCTCTATATATTCTTTGTGAATATATTAACTAAACCCTATATTTGTCATAATGGGCATGAAATTATATGAAATCCCTCTTTGAATCTTTGAAACTCCTTTTAGAAATGACGTTTATTATCTTCTAATGTGCCTTTGTAGACTACTTATTTTATTGAATTCATCATGTGTGTCCTATTAACCTCACTTTCCATGCTCGGGTATTTCTACTTTCTATTTATACTTGGAATTACTATACTAAACTATAATATTTTCCTACTCTATATGCATGTATGACTATTTGGGGTATCACAACCATACTCATTGGGCGTGCCTTATCTCCTAGAAATACATATTGGGTGTAACCTTTGATTCATGTTGTGTCTCTATACCCATGATATAAATATTTGGAATTGAGATTTCATTACTCATGCCCTTCACTCGAAATAATATGGTGTCTTAGATGCATTGTAGATGATGCTAGCCCAGTGTTGGTTTATTACACTAACAAGTTTCAATCTTAGGAGAGATCTATTACTCAACTAACCAATTCCCGCAAGTATACATAAGTAGTTGTAGTCGAGGTCAAACACAAGGAGCTTTAGCAAACCAATTAAACGCAAAAGTTCTAAGGTTCAACAATCTAGACTATTTTAAAGGTGATTTGGTTAATTAGACTAGAATTTTCAGAATTACACAAACAATAAATGGACTACTAAAAGAGATTAAAATTCAGATATGGAAGTATCTTGGACTCAAGATTTCATCCACATATCATAGCATACAACATGAGCATGAAATTTAAACATACTAAGCACTTATTTTAAAGGAGAGTTGTATGTTGCACTTCACCTCTCAAGTACAACAATCCTAACTCAGTTCAACATTCTCATGTATGAATTTCGTTTTGGATCACAAACCTACTCCTCAACTCCATAATTTCCACTCTCGTGGTAAAGAAGGAATTGCCAAGAGAGTACCTCCTTACTCTCCTACCTATCTTCTCAGATCAAGCAAAAAAGCATAAAACATACACATAAGGTGGCCAACCATACATGTAGAAAAAGAAGAAATCGATACTCACAAGGTGGAAAAACAAGCAACATAGTATTTAGTACGAAATTATCATGTTCCATACATGCTATGACATGGGAGCTACTCTCCCATGTCCAAGAAAAGGGAAACTACTCGTCCATAATAGTGTACAGCAGAAAATGCACAGAAATTTTAGAGTTTAACATGATTTAGAGAAGGAAAAACTAAGAAAACCCAAGGTGTAACCCAAGAGGAGTAGAATTCCAGCTTTAGCATGAAATCTCACTCCTAAAACTGCTCTAAATAAGACAAACCTCTCTCCTAAGAAGTTTTGTGGAGTGGAGAAGCTCTGCTGCACCTTGGAGAAGAAGCTTAGAGAAGCAAAGAAGAAGAATGGGGTTCTTTAGCAAGAAACCACCTTCTTCCACCTCCAAAATCTCCCTCCTTGCTCTATCCTTGCTCTGGTACAAAAGAGTTTCGAATTATGACCGAAGATAACTACTCCCTAGAGTGGTTTCGTCTTTTAAAATGAAAGGAGTCATATTTGAAAATTGCTGAAACTGACAGGCGCACACCATGTCTTTCTCCGGACACGGCGTGTCCTGTCTCCAGCAGTTGTTTCTGAATGTGAGTACACGGCATGTTTGATTTAATACACGTCGTGTACTTTACTAGAAAGGCTAGAGTCGGTTCTGAATTCCCAAGTACACGTCGTGTCTTTTGTGGACACACTGTGTACTTTTCTTCAGTGACTGAAGCAAATGGCCGTCTGGAAATATGCACGTCGTGTCTTAAATAAGACACCCCGTGTGCATTGTTGTTTCAGCAAAATTAAAGTTTTGTATGCTTGCAAGGCTCGGAGAAGTCCCAATAATGATGAGATTGAGTTGGGGTATCTCCAATTTGATCCTTTTGATGCAAATCTGCAATACACATCATGTGATAAGTAAAATAACAAAAAGGTGGCAAGAATGATATGAATAGAGGCTAAATGAGAACAAAATGAATTGAATTTGTGTGTGAAAACATGTGAAAATTTGATGTGGAAACCACACAACAAATCCCCCTAAGCTTGAACCATTGCCTGTCCTCAATCAAATAGAGCATAGCCACACAAATGAAGGAATGTTCAAGCTCATGCATGGATCAAGTGAAAAAAAGATATGCAATAAACTCAATCAACCATGTACATTAGGTTTATTTTCATAGCTATCATCTCAATTTAAACATCTAAGATAGATAAGTTTTAGTTTAGCAATGGTGGTCACAAACTAAATGAAACAATCAACTAAAAAACACTAAACATGATTTGGATAGTCAAGCCAAACAACTAGTGGATGTGCAACACAAATTTGTTTCCAGCTATTATGGATGTTATGATGAAATCTTAGTTGACTTTAACAATCTCAGTTGAGCTCTCTTCTCAAAAGATATGACAATTGATTTTTGGGATTCTGGCACTCAGTTGCTAATTTAGGCTTACGCACACTTGGAGTGTCGGTTGGGGTGTTATCTTTACCCTCTTTTGATTTTCATACCACCTAACCATCGTTGTCGGATTGGACTCACACTAGGCTAGCATGATATGTGGGATGTTTGCCATCTTTTATTGGGTAAAGTGATAAAAAGATAAAAGAGTTTTCTGCACAACACAAGGGAGTCAACGAGAAAGTTAAGTTAACAAGATTCCATTCATAATTTGCAAAATTTTCACTGAAAGAACGGTTGTATATGCACTAAAAGTTTGGCAAGAGTATCTCGTATTCTAAACAGTGTTGTAGATTTGGTTTATTCGCTAAAATTTGAGGCCGTTACATGTATTTAGCAATCAGAGATGTGAAAATTGAGAGTTCAAGCTACAATTACAAACTAGGATCATGTACATGGGGAATTTCATTTTCCATTTGATTCATGTGTGCTCTTTACTAATTCTTTCATATGGCCAAAAGAGATACAAGGTACAAGATAGTTCAAACATACAAGGTGCACAAGTTCATTCTATCACAATAGCCTCATTTCATACTAAACTTCCCATGAAGGGAAATACAAAATATGAACATAAAAGACTGAAATAAAGAACTGACATGACCAACAAAAGAAAATGAAATAGAAACTACATTACGGGCTGGTTGCACCCCCCTAAGCTTGAAATTTGGAGTGTCCTCACTACATCAATCGAGCTCATGAAGGTAATAACTGGATACCTATCATGGGTGAAAATCAATAAGAGGGGCCAGCGCCCCCATGGTCAGTCTAAAAGAACTGGCTGACAAGATCATCCTCCGGTACATCCATCGGATTGGGCTGTGGGGCAGACTCTGGCTGCTGCGACGACGGTTGATATGGATGTGGGATGGAGTAGTAGCCATGTGATATATGCCATGAATCCATGTGGTGGATCCTATCGTGAATCACAGTATATTGTGTGCCCATCTGATCCAGGAAGTCGTCGATGTGATCGAACCGCTGTTGTACGTAGCCATACATATGCCTTACATCAGGCATCGCCTAGGAATACCCTGTCTAGGTGTTGGTGGAGGGAGACGGTGGAGCAGAAGAAGCAGAAGGGGCTAAAGGACTTGTCCCAATATCATCAGTAGCTTGGGCAGGTGCTATCTCCTCATCAGTGGCCAGAGGGACTTTCCATTTGTCCTTGTTCTCTAAGGTGACATGCTCAGGATCTGGAAGGTCAACATACTGATCATCATCGAAGAACTGACGGAACTTGTTGTCATAGTTGGGAACCCTCGAGATCAAGCCTGTAGAGAGAAGATATTGAATATCTACCAGGTTTCTGCCTGGTGCAGCCTCAAGCCCTATCAAATCAACATCAAGTTTTCGTGCAATCAAAGTAATTAAACCACCATACATGATGTCGTTGGCGTCCCTCTTCTTCACCTTCTTGATTTCAAGGAAACGTTGAAGAATATAGAAAGCAGCATTGATTTCGTGCTCATACATCATGCCCCATAGGAAAAAACATCCTTCTTCCCAACAACCCCTTGTGTCTCCTTCTTAGCAAAAACCCTGATACTAAGAAGGCGATGAATATACCGAAAGATAGGGTTGTGGATAGAGGATGCCCTGGATGATTTTGCTTCATGGTAGTCCTCATCAGAAATCTCAAACCAAAACTCACTACTATGAAAAGTAGGTGGGTAAGCAATCTCGCCATCATAGTGACACTCCAGTAACTCACAGAAATGCCAAAAAGTGAGTTTTAAAGCACGACCCAAAAGCTTGAAATGTATAATATCGAAGGGCTCGAGCTTCTTCTATGGGTCTTGCTCGGTGACGAGTGTCGTCAAAAAACTCATATACAAGATGGGTGTAACATCCCTGACCTGGGTTATGCCCTAACCATATAATTTTTGCTTAAGTAAGTCATTTAGATGCTTGTATTTATCTTTTGAAAAGTAATTAAGACTAAAGGAGAGTTTATGTTTCAATTTTGGTCCTATTTGAATAATGTTGAAACAATATTTTACCTATTTCGGAATAAAGTGCAATTTTCCCAATTTAAGGGGTTACCTTGCAAATGTTACATGATAAATGTTCCTCAAGTGTTTTAGCATCATAAGAATGAGAATGATGCTGAGGTATGGCTTCCACAAGCCTAAGTTCCAAGAAGGAGCTTGTTTGAGTAATGCTTGTGTATTGAATGCTAGTTTTGGTGTAATTTGCAAATTACCCAAAACCTAGGGTTGGATATGTAAAATACCACCTCAAAAGTGTCCCTATTGTTTCTTGGTATCATTTAGAGAAAAGAACAAGAAAGGGGTGTCTTGTTTGAACCACATTTGAGGAGAGATAATCTTGATAATAAAATAATCAAGAAATAAGCATAAATGAAACCCTAATTTATTTTGTAGCAAAAATAAATATATAAATTGAAGTGCCATCAACTAAAAAGTCTGTGGTTGAAATCCTATAGTGGGAGGACGTCCAAATGCCTTGAGTAGCACCGAAATATCCTAAGTAGGTGAAGAAATCCACTCACATTTGTTAATTAAAAAGTAATGTCCACTAAAAATGGATAATAGTATTATAATGATTAAGGTGTTGAAATGGTTTATTTTAATTCAAGGATAATTGAGAGGATATTGAGGAAAAAGGAAGATGTCTTCGAAGGCAAGGAAGGTAGGGGCATGTGGCAAGAAAGTGGATGAATTTTCTCCTACTTTCTCTCTCCTAGAAAATTAATTATATGTACTTGATTTTCTCCTTACTTGAAAGACTATTTTTGCAAACCACTTTCTTTCCTTGCTTTGGCCGACGACCAAGGATCTTAGGAGAAGGAGGAAAATGTTCCCCAAGTTGAAGGTAAGATCCATGATCATCTTCAACCTTGAATTAATGGTTGAAATCGGATTTCAACACTTATTTTCTTCTCTATCTCTTCCATCCAATGCTCAACCTTGGATATCTTTTGCATCCAAAGAGTTGGAAACAAAACTTGGATAGTTGAAGGAGCTTATTTCACAATTAGATACGAGTAGCTTGAATCTTTAAAGCTACTTTGAAGGTGGGTTATATAACTTGAACCCATCAATGTTATTATTATTTTCAATTCCTCATCATATGTTGATCTTTTATTTCTTCTTGAATAATTGACGAATTCATCATATATATATATGATAGTAGAATTCGGAGGTCTGAAGCTTGATGATGATGACATATACTCTGTCTCCAACTTGGAATTCTAAAGTTCTTCGTCATTTATCATCATATGATTTATGTCTATCCTGTGTGGGGCTTTTAACTGTTGTTGTATTACTTTAGTCTTCTCAGTTGTCTGTTGCACTAATTCAGGACCCAAAAGTTGGTATTCCCCTATTTCATACCAGCATAATGGAGATCTACAACGGATACCATATAAAGCTTCATATGGTGCCATATCAATATTGTGTTGATAACTATTGTTGTAAGCGAATTCTATTAAGCTCAAGTGTAGATCCCAACTTCCTATAAACTGAAGGACACATGCCCTAAGAAAATCCTCCAAAGTTTGTATAGTTCTCTCAGATTGTCCATCTGTCTGTGGATGAAAAGCGGTACTAAATGTTAACTGCGTACCCAAAGCTTTATGTATTTGTTCCCAAACATGATTCATGAACTGGGGACCTCTATCAAAAACAATTGTAGCTGGAACCCCATGTAACCGCACTATCTCATCTATATAGATTTATGCAAGTTTCTCAATAGTATAGGTTGTTTTGACAGGAAGAAAATGTGCTGACTTAGTCAACCTATCAACTATCACCCAAATGGAATCATGACATTTGGCTGTTTTGGGTAAACCAACCACAAAGTCCATGGTTACGTGATCCCATTTCCACTGTGGTATAGGTAAAGGTTGCATTGTTCATGTGGGCTTATGATGTTCAGCTTTAACCTGTTGACATACTGGACACCGCATAACAAATCAGCTACATCTTTCTTCAATATGGGCCAGCAATACATATCTTTCAGGTTATGATACATTTTGGTGCTCCCTGGATGCATTGCATACATAGACGAATGAGCTTCCTCCAAGACTAACTTCCTTAAGTTATTGGCATCAGGTACTACCATCCTACCATGGTAACAGACTACCTCATCATCTGACTCATGAAACCCATCCCATTTCTCACTACCATACTCTGATCTAATCTGCTGAATCACAGTATTAGCCTGTTGTGCCTCTTTGATTTGTTGTTTTAGAGTAGGTTTTATGTGCATCTCAGCTAATAGTTCAGCTAACAAGGATACTTTAAGTTGTACATTGTTTTGCCTCAAAGAGACAAGCATGTCTCGTTTAAAACACACTAAAGAGTTCAACTGTGCTTTGTCCATGGTTGGCAACGATGATGATTTTCTACTTAGTGCATCAGCCACTACATTAGCCTTTCCTGGATGATAATCAATTGTACAATCGTAGTCCTTGATTAACTCCATCCAGTGGCGTTGTCTCATGTTCAAATCATGCTGTGAAAAGATGTATTTTAGGTTCTTATGGTCCGTGAAAATCTGGAATGTCTCTTCATAGAGATAATGTCTCCATATCTTCAATGCATGAACCACTACAGCTAATTCTAGATCATGTGTCAGATAGTTTTCTTCGTGCTTTTTATGTTGTTAAGAGGTAAAAGAAATCACTTGATTATCCTGCATCAAGACACATCCTAGACCATTCTTAGAAGCATCACAGAAAACAATATACCCCTTCCCTTGCTCAGGTAACACTAACACAGGTGCACTGGTCAACCTTTCTTTCAACAACTGGAAAGAATGTTGGCACTTGTCATTCCAGACAAAAGGAACCTCCTTCCTGGTCAACTTGGTTAGGGGTAATGCTACAGAACTGAAGTTCTTAATGAACCTCCTATAGTAGCCTGCCATTCCTAGAAAACTGTGTATCTCTGTTGGTGTCTTTGGTGGTTCCCACTCCAAGATAGATTCTACCTTTTTAGGATCAATACGAATACCTAAGGCATATATTACGTGTCCAAGAAAAGACACTTCTGATAACCAGAATTCACACTTACTAAATTTAGCAGATAGTGTGTGCTCTCTCAGCAAAGTCAGAGCCTTACGAAGGTGTTGCTCATGTTGTTGAGCATCTTTATTGTAAATCAAAATGTCATCTATAAAGACTACTATGAATTGATCAAGGAATGGCCGGAAGATTCTGTTCATGAGTTCCATGAATGCAGTCGGTGCATAGGTTAGTCCAAACGACATAACTATGAACTCATAGTGACCATACCTTGTCTTGAAGGCTGATTTAGGTATGTCACTCTCCTTGATACGTAGCTGATGATATCCAGACCTCAGATCTACTTTAGAAAAGATAGTTGCACCATGCAACTGGTCAAACAAGTCATCTATCCTTGGCAGAGGATATTTGTTCTTTATAGTTACTTTGTTTAGATGTCTATAGTCGATGCATAACCGCATAGACCCATCTTTCTTTTTAATAAAAAGAACCGGAACACCCCATGGTGAAGTACTCGGTCGAATAAAACCCTTTTCAAGCAACTCTTGTAACTGTTTCTTGAGTTCTGCCATCTCAGAAGGTGTCATTCTATATGGTGTTTGAGCTATAGGTTGTGTGCCCATGATTAGATTAATCTCAAAATCAATTTCTCAGGGTGGAGGAACACCTAGAAGTTCTTCAGGAAACACATCCTCAAACTCCCTAACAATCGGAACTTTAGAAAGACTAGGACTCTCTACTCTGGTATCTACCACATGTGCCAAGAATGTGAAGCATCCTTGTCTCATCGGATTTTCATCTACCATAGTCGACACTAGACAGGTTGGAAGAATATTTCTATCCCCTTGAAAGATCCATGTAACACCATTGTCTGTGAACATAGCCTGCTTGGAACCGCAATCCAAGACAACCTTATACTTTTCTAGGGTGTCCATCCCCAGGATTATGTCGAACCCATGCATCTCAAGTGGTATAAGATCCACATGAATGCTATGTTCTTCATGTGATTCAGCCATCTTCAAGCTTTACTTCTTCTTCTGAGAGCAGAAGTCACTATCAGATAAACTGAAAGACACTAGAACACACTCAACGACCTTAATCCTATATCTATGTAGACTCAGCTAACCTTAAGCTTTGATACCACTAAACTTGACACGACCCGAACACAAATCAGGCTGTCATCGGATAATGATTAATGCAGAAGAAAACATTAGCAGTGGATTACTGAAAATCACTAAAAATTAAAACCATTTGCAAAGAGATCCATTTCCAGGAAAACTCTTATAACAAGAACCAAAATATGATATATACATTCTAGTCCACAAAGTACATATCATGTATCTTCTCTTCTCGAGGATTACATACAACAGTTTCTCTATTAAATCTACACATAAGCAACATAACACCTCGAGGCATTCAATGCCAAAATCTTAGATCGATCATAAAAGCACTAACTACTGACTTCCAAGGACCTGAGAGTATAGAGACGACACATAGGACTCTTATCTACAAGACATGACTGTCAGTATCTCCACCTGAGATGTTACTATTGTCCCTATTGCAGCTGTCCTTCCCCTACTGTATGGTTTCTACCTCCTCATCCTCATCCACCTAAAAAGGTTGGATCCCACGGGGGTGAGACAATTGAAATTGTCCCAGTGAGAGATATAACTCTCTTCCAGAAACATTATTATTGCAAATAAATAGTGATAAATTGAGCAGAGGATTCTTTATAATAATAAGCATGGTAAATCATTGTTTAAGCAGAATAGAGCAACATCATCTTTTAAAGCATTATAGCTATATATGATAAAGTAGTAAATCATCTATCCATTTTAATAAGGAATATGAAGAAGATGTATAACATCTATCCATTTAGGATACAATAAGTAATGTAACATCAACCAATGATTTCCATATTTCATTCTTAAGAAAATACACTACACTATTGATTACATTTTACAATCATACTTATACCCTCAGGAAGTGAGCTGTACCGCTCAAATCCAACCTTCGGTTGTGAAACCCAAATTCGGTGCCATACAAGATCAAAGGAAGAGTCGGACTCCTCCATCTCATTTGTCTTGGTCAGTGCGAGACCACAAGTAGGATTGCATTCTCTTGCCTAAGTGACCTCAGTCACAGGGTTAGCTCTCATAGGCTACCCATTCTCTAGCCCGCCTTGGTACAGGTCTCGGCGCTAGTAAATCTGAGCCACGGGCCAGTTCACCGTGCTCTCTGAGCCATGAACGCATTCATGCTCTATCACATTGATCCATGGGCATGTTCACCATGCTCTTATACATATATTGAGTCTACAACTGAATTTGCACTCTAATCCTCCTATTTTTGGCTAGGAGAATCCCACATATTCAACAATATATGCTTCAGATTAACCAGTAGGAGAATCCGTTTCACCATCACCAGCTACTGATGATGATGGATCTATGGCCAGGGCTCTACATGATAATATTCCACTTGATTATTTAAGTACATTATCATATTCTTTCAACATCAGTCAAGTTTTCAAACAAGAACTATTATGACAAATGCTACAAAGAAACATGTAATACTTCTATCAAGTACTTTTCAAGACTTCATAAAACCTTGGGATCTCAATCCCTTATCTCATTACTGGGAATTCACATCCCTCAACAATACCATCCCCATGGTTACTAGATCTGGGTATTCAAACCCTTAGTTCATCACTGAACATGGTTACCACTATCAGGTAACTATTACCTCCAGGTCATCTGACCAAGGTATTCATGATACTTGTTACACAAGCATCTCACATAGTTCACCAAGCATATTAAACTTCTTGTCACCTTTCACTAGGCAACAAATAAAATAATGGATCACAAGGCCCATTAACTTCATAGCTCATACCCAGTTATGCTCATCATCTCATGATACATGCATGATTAGTGTACTTGATAACAACCATATCAATTACATATCAACATTATGTAATACAAAGATAACATCACTTTTCATCATTAGGGTTAGGGTTTCCCATCTTTATCAATTAGAGTTTCTCATACCATCACCCTATATTAGGGTTTCACATAATATCACCCTATATTAGGGTTTCACATAACATCACCCTATATTAGGGTTTCACATCTTTATCAATTAGGTTTTCATGACCACATTATCAAAGATCAAACCTTAATTCAAACTTCATGCATCTTGGAAAATGCATTGATATTACAATTAATATCCAAAACCTAACTCATTGCTTCACATGTTTAGAATTACATAATACCTTCACAAGTATTCAATTAAACTTATGTATTGTAATTTTCCTTATTGATTAGGGTTTCCATTCTCCATTGATTAGGGTTTCCATTCTCCATTGATTAGGGTTTTATGATTACCTCATTAATCAAAACCCTAAGTCAGTGCTTCCACATATCTTGGAGCACATAGCATTATTTACGTATTAAATCATACTTATCATAGTTCCATGTACTGGGAACACACATCACCATCATTCTTTATTCAATTGACTTAACCTTTCACTAAGTTCATGCACCTATTCTTATCATAGTACATTGCATTTATTACCTTCATAGGCATCAAGGGATAATTACTCTAATTATATTAATCACCTAAGTACTTTAAAGGTACGTCGATTGAAATCAACCTTGAGATACTCTTCAACCACTTATGCGGTTATTAGTACTCACATGGTTTGAATCAATTGGACCTTCAAACGGTCTTGAGATCACTTGACCTTCAAACGGTCTTGAGGTCACTTGACCTTCAAACGGTCTTGAGGTCACTTGACCCTCAAACAGTCTTGAGGTCACTTGACCTTCAAACAGTCTTGAGGTCACTTGACCTTCAAACGGTCTTGAGGTCACTGGACCTCCAAACGGTCTGAGACTGTTAGACCTTAAATGGTCTTGGTCTTTATATCCTTAAACAGTTTTGAGACCATTAAATCTTCAAACGGTTTTGACCCCTTTGATCTTCAATTAGTTTTGAAACTGTTTGATCTTATTAGGGTCTGAAACCGTTTGACCCTTAAACGGTTTGAAACCATTTGATCAAATCAACTTTGAAATCGTTTTAACCCTAAATGGTTTGAGACCATTTGGTCCTCAAACAGTTTGAGACTGATTGATCCTCAAACGGTTTGAGACCGTTTGGTCAAATTAGAGTTGGAACCGTTTAAACCTAAATCAGGGTTTTGACATCAATTGATCTAGGGTTTTGAAACCAATTGAGCTAGGGTTTTGAAATTAATTGAGTTTGATTGTTTGAAGTTATTAGGTCATGAGACTAATTGATCCTTGAATCCATGGAAACTGTTTAGTCTCTAACGGTTTTGAAACTATTTGACCTCTAACGGTTTTGAAACCATTTGGTCACCAAACGGTTTTGATTGTTTGAGAGATCATGAGACCAATTGATCCTTGAATCCATTGAAACTATTTAGTCTCTAATAGTTTTGAAACCATTTGACCTCTAACGGTTTTGAAACCATTTTGTCACCAAACGGTTTGAAACTGTTTGGTCTCTAACAGTTTGAAACTGTTTGACCAACAAAAATTGCAACCATTTGTTTTTTATATTCTTGAGGTGTGTGCTAAGATGATGTCATCATCATCAAGCTTCAGACCTCTGAATTCTACTATCATATATATATGATGAAGTTGTCAATTATTCAAGAAGAAATAAAAGATCAACATATGATGAGGAATTGAAAACAATAATAACATTGATGGGTTCAAGTTATATAACCCACCTTCAAAGTAGCTTCAAAGCTTCAAGCTTCTCATCTCTAATGGTGAAAGAAGCTCCTTCAACTATCCAAGGTTCGTTTCCAACTCCTTGGATATCTTTTGCATCCAAAGAGTTGGAAACAAACCTTGGATAGTTGAAGGAGCTTCTTTCACGATTAGAAACGAGAAGCTTGAAGCTTTGAAGCTACTTTGAAGGTGGGTTATATAACTTGAACCCATCAATGTTATTATTGTTTTCGATTCCTCATCATATGTTGATCTTTTATTTCTTCTTGAATAATTGACGAATTCATCATATATATATGATAGTAGAATTCAGAAGTCTGAAGCTTGATGATGATGACATCATCTTAGCACACACCTCAAGAATATCAAAAACAAATGGTTGCAATTTTTTTTGGTCAAACGGTTTCAAAACCGTTAGAGGTCAAACGGTTTCAAAACCGTTAGAGACTAAACGGTTTCAATGGATTCAAGGATCAATTGGTCTCATGACCTAATAACTTCAAACAATCAAACTCAATTGATTTCAGAACCCTAGCTCAATTGGTTTCAAAACCCTAGATCAATTGATGTCAAAACCCTGATTTAGGTTTAAACGGTTTCAACTTTGATTTGACCAAACGGTCTTAAACCGTTTGAAGACCAATCGGCCTCAAACCGTTTGAGGACCAAACGGTCTCAAACTGTTTAGGGTTAAAATGATTTCAAAGTTGATTTGATCAAGCAGTTTCAAACTGTTTAAGGGTCAAACAGTTTCAGACCCTAATAAGATCAAATGGTTTCAAAATCGATTGAAGATCAAAGGGGTCAAAACCATTTGAAGATTCAATGGTCTCAAAATTGTTTAAGGATATAAAGACCAAGACCGTTTAAGGTCTAACGGTCTCAGACCATTTGGAGGTCAAGTGACCTCAAGACCATTTGAAGGTCAAGTGACCTCAAGACCGTTTGAGGGTCAAGTGACCTCAAGACCGTTTGATGGTCAAGTGACCTCAAGACCATTTGAAGGTCAAGTGACCTCAAGACCATTTGAAGGTCAAGTGATCTCAAGACCGTTTGAAGGTCCAATTGATTCAAACCATGTGAGTACTAATAACCCCATAAGTGGTTGAAGAGTATCTCAAGGTTGATTTCAATGAAAGTACCTTTAAAGTACTTAGGTGATTAATATAATTAGAGTGATTATCCCTTGATGCCTATGAAGGTAATAAATGCAATGCACTATGATAAGCATAGGTGCATGTACTTAGTGAAAGGTTAAGTCAATTGAATAAAGAATGATGGTGATGTGTGTTCTTAGTACATGGAACTATGATAAGTATGATTTAATACGTAAATAATGCTATGTGCTCCAAGATATGTGGAAGCACTGACTTAGGGTTTGGACTAATGAGGTAATCATAAAACCCTAATCAATGGAGAATGGAAACCCTAATCAATAAGGAAAATTACAATACATAAGTTTAATTGAATACTTGTGAAGGTATTGTGTAATTCTAAACATGTGAAGCAATGAGTTAGGTTTTGGATATTAATTGTAATATCAATGCATTTTCCAAGATGCATGGAGTTTGAATTAAGGTTTGATCTTTGATAATGTGATCATGAAAACCTAATTGATAAAGATGTGAAGCCCTAATATAGGGTGATGTTATGTGAAACCCTAATATAGGGTGATATTATGTGAAACCCTAATATAGGTGATGGTATGAGAAACTCTAATTGATAAAGATGGGAAACCCTAACCCTAATGAGGAAAAGTGATGTTATCTTTGTATTACATAATGTTGATATGTAATTGATATGGTTGTTATCAAGTACACTAATCATGCAGGTATCATGAGATGATGAGCATAACCAGGTATGAGCTATGAAGTTAATGGGCCTTGTGAGCCATTATTTTATTTGTTGCCTAGTGGAAGGTGACAAGAAGTTTAATATGCTTGGTGAACTATGTGAGATGCTTGTGTAACAAGTATCATGAATACCTTGGTCAGATGACCTGGAGGTAATAGTTACCTGATAGTGATAACCATGTTCAGTGATGAACTAAGGGTTTGAATACCCAGATCCAGTAACCATGAGGATGGTATTGTTGAGGGATGTGAATTCCCAGTAATGAGATAAGGGATTGAGATCCCAAGGTTTTATAAAGTCTTGAAAAGTACTTGATAGAAGTATTACATGTTTCTTTGTAGCATTTGTCATAATAATTCTTGTTTGAAAACTTGACTGATGCTAAAAAATATGGTGATGTACTTAAATAATCAAGTGGAATATTATCATGTAGAGCCCTGGCCATAGATCCATCATCGTCAGTAGTTGGTGATGGTGAAACGGATTCGCCTGCTGGTTAATCTGGAGTGTATATTGTTGAATATGTGGGGTTCTCCTAGCCGAAAATAGGAGGATTAGAGTGCAACTTTAGTTGTAGACTCAAGATATGTATAAGAGCATGGTGAACAGGCCCATGGCTCAGTGTAATAGAGCATGAATGCGTTCATGGCTCAGAGAGCACGGTGAACTGGCTCGTGGCTCATATTTACTAGCGTCGGGACATGTACCAAGGCGGGCTATAGAATGGGTAGCCTATGAGAGATAACCCTATGACTGAGGTCACTTAAGAAAGAGAATGTGGTCATGCTTGTGATCTCACACTAACCGAGATGGATGAGATCGAGGATTCCGACTCTTCCTTTGATCTTATATGGCACCGGCTTTGGGTTTCGCAACCGAAGGTTGGATTTGAGCGGTACGGATCACTTCCTCAGGGTATAAGTATGATTGTAAAATATAATCAGTTGTGTAGTGTATTTGCTTAAGAATAAAATACGTAAATCATTAATTGATGTTACATTGCTTATTGTATCCTAAATGGATAGATGGTATACATGTTCTTCATATTCCTTATTAAAATGGATAGATGATTTATTGCTTTATCATATATAGCTGTAATGCTTTAAAAGATGATGTTGCTCTATTCTGCTTAAATAGTGATTTACCCTGCTTATTATTATAAAGAATCCTCTGCTCAATTTATCACTATTTATTTGCAATAATAATGTTTCTGGCAGAGAGTTATATCTCTCACTGGGACAATTTCAATTGTCTCACCCCTGTGGGATCCGAAATTTTTAGGTGGATGAGGACGAGGAGGTAGAAACCATATAGCAGGGGAAGGACAGCATCAACAGGGACAGTAGTAACATCTCATGTGGAGATACTAACTATCATATCTTGTAGATAAGAGTCATATGTGTCGTCTCTGTACTCTTAGGTCCTTGGAAGTCAGTAGTTAGTGCTTTTATGATCGATCTGATATTTTGGCATTGAATGCCTCGAGGTGTTATGTTGCTTATGTGTAGATTTAATAGAGCAACTGTTGTATGTAATCCTAGAGAAGAGAAGGTACATGGTATGTACTTTGTGGACTAGAATGTATATATCATATTTTGGTTCTTGTTATAAGAGTTTTCCTGGAAATGGATCTCTTTGCAAATGGTTTTAATTTTTCGTAATTTTCAGTAATCCGCTGCTAATGTTTTCTTCCGCATTAATCATTATCCGATGACGGTCTGATTTGTGGTCGGGTCATGGCCAATGGTGGTAGGTGTTTGATAATGTAAGGCATATGTAGCTCAAACCCCAAGTCTTGTAGGCACGTGAGGACTTCATCCTTGAAGCCCAGAGTCGTCATCGTCTGTTGGCAAGCAAACCTAGAAGGAAGAACCCTCCTTGCTATCAGGAACTGGTATGTCAGGTCTTC
Source organism: Alisma plantago-aquatica (assembly GCA_963693085.1). NCBI lineage: Eukaryota > Viridiplantae > Streptophyta > Magnoliopsida > Alismatales > Alismataceae > Alisma > Alisma plantago-aquatica. The sequence continues at coordinate 507,958,642 of OY856411.1, read as the reverse complement.
TTTCAGTGGTGACTCAAAACTGTGTAGTTGAGAAGTATCCTGACGCTTGGGAGGAGTTGGCGTCGTGCTTGCGGTTGCTGGTTTGCTTAAAAGGAGCCATTTCTGCCGCTGATAGGTGCCGTGTGCTAAGATAGAAAGGTCATGTGTCAGAAATAGGAGGTCGGCTCAGACTATAATGCACACACAGTGTGCAACTGGGTACACTTCGTGTGCCTGGAGTTCTACGAAAATATGTAGGTTGCAGATGACAGATTTTGGGGAAGAAAATGAGGACGACGACGGTGGCTTGCTTAAGGTTTGACCCTCGCGTTGCTGGGGTGACGACGGCAGAGAGGGTTGTTGACCTCCTTGACGTCGAGGAAGAGTTTGGAGAGTAGGATGGTGGTTTCTTTCTCGCGACCTTACTGGAGAAGAAGAAAAAAATGCTCGAGGTAGAGGATGACGAGGTGGTTGTTGCCATTTGCTGCTTTGGGGCCGACGGTAGTTGGAGAGATCGTAGGAGAGTAGGCCCTTATTCTAGGGAACACGACATCAAGAGAAAGAACGGCGGTGGCCCTTGTAGCTTGCGGGAGACACGCCGTGAGCAAGGAACATGGCTGCTTTTCTTCTAGCTTGAGTAAGAAGATGACACGACCGACGAACATGACACGGCGGTGGCGTCTGTGAGTGCTAGGGCGCACGACAGTTGGGGAGAAAAGGGTTAGGGCACACGGTTGCTCTGGCTCGAATGAAAGTTTGAGTGAGAGGAGCAGCCGTGTGCTAGGTTATAAACTTGCATTTTTGTCAAAAGACACATTGTGTGTCTTTTCATAACTCCCTTTCTGTAATAAAAGACATGTCGTGTTGTATAAGATACACGGTGTGTGACTTTCCAGAATTTTAAAATGCCTATTTTCACTGATAACTACATGGCATGTGCTAGTAAACACACGTCGTGTACATCTGTTAGGTAGCTTATCCCTTTTCCTTCTACTGTGATACATGTCGTGTCTAATTTAGGACACGACGTGTACTTTTTCAGAACACTTGACATTTTCTTTTCTACTTCAGAACACGGTGTGTGCAAATAAAGACACGCCATGTGCTTTTTTAGAATTCCTTCTACCTTTGTTTTTAGATTGGGAACACATCGTGTCTAAATTGGAACACGTCGTGTACTTTTCCAGGTTGAGGAGAACTTGTATCTGCTGATCAGCGACACGGCGTGTCAAATAAAGACACATTGTGTACCTGGAAATGTAACTCATTTGTTGTGTTTTTGGAAGTAGAGACACGTTGTGTCTTAATTAAGACACATCATGTCTTCTATAGTTTCTATAAAAAACAACTTTTGTCAACACAGTGTTAACAACAAATATGCAATGGAATTGTGTAAATTATACATCCATCCATGACAAGCTTATTTACAAAACTAGAAAGTATTTTTGACTCAAATGACTATAAAAGAAATGTATCCTAATGTGGGTTCAACTCCCACGAGGTCCTCCATTTAGAGTCCGGAGTGAGACTCTTCAATCATCTTTCATGCATCTTGAAGGGAGCAAGAAGCTCCCTTGTGAACTTCATCCCTCAAGGTCTACAGCTTGCAACGTTGCCCATTTACTTTGAAGGTTCCATCCTTGCCTTGCAATTCAACAGCTCCATAAGGAAAAATCTTCAAAATGAGAAAAGGGTGGGACCACTTTGACTTTCGTTTTCCAAGAAATAGCTTAAGTCTTGAGTTGAACGACAAAACTTTGTCTCCCTCTTTGAAATCCTTCCTATGGATTCTCTTGTCATGCCACATCTTGATTCTTTCTTTGTAGAGCTTTGCATTTTCATATGCATCAAGCCATAGCTCTTCCAGTTCTTGCAGCTGTAGTAGTCGCTTTTCACCCGCCTTCTTCATATCAAAGTCTAAGAACTTTATAGCCCATAGTGCACGGTGCTCTAGCTCCAGCGGAAGCTGACAAGATTTACCATATATCAGCTTAAATGGGGTTGTGCCTATTATGGTCTTGTAACCCGTCCGGTATGCCCATAGTGTGTCATTTATCTTTAATGCTCAATCTTTCCTTGATCTAGGCACTGTCTTCTCTAGAATGCTTTTTAGCTTCCGGTTTGAGATTTCTACTTGCCCGGAAGTTTGAGGATGATAAGGCGTAGAGATCTTATGTGTAACTCCATATTTAGAAAGAAGATTATTGAATTGTTTCTCAACAAAATGTGTACCACCATCTGAGATTACAGCTCTTGGAACTCCAAAGCGAGGAAAGATGATTTTCTAAAAAAGCTTAACTACAGAATTTACATCTGGTGCTTGGGTTGGGATAGCCTCTACCCATTTAGAGACGTACTCAATTGCGACGAGAATATATTGGTAACCACATGAAGATGGGAATGGTCCCATATAATCAACTCCCCATACGTCAAGTACCTCAATATCCAAGATAGAGTTAAGAGGAATATCATCACATCTAGAAATTCCTCTGGCTCTTTGGCATTTATCACAAGCTTTGACAAATAGATTGACATCTTTAAACAAGGTTGGTCAATAGAAACCGGCTTGTAGGATCTTAGTTGCAGTCTTCTCTCCTCCAAAGTGACCTCCATAAGGAGATGCATGGCATTCAGAAATAATGGTAGCTATCTCTTCTTCATCTACACACCTTCGAATAAGTCCATCACTCCCATGTTTTAACAACAAGGGGTCATCCCAATAGTAAAACTTCACATCATGGAAGAAATTCTTCTTTTGTTGGTATGTCAAACCTGGCAGCAGCTGTCCTGTAGCAAGGAAATTTGCAATGTCTACAAACCATGGCACTTGTGTGGATGATAGTGCATAAAGATTCTCAATATGCAAATGATCTTCAATAGGTAAACAATCTCCAGCATCTGTAGTCAATCTAGAAAGGTGATCGACAAGATTGTTCTATGTCCCCTTCTTATCCTGGATTTCAAGATCAAACTCTTGCAGAAGCAGTATCCAGTGGATGAGATGAGGTTTTGCATCCTTCTTATTGAGAAAATACTTTATGCAGTGTGATCTGTATATACAATCACCTTAGATCCTACCAAATATTGTCAAAATTTGTCAAAGGCATACACTATAGCAAGCATTTCTTTCTCTGTGGTTGTATAATTGATTTGTGCTTCATCTAGGGTCTTGCTCACATAGTATATGGCACGTAGCTTCATGTCCTTTTGTTGTCCTAGAACTGCCCCTACTGCATAATTGCTTGTGTCACACATCAACTCAAAAGGAGCATTCCAGTCTGGTGGTTGAATGATTGGTGCAAAAATAAGAGCTTCCTTTAGCTTGGTGAAGGCGGTATGACAATCATCATTGAATATGAATCCAGCATCTTTGGCAAGTAAGGAACATAATGGCTTTGCAATTTTGGAGAAATCTTTAATAAATCTTCTATAGAAACCTACATGACTGAGGAAACTATGGATGTCTTTGACTGAAGGAGTAGACATCTTTCAATAGCTTCCACCTTGGCCCTGTCAACCTCAGTACCCTTGTTAGATACTACATGTCCTAATACTACACCGGATTGTACCATGAAATGGCACTTCTCCCAGTTTAGTACTAGGTTAACCTCTTTATAGTGGGTTAATACTAATGACAGGTTGCATAAACATTAATCAAAAGAATATCCATAAACACTAAAATCATCCATAAAAATTTCCATTATATTTTCAATGAAATCAGAAAAAATAGCCATCATGCATCGTTGGAACGTCGCAGGAGCGATGCAAAGGCCAAAGGGCATATGCCGATAAGCATAAGTTCCATACGTGAATGTGAAAGTAGTTTTCTCTTGGCAGGGAGGGTAGATAGGAATCTATAAAAACCTGGAATACCCGTCCAAGTAATAGAAATAAGAGTGTTTTGCAAGGCGTTCAAGCATTAAGTCGATAAACGGAAACAGAAAATGGTCTTTTCGGGTCGCTTTGTTCCAACATCAGTAGTCAATACACATATGCCAACCCATGACAATACGTGTTTGAATCAACTCATCATTGTCTCCCTTGATGATAGTTGCACTCCCCTTCTTAGGTACCACATGGATGTCACTAACCCAAGGGCTGTCACTTATAGGATAGATGATATCGGCATCAACCAACTTAAAGATTTCCTTTTTAACCACCTCAAGCATATTTTGATTTAAGCATTGAGGCGGTTCAATGGTGAGTTTAGCATCATCCTCCATATTTATTTGGTGCATACAAATAGAGGGATGAATGCCTTTCAAATCATCAATAAAGTAACTAATAATGTCTTTATATAAATGCAATTTGGCAAGCAATTTACTTTCTTGTTCATTGGTTAACTCATTATTAATTATTACATGAGAAGTAGAGTCAGAGTAAATGAATGCATACATCAGCCCTGGTGGAAGGGATTTAAGTTCTACCTTTCTTCCGACTGCTTTGTCTTTGGCTTTGTCATCAACAGTTCGAGTGTCTTTTTTAGAAGCATCTGAGTGGGCAATAGAAAATGCTCCAGAATTTTCAGATCCATTATTCATACTTTCATCATCATCATAGTAGTTCAATATCAAATTGGCAATATCATGATCTTCTTCTACAACAGAATGAACAGAGTCCATAAAATAGATTTCTTCTACACGAGAGGGTTCTTTCATAGCATCATATATAGAAAACTCCATGTCTTCATCGCCAAATAGGAGTGTGAGTTTGCCTTAGCAAACATCAAATAGGCATCCCACGGTTCTTAGAAAGGGCCTCCCAAAAAGAATCAGGTTGGAAGGAACTTCTGCCATATCTAGCACTATAAAATCACAAGGAATATAAAGTTTACCAATCTGCACTAGCATGTCTTCCATGATTCCTTTGGGGTATTTGATGGAATGATCGGCCAGTTCAATGAACATCTTTGTAGGCTTTAGATCTCCAAGATCTAGCTCTTGCCACAGAGTAGACGGGATGAGACTTATACTAGCTATGAGGTCTACAAGACCTTTGTCGAACGTGGTATTGCTGATCTTGCATGGTAGGGTGAAGGCTCCCAAGTCATCCAGCTTCTCAGGAAGTCAATTTTGAATGATAGAACTAATTCTTTTAGAAATCATCACGGTCTCCACTTGGTCCACCTTCCTTATTTTGGTGAGGATGTCTTTAAGGAACTTAGCATATGATGACATCTCTACAATAACCTCATCTAGTGGAAGATTGACATGGAGTTTGTTTAGAATGTCCATAAACTTTCTAAACTTTGAGTCCTCCTTTGTGTTTGCAAGCCTCTGCAAAAATGGTGCATCAACTTTAACAGAAGATGGTACCTCAGTTGTACCTTTACCTTTGTCACCCATAGGGGTGTCAAGCTTGTCTTCATCGGCAATCTCTACACTCTTCTCCTTGGGTGGAGAAGGTCTGTGGATTTCAGCTCCACTTCTCAAGGTGATGGAATTTGCTTGCTATCTCAGATTCACCTCTGATTGGCTTGGAAGAGAATCGGATTGGGTTCTCTTTTGTTGTGTCAAGGCTTGTTGATCAATTTGGTTTTCCAACATCCTTGTATGAGTGGAAATGCCATCCACTTTGGTGGAGAGTTGGGCAATTGCATCCTTCAAAAGCTTGATATTGCCCCTTAACTCTACATTCTACTGCATCTGTGTGGAGATACATTTCTCCATCACGACCTCCAAGGAAGAACTTTGGGGTTGTTGTTGTTGTTGGTAACCCATGTTATTGTTGAACCCGGTGGATTCTCGTTGTTTTTCCGGTTGAAGTTTTGTTGTTGCTGTGGTTGTTGTTGTCCATGTTGGAAGTTCTGAGCATTGCTTGTGTTCCAGTAGGAGAAATTAGGATGATCTCTCCATCCTGGATTGTAGGTGTTGGAATAGGTATTTTACTGCTTGTTCCCCTGCATCCCAACGTCATTGGCTTGTTCTAGGATCCCTTCATTCATGCTAGGAGAAAAGCATAAAGAAGAAGTATGTCCCAAATTACCACAAGCTTCACATATCACTTCAGGTGATTAGATCTGCAATGTAGTCATCTTCTCGAACTTATGTGTAAGAATGTCAAGTTTCGCAGCAATTAAGTTAACGACATCAATTGTATGCTTCCCTCCTTGTTTCCCGGTTGAAGAACTAGCTGTAGAGGATGATTGTACTCTCCTATCTGATCCCCATTGGCAATGGTTGAGGGCTATGTCTTCAATGATGTCATAAGCCTCTCTATAAGACTTAGTCATCAATGATCCATTAGCTGCAACATCCAGTGTCATCCGGGTGTTGTAGAACAGTCCATTATAGAACATTTGGAGTAGCAGCCAGTTGGTCAACACATGGTGAGGGCAAAGACGTTGAAGGTCTTTAAACCGCTCCCATGTATCATACATAGTTTCTCCATAATTTTGAGAGAAGTTGGTGAGATGATTCCTTAGATGGGTTGTCTTTCTCAACGGGAAATACTTTGCAAGGAAAGCATTTAGAAGTTGGTCCTAGCTTTTAATTGACTTCTTTAGAAGAGATAAAAGCCATGCCTTGACTCTATCTCTTAGGGTGAAAGGAAATAGCATTAGCTTCACTCCTTCAGCAGATACACCATTGATTTTGAAAGTATTCATATACTCCAAGAACTCAGCCACATGAAGATTTGGATCTTCATTTATTGTACCTCCAAAGTGGTTCTGTAGTATCATCTACATCATAGAAGGAGCAATAGAGAAATTATTCGCTTCAACTGTAGGCAAGTCAATGGCTCCACAAATGTTTGTGGCAACTGACATTGTGAAATCCTTCAAAGGACGGTCGTCCTCCATGGTTGGACCTCTTGGTGTAGCTTCTTCAAAAGGAAAAGAAGAAGGTGACAGTGATGATGGTGGAACATCTCTTAGTAGTGGTTGTTCTACCCTTCTTGCTCTTCTTAAGCTTGAAAGAGTACACTCGATCTCAAGGTCTAGCAACACAGATGTTTGAAGACCTCTTTGTGAGTGACGCATACAACCTGAAAAATAGTAAGAAAAATTGAGAACACAACTAAAAGATATGTGAAATTTTAAAAAATGGAAATGATGATCTAGTCTCGAATACTAGTTAGCACTTGTTACTCTAATTAGATTAACCGTATCTCCCTGGCAACGGCGCCAAAAACTTGTTGATTTATTACACTAACGAGTTTCAATCTTAGGGAAGATCTTTTACTCAACTAACCAATTCCCGCAAGTATACGGAAGTAGTTGTAGTTGAGTTCAAACACAAGGAGCTTTAGCAAACCAATTAAATACAAAAGTGCTAAGGTTCAACAATCTAGACCATTTTAAATGTGATTTGGTTAATTAGACTAGAATTTCATAATTAAACAAACAGTAAATGGATTACTAAAAGAGATTAAAATTCAGATATGGAAGTATCTTGGACTCAGGATTTCATCCACATATCATAGCATACAACAGGAGCATGAAATTTAAACATACTAAGCACTTATTTTAAAGGAGAGTTGTATGTTGCACTTCACCTCTCAATACAAGTACAACGATCCTAACTCAATTCAACATTCCCATGTATGAATTTCATTTTGGATCACAAACCTACTTCTCAACTCCATAATTTCCACTCTCATGGTAAAGAAGGAATTGCCAAGAGAGTACCTCCTTACTCTCCTACCTATCTTCTCATATCAAGAAAAAGAGCATAAAACATACACATAAGGTGGCCAACCATACATGTAGAAAAAGAAGAAATTGGTACTCACAAGGTGGAAAAACAAGCAACATAGTATTTAGTACGAAATTACCATATTCCATACATGCTATGACATGGGATCTACTCTCCCATGTCCAAGAAAATGGAAACTACTCGTCCATAATAGTGTACAGCAGAAAATGCACAGAAATTTTAGAGTTTACCATCTGATTTAGAGAAGGAAAAGCTAATAAAACCCAAGGTGTAACCCACTATTCGGGAAATCGGTCCGCACGGCCGCATATACCTATTCAGTCACCCTACCGCACCGCATATTACTAATCGGTCCACTAAGCGGTCATGGGCCGCATATACTTCCGCTTGGCCGATTAAGCGGCCGATTAAACTCCGCTTTTCAAAAATCCCACAACTAATGTTCACGCATTTTGTACATACATGCATATATATACACACATTTCCTTATATATATAAATTGAGATATAGTCATTGAATTATATGTATACATTGTAATACATATAAAAAATTTCCACACGCATTTGTACATTTATTCAAATACCATTTGATATATTAAAATCTATAGATACATATACAATATACCTAAATATACAATCACATATTTGTGCATGTATATATACATTTTGATTTATTCACATTTATACACACTATACATATATTTGTACATCGATTTACCTACATTTTAGTATTTGTACATATATTACAAACACATTCTATATATAGACATATATACATATATATAAGCATATCATACATCATACATGCATATTAATATGTTTATAAGTAAATAGATGTACATGCCTACTCTATATATTTTAATTTATGATCTCGCTATAGTATTTTATATATAATTAGTTTATTGAAATAAAAAAAATCCAAAACCGCATATACTCCCGTATATACTCCCGCATACCGCATATACTCTATGCAGTACCCTCTCCGCCCGTACACCGCATACCGCTTTCCAGAACCATGGTGTAACCCAAGAGGAGTAGAATTCCAGCTTTAGCATGAAATCTCACTCCTATAGCTACTCCAAACCAGACAAACCTATCTCCCAAGAAGTTTTGTGGAGTGGAGAAGCTTTGTTGCACCTTGGAGAAGAAGCTTGGAGAAGAAAAGAAGAAGAATGGTATTCTTTAGCAAGAAACCACTTTCTTCCACCTCCAAAATCACCCTCCTTTCTCTAGCCTTGCTATGGGATGAAAGAGTTTCTAATTATGACCGAAGATAATTGATCCCTAGAGTGGTTTCGTCTTTTAAAATGAAAGGAGTCATATTTGAAAATTGTTGAAACTGACAGGCACACGTTGTGTCTTTCTTCAAACATGGTGTGTCCTATCTCCAGCAGTTGTTTCTGAATGTGAGCACATGGCGTGTTTGATTTAATACACAATGTGTACTTTACCAAAAAGCTAGACTCGGTTCTGAATTCTCAGGTACATGTCGTGTCTTTTGTGGACACGCCGTGTACTTTTCTTCAGTGACTAAAGAAAATGGTCGTCTGGAAATGTGCACGTCATGTCTTAAATAAGACATGTTGTGTGCATTATTGTTTCAACAGAATTAAAGTTTGGATGCTTGCAAGGCTTGGAGAAGTCCTGATAATGATGAGATTGAGTTGGGGTATCTCCAATTTGATCCTTTTGATGCAAATCTGCAATACACATCATGTGATAAGTAAAATAAGAAAAAGGTGGCAAGAATGATATGAATAGAGGCTAAATGAGAACAAAATGAACTGAATTTGTGTGTGAAAATATGTGAAAAGTTGATGCGGAAACCACACAACACCTAGATAAGATCGACATGAATTAACTATCTCATTATTAGTGTGAATTGTTTTCAAGGTAGGAATCTTCCATTTTGTTAACTATTCTCTTTATCATGTGTCTCATTCCTCTTGATCACCTATTATCCCCTACGTTCTTAATAAACCTTCCTCTTTGAAAGGAAGAACTTTACTATTTGATACTTCAGTGCTTGGTTATGTTAATTATCATACATGCCAATATTTTATTGATGCATACTTTTTTTGGTTTCTTCCTTTTTCTAGGTGTTGTTCCCAAATCTCCTAGGTATAGTTTATTTAGAGAAGATAGCATAACTTGTTCAAGATTTTGGACTACAAGGATAGCTCATCCTTCCATATGAAACTTGTCCTTTGCATTGTATTATGTAGTTTTTCCTTGTTGCAATGCTACCTTTATGGTCAGGAATAATGTAAATGACATGCATTGTAAGGTTATTATTTCATGTGGATACTCAATAACATTGCTTTAAATATCATGCTTTTAATATATGAAAACTCTTCTATGTTATACATTAGATATCTTTTGGAATGCCCTTCTAGATAATTGGAGATGTAAATTTTCTTGGTGGAAGTATGTGATTGTGAAATGATTACTAAAGATACTTAGTATGGTGTCGAAGTTGTTGAATTTATTCTTGAATTTATTTTGGTTCCATTTTCATATTTACATCACAAATGTTCTTTGGTAAACTTATTTTCCATTACAAGATTGTATATAGAAATAAAGTTCTTTGGATTTATCAGTGATTTCCTCAACCAAGTCACCACTAGGTGGAGTATTAAGTGTAAAAACAACCTCTTAAGAAGGATCACCTGACATGTTAGATCACACCAGGAGACCCTAGACCTAGGTGTGGAGCAATTAGTAATAAGATGTTTTGGATATAATTGACTTGGTTGACTTCCCTTATTGCTACCCTTTGGTGATTAGTTGGGAACATGGATTTAATCCTTTTTAAGGGGTGGAGTCTTACAACCTTTAGTCCTTAGACATATAATTGAATCAAGGGTTACCAAAACCTAATAATGAGTTCTTTAGATAACTCTTGAGTAATTTCCTCAATTGAAGTCAAATATATATAACTATTCCCTAACTAGAGTAAATGGATAACTATTGCTAATATCACCATCATGGCATTAGTGGGATAAGTAAGACAAATGTCGATAACAATGTGTACTGATACTTAGTTTGAACATAAATAAGGTAAGATTTCTAGAATAGGATGAACCATATGATTGATAAAATAAAGACGCTATTAAAGAAGGAAAATAATTAAGTAGCATAACCTACTAAAAGTATAAGCTTTATGCGCTAACACTGTGATGGTATTGGTAGAGATAACTTTACTATAGGAAGTAAGTAAAAAATAGGAATGTTAACCATGAAGAATGTACATCCTTGTCATGTAATTATAGTAAACTGATGTGATGAGAAGTAAGCACACATGATTAAGATTACATGATACAGATATGCTAGCAATACGATTTCAAAAAATAACCCAATGAAGATACCAACTACACATTATAATAATTATGTGTGGACACAAGAACCCTAAAATTTCTTTCCATAGTAATATCTTTGGATGCTAGGTTATGGATGGTTATATTTCAAGAAATAAGTCCTTTTTAGGTGTTGTATCATACCCAAATCTAGGTATAAATCCTTTTTCCCTTATGCCTTCACTAGAATTAGTATTGATTTCCCCTTTTCAATGAATTGGATCATAATATGAGAATTAGGAGCCTACAATGTAGTATCTAAGTTAGATGTTCACATATAGGAGGTTTTTGTGTAATTAGTCCAGTGAGGGGCTTAAGTGAGGGTTAACATGAAAATGCACTAACTATATATTTTTATATATAATGAGCGTTCAGGGACTTTACTAAGATTAATTAGTAAAACTAATATATATATACACTACTACAGAAATAGCATTCAATGTCACTTTTCTGGGCGTCGGTTATTAAGGAAAACCGATGCCTTATATGTTAGGCATCGGTTGTTTAAGCAAACCGACGTCTATATTCAAAGACCAGCCAGACACGGGTACCGCTTTGTATTCAGCGTCGGTTGTTTATAACAAACTGACGCTGAAAGTCGGCCGCGAAATCCAAATTTTGATCAAAAAAATAGTGTCATTTTCAGCGTCGGTCATGTAGGTATAAACCGACGCCTATGTGCGATGAAAATTTGCGCAAAAAGTGTCACTTTCAGCGTCGGTTATCCTTTTATAACCGACGCTGAAGGTGGTTCCCGCCAAACAATTTCATGAAAATATCGTCCAATTGGACGTCGGTTGTTGCAAACAACCGACGCTAAAGATTTTAGGCGTCGGTTGTTAAAACAACCGACGCTATTTGGGAACTTATACTCCGCGATCGCCCGACTCTTCCCCTTTCTTCTGTTTCATTGCGAGAAATTACCCTATTTCTCTGCTGCCGGCGATTTCTCTCCGGCGATTTCTTCTCCAGTGCCATTTCTCCGGCTATTTCTTCTCCGGCGCCCCCTTCTCCGGCGCCCCCTTCTCCACCACCACTCCTCCTTCTCCGCGCCCCCTTCTCCGCCGCCCCTACTGCCCGCCCCTGCTGCCTGCCCCTGCTGCTCCAAGCGCCTGAGGCCGCCGCCACGCCTGACTCTTCGGCGCCGCCTGGTGCTTTTCCACCGTCGTCGCGCCGCCGCAACCACCGCCAGAGCCACCGGAGCTGCTAGCTGCTCCTCCACCGCCGTCGCTGCTAGCTACTTCTCCAGCCAGAGCCACCGGAGCCTCTGCCTTCTTCCCTCTGACAAGGTTGGTCTTCCCGCTGCTAGCTGCTCTGCTTTTTTATGCATCGATCAAATTGTTGTGATAAAAATGCATGTAATGTATTTGATTAGAGTTAATCTAATCTGGATGTTCATAATAATGGTATGTTAAATATGATGATTAGGGATAAATATAATGTCTAGTACACAAATATTAGATGATATTCAAGAAAACCCTAGTTTGATGAGCATGTTGTTAATCATGTTAATTATGATTCTTCTATATATTCTGATGTCATTATATAATTATGTGATCCCAACATATTAAATTGAATTAGAATGATTTCATGAATTATAGGGTTTTAAAGTTGATAAACATGTACATGCAGAAATAGGGTTATTAAACCAATGGTTATAACATAGTATGATCTTAATCTGATCTGGATGTTCATAATAATGTAGTATGTTAAATATGATGATTAGGGATACATATAATGTCTAGTAAAGATTCCTAGACCTTTTGTTTGAAACTATTGATTTCTTGATTTATTATTTAATAATGCTCTATTGATTAGGATTAACCATGTTGCCTGTACTTTATAGACATTTATTATATATAAGAATGACAACACATGTATTTGTTGGCCTAGAAACCTGTCCAAGATTGGCTCATTAGGAGTAAATCTTGGATAGTCCCCGGTTTGGGACTGTTCTTGAACACCTAATCTCACTTAGGATGTAAGTGTATAATGTGTATTGGGTTTTCGAGAAAATTTCAGTAGCATTTCCCCGTTTGTTCTCTAAGTACATATGTACTTAGAGAACAACGGGGAAATGCTGCCGAAATTTTCTTGAAAACCCAATACACATTATACACTTACTAGTGAGATTAGGTGTTCAAGGATGGGATAGGTGGTACACATTTATTATATATAAGAATGACATCAAATGTGTTTGTTGGCCTAGAAACCCGTCCAAGATTTACTCATTAGGAGTAAATCTTAGATAGTCCCCGGTTTGGGACTGTTCTTGAACACCTAATCTCACTTAGGATGTAAGTGTATAATGTGTATTGGGTTTTCGAGAAAATTTCGGTAGCATTTCCCCGTTTGTTCTCTAAGTACATATGTACTTAGAGAACAGCGGGGAAATGCTGCCGAAATTTTCTTGAAAACCCAATACACATTATACACTTACTAGTGAGATTAGGTGTTCAAGGATGGGATAGGTGGTACACATTTATTATATATAAGAATGACATCACATGTGTTTGTTGGCCTAGAATGTGAACAATCATTGTTTTTTATATTACTTGTACATTGAAGGATTGCTAATTGATAAAAGATCACAATTTTAGAGACATGTATGTTTATACAAATGCTAAATGTTTTCCTTATTCTAGTTGATACAAATGCTAAATGTTTTCCTTTTTAATGAAATTTTCAGATGGCTCACCATGATGAGAATGATGTCCATGATGAGCATGAAGTCCATGAAGAGCATGACGAGGATACCAACGTAAGTTCTAAAAACATATCCCGTATTTCTATAAAATTCATTATCTTCTAGTTATGTCATATATCCTGTATTTCTATATTGGCTTAATTCGGTGTGTTTATTTTTGTCAAATTTTAGGTTGATGATGCACAGCTACCCACTGAAGCAATTGAGCAACTTGATGCGCAGCAACAAAAACTTAACAAGAAAAGGGGTATCACTCTGTTGAAAAAGTTACTTGCGCTGAGTGGCAGTGGATCCAAATTGGTTGTGGAGTTTGATAATGGAGGGAATGCAATTGGAGTGAACCGCAATAATTTTATAAACTATCTTGGGGTTGTCACTCGAAGCCATTGTGGTGTTAAATATGATAATTGGCATAAAGTTCCTCAGGCGAAGAAAGACTTGATATGGAAAGATTTATGCGTGAGTTATTATTATTTGCAATTCTATTTTGTAGATTACAAATTCTATTATTTGCAATTATATTTTTGGTACTAGTTAATAACATTTCTATTTTACAGAATCTGTTTGCATTGGATGAGATGTTGCATCGTAAAAGTGTGATGCAACGCGCTGGAAAGATGCTTAGGAATTACAGGACAAATCTGAACAGAGAATACATAAGACAGGGTGATAAGAAGAAGAAGTCAGCCCTTGAACAATGGAACTTCTTGGACAAAGAAGATTGGGACAATTTTGTTGCTTCAAGAAAATCTGAAGAATTCAAGGTATTAGGCGTCACTCCCATTTTAATTAATATACATTGTATTCACCTATTCAAGATTAACATTTAGTACTACTAACCTAATTATAAATGTGCATACTAACTAGGCCCTCAGTGACGCACAAAAAGCAAGGCGTGCACTGAATGTACATGACCATACTATGGGTCCAAAAGGCTATGCAAGCGTTCGCCAAAGACTACAGGCGGAGTCTGCGGCTACTCAGGAGTCTGCGACTACTCAGGAGTCTGCGGCCACACCCTTCCCTCGCCATGATATCTGGATAGCTGGCAGGAAAAACAAGAAGGGTGAAATAAAGAAGCCCGAAACTGCTGAGGCGGCTGCAAAAATGGTAAAATACAACTCTTAGAGCAATCATTTGAATATTGATTATTTGTGGTGTTAACTTACCAATTTTTGTTTATGGTGATTAGCGGGAGCTGCACGAGCAGAGAAAACAAGGCACGTTCATCCCTCAGGGCACAAGGGATGAATTGACAGTTGCTCTGGGTAACCCAGAGCATCCTGGACGTGTTAGAGGTGCCGGCGCTGGTGTGGGCATCAAAGCATTCTTTGGGCCATCCCAGCGCAAACCCAGAGCGGGACTTTCTCAAGAAGAGGTAACATATATATTCTATTTTTATAATGTTACTGCAAAAGGAAATTCATTAATAAAAAACTAATATTTGTTTTATCCATGTATAGGAGAATAAGAGAGTCGAGGATATAGTTGCTAAGAAGCTCAACGATGTGGTTGCTGAGAAGGTCAAGGAAGAATTACTGCGGTGGCAGACATCTCAGGCTTCCAATCAGCCTATGCCGACCCACTCTTCTCCTGGTGCACAGACTGCAAGTAATCCTGGAGACCCATCGCCTAACACGTCTGCTGTAAGTATTGTTTATGACATTGTAGCTAGTCTTTTCAAGATGATATGTTTTCAAGATGATATGTATATATGTATAACATTCTTTACGTAAATTTGTAGGCATTGAAGCCATGCCGCTTAAGAATGGAAAACTATGTTGTTGCAGAGGCGCAAGCTTACCAGTCCCTTCCTGGGGCAACGTTTCATGGGACTCCAATGCCGCAGGGCTACATTCGTGTGAGCCCGATACATGTATTACCCGATTGGAGGGAAGTTGCGTTGCCATATGCCTACCCAGATATTGATACACTTGGTGAGGCAGAAAGCGGGGTCATATTGTGGCCCAAAGCAGATGTCCTCTACACGACTGAAATTGTAAGATAAATTTACATTGATTTAGACTGTTAATGTGTATATATGATGTCAACTGATCTGAAATTATATATACAGGTTAAAAAGAAGACACCAGGAGCACCTAGGCCTCCACCTCCAATTCCCGCATTACCAACTTGGGTTCCAACTGACCTACAATACCCGTTAGGTCCTGCTTGTAGGGGAATGGCATGTTGGCTACGGGCACATAATATACTTTGCCCTATAATTGTTTCTTTAGATGCAGATTATGCAGGTCAATCATACGACAGCTCTTTATTTATACAAGATATTATTGAGCTGTTTATGTATGATTGGTTGAATACATCAATGATAGAGACATGGATAAGGTGAGATCTTGTTTATACATCCATATACCTTGTGTAAGATCCGGTGATCTAGTTTCTTATATATTAATGCATACGTCTATATGTTTTGCAGCTACTTAATCGAAGATCATTGCAAACAATTTGCATATGATCATGTGGGATTTTTGATTCCATCATTGATTAGTATGGTAGCTAAAGACCCTGATAGTGTTCAACAATACTGTATAGATGCTTTTACAATTTTTGGTCATCAAATGAAGACGATAATAATAGCTCCATTCAATGTCAAGTAAGTTTGCTTTATTTATAATTTGGACTTAAGAAAATTCCATTATTATTTTGCATTTTGAGTTATTAATTGTTAACTTTTTACCTCTAGTGGTAGACATTGGGAGTTACTAGTTATTGTCCCCGGGACGTTCACTGTTTATTATCTAGATCCCGCAGGAAGTACATTAAACACTAAAATTGGACACGTAACCAGAATGGCATTATTCTGGTGAGAAATATTTCATTTTTTATGTCCGTTAACATCTTTTATTACATTACTATTTACTTATGCAACTTAGTGTGTTATATTAACATGTAGGGGTTTAGATGCATTCAAAAATGCTGGAGGAAAGGTCCCAAGGAAAAAGAACCAGCCATTGTCTTGGGAGAACGTAAAAGTAAGTTCCCGACTCCCCGACTCCAATGTATATATTATTGATGTGAATTGTGCTTAGTTGTATTAATTTGTATGTTTCAATTTATAGTGCGCTACACAAGACAATGGCTGGGCATGCGCATACTATGTGATGCGATTTATGCAGATGATTATCAAACATGCCGCATTGGACATCGATACCATACATGAGGTATTATATATAGTCTCATTAGTTAGTATGAAATATATCAATCTTATTTTTATATTATTACTTATATATATACATCATTCTCTTTGCAGGTGTTTAAAACTGACCACACTATAGGCAAACGCTTAAAAATGTACATGCTCCATATACGAGGGAATCATTAAATGAAGTAAGAGAAGAATGGGCAATAGCTATACAAACAGTGGCAACTGTAAGATATAATTGGGATGTTGATAGTGATGATGAATGATACTTTGTAAATGAATGTTTCTGAATGTTAAAACATGTATTTGAATGATTCTATATGTGTGAACGTGACAATTGAATTGATGTCTGAATGTATCTACTTGTGTGAATCTTTTTATGTTAATTTTGCAGGTTTGTGGCCTGTTTGTAGGCTGATATCAATGGATGTCGTAAACCTGCAGTTCAGATAACTGAACTGCAGGTTCTCATCCTGCTGACCAGCCACAGCAGGCCTGCAAACAGATTTATAAAAAAAAAATAGAAATAGGTGTCGGTTATTTACCGATAACCGTCAGCACAGACTTACAGCGTCGGTTTTTTGTTGAACACCGACGCCAAAAGTGTTCGCGCTACAGGAAATGGGAGTCATCTAGGACACTTTTTTGCGTCGGTGTTTTAGTATATAACCGACGCAGAAAGCGTCCTAGATGACGCCATTTTCTGTGGCGCGAACCCTTTTGGCGTCGGTGTTTTATAATAAACCGACGCCTTTATGTTAAATAGGCGTCGGTTTTTTAACCGACGCTGAAGTGTCCAACCTTTTAGCGGCGCCCACATAGGCGTCGTTCAGAAACCGACGCCAAAGGGGGTTAAACAACCGACACTAAAAGGCACTTCTGTAGTAGTGATATATATATATATATATGAAGTCATTCATCGCTAATATAATTTCAAGGTACGCATAGTTCTAACTATGGTAATAGAATATGAATTTTAGAGATGCAAATTATGAAAACACAAATGAATTCTATGATTAACAAAATTAGTAAATGACCTTAAAATATAATTAATAAACAAGTATTATCTCATACATTATATATAAATACTAAATATGTAGCATAGCCTCTTTAACTTATTATAATGGAAACAAATATATGAACTGAAGCCACCATCTTTGGACACTGGTAAAATCTCTGCATTTATTGACTCGGATAGGAAGCAAGAACCACTTTTCCTAAATATTTGTGTAAATAAATTTCCCTATTTTCCTCATCCCTTGATAAGGAATTTGTTTATCCAAATAATAATATCACTCCTAAATTTAGAACTCATGAGCCGTCTATACCTAACACTACATACCAAGCTACATACCGTATAAGTATTAACACATTTCTACCTTAGAAATGATTACTATAAAAATAGGAAAATGTAACATTAATATACTTTTAGGTGACGGTTAATCAAAATTGGAATATAATGATGGCATGATAAACTAGATAGCATAGTGAACCATGGTAAAATTTTGAAATTGTTTGGACTTCATTTGACACCTCAATTAAAATAGGAAAGAAAAAAAATAAAATATGTGAAGTAATACTAATTATTTTTTAACTATTTTATTTACAGTTTTGGTCTAGTAATTTGACGGATCTAGTTTTGTCAAAACTTTTTCATTAGACATAGTAGATCTGATGGCGAATCCCTTTCTCCTCCACTCACTTTGGTATCTATATCCACAATGACACTGGTTTTCTCTGATCTCCTTCCCTTTATCCAATCCTTCTCTCTCTACTCTTCATCCCAATAGAATCTTGACCTTAGTATGAGTTAGATGGCCCCCTATTTAATGGTCCCTCATGCCATTTAACTCTTTTGCACTCTGCCTTCCTCTATACCTCTATTTCCATATCTACAAAGCCTCATCGCCTCTTCTGGACTTTGTTCCTATGTGTGTCTTTAAAAACCATCCTTGCACCATTATAAATGCAACAAAGCCCCAAAAAAACCCTCCTTTTTCCTCTAATGATGTTTTATAACTCCATATCTTGTTAGTGGCTACACAGAGTTCCCCTTAGTTCCCCATACTACACACCTCACGGAAATAATGCAAACTTCATTCGAGTTTGTCTGTGAATCTCTCAAACTGTCCTATTTGGGTCCAAGGCAAGCATAACGTGTTGTCATACTTTTACTGATACATGTAGACCACGGTGATTTCTCAAGCATTATTTCACAGTTTATACTAATTTCCTTCCCAAAAGCTTCTATATTCAATGTTGAGTCAGCACTATTACTAGATGTTATTTTTGTTTTGGTCTGGTTGTGGTTCTTGAATTCATCCTCTTGTACTTTCATTACATGGTTCACTAGTGTCATCTTCAACCACCTCATGACATGTGCAAGGTGTATCCAAGGCCGGAAAGATTTGAGGAACCCATGCTTGTTTTTTATTTGTTGAATTATCCATGCTAGATCAAGTTGGTCACTTAGGACCGTGACTAAGGTATCAACATTCCATTGCAACATTGTTAAGAACGATTAGATGATTTTTATCCTCAAATTACCCTTGTATTTATTTCTAATTGTCCCACTATTCAAGGGTAACTTGTTCTTTTTACACAAACTTTCCACTTGAAGTTGTACAAAATTTAAATAAAAATTCCAACAATTTTGCCCCCTCACACATATAGGTACTAATGCATGATGTGGCGGTACTTTTATCGTTCCACTCGGTTTTTAATCTCTAAAATGCATATATATACATTAAGTTACATGGTTGAAAAGTAGTTATATATGCCTCATATAAGTGCATAGAAATACTTTGTGGAATCTAAACAATTTTCCCTATCTAGTGGAATAGGTTTTGTAATCTACAAAATCTTGGTGATTTTTAAGATTTGTACATTTAGTCGACGGTTGGCCCTAATCTTATGTAGAATTATATTTAGGAATTTTGTAACCCTAATTTGGATCTAAGGTTTGAGCCTAGAAAGTTTAGGACTAGATAAGACGTGTGTGCATCCTCTCTATTTTTTGGTGTTCTATTGACTAAATCCTAGTTTTGTCATAATGAGGCTTGGATCGTATTTCAAATCTCTAGTTAACCCTTTGATACTCCTTTCTATAATAACACTTGTCATGTTTCGATTTCCTTACACGGACTATTAAGGTTATTAAATTCATCATATATGGGTACTCTAATCCTTCTTGCCATGCTTGGGGATTTATAACTTCTATTTTTGCTTTCATTCAATATGCACTAAACTACTATTCTTGGCTTCTCCATTTTGTTGGCTTTTTGGATATGTCACACTCATATTTTGATGATACAAATATTTATGAACTATATTACTAACATGTGTATTAGGTATTTTAGGTGATCAAGGAACTGATCAAGATCCAACTACAAAAATCTTGTAAATATATATGATTGGATACTTACAAATAAATTTGTACCATGTATTTATGTATTTATTTGTACACGTGTCTTTTTATACAACTTGATAGACATGATGTAAGGACAAGTGATGATCCTCCAACACCTACCCAAAACCCTATTCTACACTCACATGAAGACTTTAGGGTTGATAGGTTTCAAATGAGTTATTAATAGGACCTCACATACATTGCAAAATTTTTCACATAGTCCTTCTCGAACGATAATTTTGTGGATCGAGAGAGACTCGGTTGAAGACTTGAAAAAAATGAGAAATAGCCTTGCATATCTAAAGTTCAAATTTGGTCATTAATATTGTCGATCGGAGAAAGTTGTTCGAAGAAAAGTTCGACTGACAAAGAGTTTCTTAGGATATTAAATGATTCATAGTCGTTGGATCCCAAAATTTTTTCTAATCGACAATATTGTGGACTGAGACTCTTTTGGTCGATAATATTGTGGATTGAGACTGATTTTGGAATGTTACTTTATTAACGAATAAATTATCCATTGCAACTTAATTAGCTTCTTCCTAACGGCTAATTGACCACTAAGAACACTATAAACACTCTACACAGATACCCTAACCACTTGTAAGCATTTTTCATAAATAGGAATGGCCTTAGGACACCTAGACATCAAATTTGTGTACAACTTTACACATTACATTGCAACAACATTTGATACATACTTGAGTATACTTGCCATCTTTCTCAAAGAGCTTAGTTTATATACTTTAAGTTTCTATCATTCTATCCTAAGTCCATAGATCAGTTATAATATCCTCTCCACCTAATACTACTTTGCCTAAACCTTTTTGAAGTGGATCATCATCACTTGTCCATAGAGCTTGATTGTACATCTTGTGAGTTGAATTGTATTTTCCATATCTCCAACCTCTTTCTACTTTGGTATATTGTGCTTGGGCTACTTCTTGGAGTGAAGGTTATCTAAGATCATGTGAGAAGGAGTATTCTCTAGTTGGTGCTTTTCCTAGGCCGTCAAAAGAAGAGGTGAAGAGGGTGACCTTCCAGCGGCCCGTCAAAGAAGGTGTAGTTCTCTTTGAGCTAAAAAAAGGGTTAGTTTTGTGCCACAAAAGACATTGGTACCTTTTGTGTATTGTGTATCAATATATAAAAGGAATAAAATACATGATTTAAAAATATTTACTGAAAACAACTAGGTAGCAGACTGACGCCATTTGACGAAACCACTCTAAATTTGTGTCTCTTATGATTGCCTCCTTTGCTTTATGTTTTCTCTACACTTTAAATAAAGTAATTTCATTTGATTAAGATAATCATAAATCTCTATTCACCCCCACCCCCTCTAGATCTTTTCACATTTGTGTGTATGATTTATATATTATTATCATCCAGGGTAGCACAACCATACTATTCGGTGTGCCTTTGCATCTAGACACACATGTGTCTACACTTTTCCACTCAATGGACACCTTTCCACCTATAATATATTCTTAAAGGTGGGAAATGTCATTTTAACACCTTTCCACTCAATGAACACCTTTCCCCCTATTATATATTGTTAAAGGTGGGAAATGTCATTATAAAGCCACTTGTGGCATAGGTGTTGGTTAAATCCTACTGTCTGATGAGATTTGGCTACAATTTGGAGTAAGTGGTCCCAATGCAGCATTTAGCCCAATACAAATCATGATTCCTAGTATTGTCTAGCATATGGAGATTCAATTGGAACCTTAACCAGGTTCATTGACTACCTATAACTTATGATGAAATTTACTTTCCCAAGGAACACTGAGAGTAGTTGAATGGATAACTTGCATGATTGCATTTTTCATTCTTCTTGAACATGGGATGGAAGGAAGAAAATGTGTGGGTCTACATTTTGATGAGGGTCGAATGACCCAACTCGTCACATATACACCCTTCATTCCTCCAACATATTCATCATTATCTTAAAAATGTTCATATTGTGTGATGTATATTGTTATCCATCTAATTCTTTTAATTTCTTCAATCATATATTGATTATTTTCACTACAACAACATGAATAAAACTACTTGTTTACCATTATCTTGGCCCTTTTCATTCACCATTGTCTAATGGGAAGTTATTGAACGTTTAAATTCTCCTAAATTCTTTAATGTTCCATGGTTATGCATGAAAATTATGACATGAAGGACCATGAAAAAGGACTTTGTCTATTTCATAAATCCCCTTTCAGGAAAAGTTACCCATATAGATTCCCACATGCCAAGATATTAGCAATTGTCCTTGCCACCAACCATCATCAAATATTGATAAACATCAAGTAGTCTATCAAAAGATATCGTTAAAAAAGAAACAAGCATGCAAGCATAACTACACTAGCATATGAATTCTTGTATTACAGAATTACATGACCAACTGGCCTAGGTATTTGTATATTAAAAGGTTAAAAGAACACTTTTTAAAACTTACATCCTAGAATTTTGTTTTTCCCCATTGGAGTAATCAATAACCTAGATACTTGAATTTTCTTAAGTCACGGAAGATGGAACCTACAATGACTATCTTGGCCTTATGGCACATTGTGGTAGGTTCCATCTCTCATGCATAGTTTCATAAATTACCCTTGGTTTGTGACTCCTTAGACAATGATCAGATCATTTCTTGAACATCAATTCCAACATAGGTGAAGTTTCATCTTGGATCTTCTACCTTGACTAAGGAATGAAAGACTATCTCACTGTAATCCTATTATTTCCCATAATTGATTCCCCATGCCTCGACTACCATACTACATCTATGGTTCCCCACCCCTAGACTTGATTCGTCCATCTTTTCTGTGTTGTGTTACTCAATCACTTGTACCATGTCCTTTTGCCCTTCTTTTGAAACCAAAAAATGAGGGGCCTTGAGTTATATGACACAACTGAAGACAACTTTCAGTGTGACTGTCTATTCTTGTTGATTCCTTTACTTTGGTCGTAGAAAGAGATACCATGGGGGCACATGAGGGTGAGTTTCATCAATGTTGGAGAAACATGGAAGCCACATGAGGACGACACCCACTCAATATTTTTTGGAATAGATATAGTTACATGTTCAGTTGGCTAACTGTCTCATCGAGGAGAACACGAGGAGTCCGAACTACCTACCATGTTCATTTCCTCATCGCCCCATATCAATAATCACAATCCATCTCTACATATCCATACTATGTGTGCCCAAACATAGCCTCTCTTTAATGTTTCATGGGTATCTGGAACACGCTAGTGTTGGTATCAAATCTAATGATATGATGATTTCCAATGCTCCCTTCTCAAGTTTGTAGTCATTATTTTTCTTAACCTTATTCATCTATAATATTATTTTTTTAGAGTTTATGCACTACATTATTTGAATATAATAAATAATATTCTTTGTAGAAAAAAGTAGCATGTTATACTCGAGGTCTCAACCACTCTAGAATCCTAATGTAAGGAGTTCTATCAATATGTCTTGGTTGGTTCAGACGATGAGTTCATGTTTGTAGGTTGATGTTGCTCTTGTTGGGTTCTTGAGTTGGAACCTATTAGTTGGTAGAAGATGGGGGTCTACATGTTCACTAATGCCCCAATGAGACAGGCTAATTTTGGATGTCACTCTTAACTTATTGAAGCAAACTCTCAAGCATGGCATGTGGGTATCAACTCGCATGCACAAGGAACAAACCCACATTCATGCTACCTCAAAATGTGATGATATGTTTATGTACCCATTAGGCAAACTTGATCCACTCTTCAATGGATGATGCTCCCTACATATGTGTCAAGGGAGCTAGTGACCCCACGAGCTGTGTTATGCAAATAGGCTTTACATAGAGATACATGAGTGAAACGCCACTCATCTCTAGGGTGGATCGTATGAGGGTTAAGTAAAGTCCACTTAACATGTCCGGATGCATAAACTCACATGTAATCTTGCATGGTAGATTTTTCAAAGCTATATCGTGTCTTCTACAAAGCCCTATGTGGGCTTACTAGGCCTTGCATAAGCTTTTTAAGGGCTATTTAGTTTGACCCATGTGTGAGTATGCATGGCCCCCATTGGGCGATGGACTTCGGCTGTTATGTAGGCATCGGTCGTGGCCCTTCGTATTTGGTATGTGTGGTCCCTTGAGGTGGGTTTTGTTTATGCTTGGCTGTCACATTTATATTATGTATAACGAGTAGCTTGTACTGGATGGGTGTCTATGTCTCGTTGGAAATACCTATTTATAGTTCTGAACTCAGCTAGATGAATGATTATCATCCCCGCCCCAAGAAAAGAACATAGTTCACGAACTACATTCAGAGGATACCACTAAATTGAAAGACGCACAACGGTATAGAATCCTGCGTCATCTCCTTGATAGCGGGAGTCTTCGTCCCACAAGCGCAGCGGTTTCACCTGCCACAGCAATCCAATTGTCGTCTTGCGCCTTCTTTTTGGGACACAGGCTATTACAAACGCATCATTAAATACCTCCACGCGCTTCTTGAACGTTTTCTTCCTGCTCTTCACATGATGCATGTTGCCAAACAAGAAACAACGTAAATCCAAAGAATGATTCTGAATATACTTTATTTGTACACCAGACAAAATAAAACTACCACACTACCGCGCGCACTTGGTGCACGTCTTTTCCTGTTGTTTTTTGCACGGGATATTAGCGATGCCAACAAACCCAAAAAAAACAACCGAAAGTTAAATCAACAGCTCTGGAGTCTTCCTTCATCGACTCTCATGAGCAGAACTCCCACAAGTAAGAAACCAGCATTACGATCGCCCAAGCAAGAAACCAGCATTACGAACACGACACAGATGATTTTGGGAACATTTCTATAATCCAGCATCTAGGTGATGATAACATGATACTTGCGCAATACGAAATACATTGCACGTTACACAAATTTCCCTTGACCTCACCGACCTTGGAGGAAGAGGTCTCGTTCAAAGATATCCAGCCTACTGGGCCTGCCAAGGCGACTGCCACACCTGACATGCCAAGATTGACTTCCTTTTAAATCCAAATTGAAAAGCATTGCTCGAACTTCATCACCTTGGCAGCAAAGGAAGGGAGATATCAAGGGAAATCGGTAAAGAACCCAAACACTCAACAGTTTTGTTTGATGCGTTGGATATCACATTTATGCGAATAGAGTGGAAGCATATCATACCATGTTTAGCAAAGAGCAAGTGGACTAATGCTAATCGTGACACCAGTAGAGGGATCAAGTTTTAACAACTTATACAAGTGGTCAATAACAATTTTCGAAAAGCATAGCTCTAAGGATTGTAAGAGTCGTGCCTAAACTATGAATTCAAATTACCGATACACGAGCATGTAAGACACCAGATTTAGGCTAGCGTGGATGTGCAGTGTTCATGTGTACCTAGGCGTCTAGCTCTATGTTCTCTTCGTGTTGGGTGTTGAGGTTTCGATACAAACAAACAAAGAGTACACACTGCCCGGTACCAAATTTATCATATAATATTGGTTTGACAACAATTTTAGGTCTCAAGCTTCAGTTCGAATAGTACGATTAAACATCAACATCCAGTCTGGAGAAGAAAATTCTACACAGACGGAAAGGAGGCTACACAAAGGGGACAGAAAAGGTGACGCCCTAAGCAACAGCAAAACGTAATATACAGCCTACAGACTAACAAAACCCATACTTCCAAGTATGGTTTCGCTCCTAAAAAAGAACAGACATGTTGAGGTTTAGGCGTTACTACATAAATAGTGGTTGCTTCTACGCTCTTACCACTCAAGAAGGGAGCAAAACTTCCCCACGGAATGAGGGCGGACACAAGCAGGACCTTACTCCAAAAGCTCTCAGTGAGCAGGCTGCCAACCTTGCAATTGCACATATAGTAAGCAGGCCAGCAAACGAACGAAGAGAAAAGAGGCCCTACGACCAGTCACCCCAGAAACACTAAGGACTTTCGACACTGTCACTGATTTATCCAGCTCCATTGATATTTTTCCAAGTATAACTGCTATCTTGGACCCTGGAGAAATCCCTCGCATTGTTAGGCCTAGATCTGGCATTCCTCGAATTGCACCAGCCATAGCCCACGCCCTCTCTTTTCTTCCCATTTATCTTGGGATTTGAATGGTTACCTTTCCAGCTTTGTCGGTGCACCTGCAAATTTCCTCGCCAATCATTGTTTTCAAGCATCCCCCATGACTTACAATCAGTTACTCCAGATTCATTGACGTCAACCCCACCCCAACCAGAAGTCCAGCCCCTACTGCTGTCGAGATTTTCTTCCTCCCCGCCAGGCTCTCCCCAGACAGTAGCACCAGGAAGATTTCTGAAGGTAGACTCTTCAGCAACCACCCACCCTGTGGCCCTAATGGGTTCATCTGCCAAGCAAGAATCCCACCCGCTTCTTTCATGGTTACAGTTGGTCTGGTCGTCATCCAGTAGAGGGGCCTTATTCTCCAAATCTTTTACTAGTTCTGGATCAATCTTCCAGTTCCAGTCAATATGGTCGTTGTACATATCTGGGTCGGGCAAAGGTATATCACAAGGAACATGATTGTTCCATGCCCAAAATCTCATTTTCGCATTTTGGAATGCCTCTTCCCCTGCCGAGTCATCCCACTGAACTATGTTCCTGAAAACCGGCATGAGTTCCTTTGCCTCAAGAACTTTCTTCCACGGGACTCCAACACAGTAACAAAAATCTTTCTCCCATGATGAAGCAGACCGTCGCCACCCACCTATAATGCATCATTACACAGAACAGACATGTTAAGTTTACACTTTGGAAAGCAGTAAAACAAAGACATCACAACATAGTAAATTAAGGCGCACTACAAAATGCATTATTCAACTATATGTTATAATCATAGAAACTTTGTCAGAATGTGACAAATTTGAAAATTCAGCAAAGTTTCAGCTTGCTTTGAAAAGTGGTAATTCAAAGAAAAAAAGTACGGCAAAATTCAGGAAAAAATAGTAAAGTTCTGTAAACTATTTGGGAAAAACCAAGAATAAATTGCACGTAGAAACTGTGTTTTGGTATCAAAGCATATTTACACATACACGTGAGAAATTGTGTAGGTATCTAAGCAAATTTACACACATGTGCATATGTGTGTATATGGTATATATGTATGCACATATACATATCTAGATGTTATGTAGATGCACAACATACAAGATAGCATACATAATGCAAGAGACTATTGTTTTGCAAGATGGCTAGACAAATCCTTCACAGTTGTAGTGTAGGAGGGAGAGGGGGATGTGGGATGTTGGAATCGGTCAGGGCACATCCTACACAGGTTTGTAGGGGTAACTACACGATGTGATGTACATAATGTTGTTCTACAAGATCAGTTTACTCTGTTGTCTGACAAAAGTATTATGACTTATTTATAAGATAGATTACTAGGAATCAATCATGGAACAAAAAAAGCTTCCTAACGTGATAATATGAAATAATTGGGGCAAATTTCTATAGGTTAACTTATTCTCATTCAAGTTCGACAATATTTAAAACACAGCTATAAAATGGAATTCGGTCCAATCAGGGTGACCATTAATTCCAACATCATACAGACTGATAATACCCTTAAAAAAATCGCTTGACTATTAATTTCTAATCATGGAAACTGATAATACACTAACAACATGGCCTTCTTTCTTCCCTCATATAACCCAAAACAAAGGCACAATAGAACATCAAGAGAAAGCCCCAGGTGACTAGATCCAAACTCAATTTTGAAATTTTAGAAACCATTTTAAAAGATGGAAAACTGATTCAAAACTATAACTCAAACCCAAAGTTACAAAAGGTGAAGTTCACATTGACTATATTTGTAAGGCAAAAAAGTTGTTGTCTTTCTGATAGCACTCACGCTATTTACAGATTTATTCGGATATTGAAAAGCCTTATATACAAAAGTGGCAGAATTGTGAACAAGCAGAAAATACAAAATATATTAATGAAAAATTGATGTCAACACGACCCCCCCCCCAACAAACCAAGCTGGAGTACTAAAATCATGCATGACCAACTTATCACACCTCCTGAACCCTCTTCTAGCTATCAAAGTCTTGGTGGAGTAGGTTGCAGCCTGATCCTCAGTTCTAATATAACAAGTAAAATTTTCATGCATGTGGTGGCATCTCAAAGGAAGCAATAATCTGCTTCAATATTCTGGATTCTTACATGGAACAATGGATTGCTAGCAATAAAGGTGGTTGCCCTGTTATAAGAATAATAGGTATAGCAGCACCAATCTATTGTTCAAGTTCAGCTTGAATACCCTTCAACGTAGGATTCACATGTAGCATAACCATTGCCTTTCACTCAGCCTCTTCATGGGTTGCCACTTGCCACAATCTGTTTCTTACTCCTGTTGGGTAACTAAGTCACCGTCAAAGCAAAGGACGGTAATATAAACATGTCCAACAGTCCGCATAGTCTAGCATCAGAATAGCAACTCAAAATTATAATTTCGTTTTTCCCATGGAAAAATCTTTCCCCTGTAACTTTCTAAAAGTAATGAAAATACAGAAATCAACATCCCATTGGCTCCTCCAGGGCTTATCCACTAAGTAACCACATTTCTTGTGAAAGAAACATTAGGCCTAGTGGTATACGAATAATCAATTCATCAACCAACCCTTGTCCCTCAAATTATGCTTTGAT
Organism: Alisma plantago-aquatica; assembly: GCA_963693085.1. Lineage (NCBI taxonomy): Eukaryota > Viridiplantae > Streptophyta > Magnoliopsida > Alismatales > Alismataceae > Alisma > Alisma plantago-aquatica. The sequence continues at coordinate 507,929,700 of OY856411.1, read as the reverse complement.
TCCTGAAGAGTTGTCATCTAACTAATCCCATAATTTATATGATTGATCCATAGGAGATTTTGCTGCTTTGTACCCCCAACATGCATCTTTATTCAAGATCCTAAGTGACCAACCTTCAAGATACACCCTGTATTGTTTTGGGCAACCGCAATTCACAGAAAGCAACACAAATTACTGAATTCTTTAGTGATAAAATGTGAGTAGATACTTCTTCATATCAGTTATAAGAACATTATCACTGCTAGAGAGCACGATGTTGAAGCAAAAGGCGTGCACAACTTCAGACCATATATGGCCTTTTTCAGTTTGCAGAATTTTCCAGAACATGTGCAACAAACCTAGGCAGTTGTTTGATATAAACAACCTCCTATAGATCTCCATGTAGGCGCCCTATGATCCTTAATGGACACTTAGCAGAGTATTTTTTTTCTTTTTTTAGTGATATGTTGAGCATTTCATATATAGAAAAGATAACCCATATATCTATTTAATATCCTGTATCCTAGAACATTACACGCATTTTAGTGCTTTCCTTATGATACTAAAATGATATATAAAATATGAAATTTCCAGAAGAAGAAAAAAAGAATTTATCCACACACCCTAGGCGTCCACATAGGCCCGTTGAGCACCCAAATCTTTGTAATGTATTTTTCAAGGCAAAAGGTAGGAGATTCCTTTGTGAGTACCCACCTTCAAACCAATGACATCAATTAACTTATGCGGTACACACCACGAAGGAGAGGAGATTCAGAAATACTATGATGATCCCACTCATCTATAAAAACCACTTGCCTGCACAAGTACTGAAGCTAGGTATTTATATCTAATTAACTCAAACCTCTAAAGACTCAAGGTACTTATGTATGATCGCTAAACGCAAGCGAATATCTAAAAATGAGAATTTGAAATAAAATACTTGTGGGGCTTTCTTGGTGTCTTATGCTTCCAATCAAGGGTCGAGCGCACTTCTCAACGCACTTCTTATCCTACAACTTCCCCTAACTAAAAGACGAGCCATTGTTGAATCAAATAATGATATCAAGACCTTGCACATAGCGGTAGGAGGGAGATGGCGAAGCACATGTTGAAGTTAGAATCTCCGAACAAGAAACCATCCAAGTAAGCCACCTCAAATTGAGTATTTGAGTGTTCATAATGTTGTACTCGACGATCATGTTGCCATGCAAGTCCTAAGACTATTTGTGCCATGCCCAAGGGCACAACATCACAATAAACCACATTTGGGCACACGTCGCAATAAATAAAGTAAACAAGGAACCTCCAAGACACCATGCAATAGGTGTGATCATTCATCGTGGGTGTTACAACCGAGGGAGGGTCTCAATATGTAATCCAAACAATTGAACATCTAAGCATAAATGACTATGGTCATGCTGCGACTGTCAATGGCCAACATGCACATCATATTGCTTTGCTCAACTTCAAAAAAGAATATTTATGAACATTACAAATCTGGGTTCAAGCCACATGGGTTGTAATCAAATGAGAGTGGTGTTGTCGTTTGTCATCATCGCATTTCTCAATCATTAGGTAGTCACAGGTGGCGATTTTGTCTTCCTTATAGGTTTGTCATTGTTGGATATTGTGAAGAGTGAAGTCCAAGCCTTGGTAACTGAAACACTACACCGGCTTCGTGAATGGTGGGTTCTTTGAGGAAAAGACAGAATCATGGTAACAATAATATGGTGGTGAGGAGGTATCAATGAGGATGTGTCACAATCAACAATAGTTGGACCTAGCAGCAACAATGCAGCTCTTCCTGATTTGCACTTGGACAAAGGCAAAAGAGGCACACTTCTTTGTAATTTCATCCTAGAGACATCCGTTGAATATGATAATCATCACAGCTTTGTCTTCATGGACTCCTGAATGATGAAATCACTCTTAGTAATTTAAGTATAACTACAAAACATGCTCCTTGAGTCAAATCTGAGAACTAAACAAATCTATGATGATAGTCTCTCGATGGGAGGTGGTCTTAGATGGAATACCGCAAGACAGTCTTAAGAGGGCATGGTCAAGAACAACAACAAGCAAGAGGCCCTCCTTTTAAATTTTATGTTGCATAAAATAGTTTAAGCTTAGATGATGATGATGATGATGATGATAAAATAGTTTAAGCTTTTCAATGGAGATACTGCAAATAATGTTAGGGACTTGTGTGACATGAATACACGAGATATCATTTACACACGACGAGAAAAAACAAAAGAGATCTTCATATGGTGTTTATTGATTTGGAAAAGGCTTATGATCGAGTACCCAGGGAAGTGTTGTGGATGGTTTTGAAGAAAAAGGGTGTGTCAATCCAATACATTGACTTGATTAAAGACATGTATGATAGTTCTACTGCAATGTGAAGATTTCTGGAGGAGAGACACCAACTTGTCCTATCACAGTTGGGGTACCCCAAGGATCCACACTCAGCCCATATCTATTTGTTCTTGTTATGAATGAGTTGACAAAGAATGTTCGGGATGATATTCCTTAGTGTATGTTATTTATTGATGATATTGTATTGATTGACGAAACTAAAGATGGACTGGATGATAAAGTTGCACTTTGGAGAAAGGCATTGGAATCAAATGGATTGATGATTAGTAGGAGCAAAACTGAGTATATGCATTGCAATTTAGCCAATCTCGTAGTGTAAATGATGGAGCCAAGTTGGACGGAGTAGATATACCAAATTGTGATAAATTTTGTTACTTGGGTTCTATTATTCAAATAGATCGGGATGTCCAAAGACGTTTGTCACAGGATCACTGCAGGATGGTTGAAATGGAGTGCAAATGGAGGCGGGGAGAGCAGGGGCAGTGAGGGTGGGGCAGCGGGAGAGTAGGGGCAAGGGAGGGTGACAATAGAGTAGGGGCAGGGGCGGCGGGTGGGGAGAGAGGGAGGGGGTGTTGGCGGCTAGAAGAAGGGTAGGTGAGAGGGTTTAAGGAGGATTATAGTTGTCTGATATCATACAGAATAAGAAAAGCTTTATTGATGTGTTTAAAACAAATACAAGTGACTCCCTTTTATAGGATAAGAGAGTAAGTGAAGAATAGGAGTAGGCAATATGAGACAAAAGAAAGAGCTAAAGACAAGTCTAAAGCACAAATAAAACAAAAAGCATAAAAGCATATACACTAATAGAGATAAATCCTTAGAAAGTACTATTAAAATCCAAATATTATATGAATCCATTTGAGGACTTTAGTTTAGATATTATTGCATTGAGTTATGTCTTTGAAAAAGAAAGTGCAAGTAAGTATTTACATCCTACTATAAATGCTAGAAATATAGTCACAAAAATATGAGAATTGGTTCATCGCACTCTCTTAACCTTTAAACCAATATTAAAACATCAGAAGAAAACTTGTGTTTGCGCTAAACCTAAAGTATACTACAAACCCTAATTTGGTTCTAAATTTTTTAATAATTATGATCCTTGATATTGATGGTTGGTTATCCTTGATCCGGTGTTCTTGTGTTTCGGCTGAACCTAAAGTATACTACAAATCCTAATTTGGTTCTATAATTTTGAATAATTATGATCCTTGATATCGATGGTTGGTTATCCTTGATTCGGTATTGACCAAATATCCAGATGAATCAGGGACAACTCTAGGAATTTCTAAAGCAAGGAATGTGGTTATGTTCTCTTGATATGTAAATAGTCTACTTGGGATGATTACAAGATAAATGTCTCTTGGCTTGTAATGATTTATGTTCCAGACATCCAGATGAATCAGGGACAACTCTAGGAATTTCTAAAGCAAGGAATGTGGTTATGTTCTCTTGATATGTAAATAGTCCACTTGGGATTATTACAAGATAAATGTTTCTTGGCTTGTATTAATTTATATTCCATATAGATAATGTTTGGCATATGATTTTGATTGTTTGAGATTTTTTTAATACCATGAATTTCTTTTTTTCTTTTATTTCATTATTATGCAGTGCATGTTCTTTATCAAACTTGAGGATCAAGTTAAAGAATCAAGATTTAAACAAGAGATATAGTGGGTTAATGAATCAAGTTTATGAACTACAATTATGACATGGCATCAATGTATGTTCTCTCATTAGCCCTCTCCCTCTTCTCTCCTTATCTCATGGTTTTTTTTTATTAATTTAAAAAAAACATGTACATACTAACGACACTCTTCACAAATACAATAACCACTTACACACACCTAATCAACCACCCATCCAACAAAAGGCAACAAACTCAAAAACCCCACATTAGCCTCTTCACTCATACGGTGAGGACAGTTGCATCCCGTTCCCAATAATACACATGGTTTCATTGACAAAGACAGTGTGTGCAAAATTTGGTTGTAAATGTGTGTTGTTTGTCCCTTGTATAACTCCCATTGATGCCCCACTCCCCTGCATTTCCCTCACTTCCCATATGTTCTCTTCACATTGAACACTGGCACAAACAACCATCATGCTCCAGAGTTCTCAATCAAAGATAAGGTTATTTGCATCACTTAAAAGTCGTCTAGCAATTTCTTGTGTGATTTAATTTTAAACATTGGCACATGCATCACCTAAAACGATGAGTGGGTCAACACACTGCTATCAAGGAAGCACAGTCATTGAGCAGCGGCAGGGGTCAAGTCTAGTTCAACTTGGAGGTGTATATTGCATGTTTGTGATTAATTACGATATTTTAAAAGGACATCCAATACCATACTTTTCCGCTTGATTCAATTACGATCCAAGTTATGCATGATCTATTTCTACTCCACTTGGTATTAGTTTGACCATAATAGAATATCATATCAACATTTATTAGAACATAGAAACATCCAAAGCCAAGATATACATGAATCAGCTTAAATTATACTTTTTATTGGTGAATAACACACTTTTTATTTGAATCGATACTTTCTTACTTTTACATAAGTAATCATAAAAATACATTTCGTATATGTACCTTCTTACGGGGAAATGCCAACTTGCGTGCAGTGTTTTGAAAAGCGGCCCAGGCGCCCGCCTGAGCGGCCGAGAGGTCCAACCGGGGACCGCCTGGTTCAGACCTTGAGCGGCCGCTCAAGCAGCAGCCCATTAAGCGGACGCCTAAGACCCGCCTAGCCCGCCTGGGTGGCTGCTTTAGGCGCCCGCTTTTGGCCGCCTAATTTCTAGGCGTCGGATTTTTGTATTGTTGCTTTCTTTTTTCATTTTTTGTAGTCATATGTTGTCGCTGCTACTATATGCTGAGTTTCTATATGTGCATGACATACTATATGTGCATGTAATATATTATACAATACTATAAGTCTCTAATAGTATATAATACATTGTTTCTGTACATTGTAAAATATGAAACATTATTGTAATATACATTCTATAATACATTAATACATACACTATATCTAGTTACATATTGCATAGTGTATTTCTGTATAATATGAAACATTACTATATTATACTATCTATAATACATTCATACATTACATATCTAGTTATCGATTGCATACTTAATTTATGTACCGTTCTACCTTATATAATACATTAATACATTCTATAGTACAACATATATTCTACTATTTACTGGATATTGACAAATTATATAAAAGATTGTATGTATTCAATTATTCACGGCATAATGTACACTAATACATTATATATTTTTCTACTGCTTACTGCATTTTATTATATATCGTTATAAATATATTTACTACAAAAACAGTAAACAATTTGAGACAGCTGTGTCAGAAACTAGAAACTAATTGGGTGTCTTATTTTGTTGTGTAGGGTGTCTATAAGTATAAAATATCCTTATAGATATATTACGTATATACAAATATGTACATTTTTCTAATAAATTATATAAGAACTAAGTACTCGCAGGCAGGCTCAAGCGGCCACAAGGTGCGGTCCGCACGCCTCCCGCTTCCCGCTTTTTAAAACATTGGTTGCATGTTAAGTAATAGTTCTTCAGGGGGAAGCTACCTATGAAGTGTCGATCAGGATAACGCGTGCATGACAAGTGCTGATGGATGACTAGCGGGCAAAGGAAGCATGTAATGCTACATGTTCCTATATAGCAACTACTAGATGAAGCACTTCCTCTACCACGTTCTATTGTGGTCAGTCATAGGTTTTGTATAAAGGACTATCCCAATAAGTTGTTGATTATGTATTGGAAAGATACATGTCAACGCCACCAATCTATTCCATGGACACATCACTTATCTCACTATCTCTCCACCTTCCACAATCATGGTATTTGTTGCAGAAGCTATAAAGATGGCCCATGTATGCCTCCAAACTTGGGTACAAGACCCGCGATGTCGAGTATCATGCAAAGGGAATAGTTAAAACTTTACCTTTGGGAATCCAGGGATTTATGGACAATAGAGTTGATAAGTACTGAGGCACTACTACTTGAATTTGTTCATTTTTCATAACCAAAGTGCCAACTTTTATTTGAGAAAAAGTCACAGATTGGTATATTCATTTATCATTAGTTGTTTACTGACGACCTTTGTTTAGTTATGTTTTAGCATAAACTAACTCAGAATGAAAAGTTCTCTATATTTCAAAAAAAATAAATGTTCTATCAAAAAAATGGGAATGATTCATATTGAAGGATACACAATAAGAAGCAATGGATATAATATGGCAATACAAACAGTATCAGGATCGTACATTTGTAAACCCTACAAGTGTACTATTTTACATGAAAGCAACGGAATGACAATTATAGCAAAAGTTCTAATTCATTCTTTAGCTTCAGCATAGAGGATATTCGTATGTTTATCGCTAGCTAACGGTAAAATATAGAGAAGTAAACCAACTTTATTGGGAGTACACTATATATACATAATGTTAACTATATAGGAAAAATACATTTACCATGTTTGCAATATGTGATGCAAACACAAAGCAGTGGAATTTATTATTTATATGAATATAGGTTAGAATGAACAGTTGAAATTCTTCATTTTGGTTAGATGCTTGGCATCTAAGTAACCAAAGTCTCCAAATTTTATGAAAAATCGGCAATTTTTTGCAATTTTATAGGCTCCATGATTAATATGCCAGTCGTTGAACTTCCGCACCTTTTCACAATTTATCCCACTTTTTTGCAATTCATACGACTTTTCACGATTTTTCATGACTTTTCGGGATTTTCCTTTATTACGTCGCTTGCTTTTTTTACAATACCATGTACAAAAAACTCCTGATATACACTAAACCTCCAACCCCTGACTCTCCCGACAATCCATTGTCATTGCTCAACTATTCTTTAATTCTTTTCCCACTTTTTCACTCATTCACTCAATACGATTGTATGTTACGTGATCTCAATAGTTACATATATCTGATGTGTATTTATGAATGTATGTATGTGTGTATATATATAGTCGACTTTTTCTCAATTACTTTCATACAATAGACCATACTTGACCGAAAGTTACCAATTTTTTCACGAATTCTCAAGATTTTTTCTTAATTTCGATTTTTTTCTGGTCAGTCGAAAAATTATTGAATCCCGAATTTGTCAGTATGCTTGGCATTATGGTTGTTGGTGGTGATGTTGAATGGATGTCATTGGGTTTTTCTATGGTCCGAGATCACTTGGTTTTGAACCTTCATATAATGTTTCTTTACTGCTTTGCAAATATGCATCATTTACTATTTTCAACACCTCCCCAATAAATACTCTTCCTTTTACTATAGAAATTTCACTAAAAAATGTTTTCGGAGGACCCAACCAAATTCTACACAATTCATACACCTAACTATGCCAAGAAAACCAAATTAATGAGTTTAGTCGGTGCCATGGTTTTGTAATTCGTAGTATTCTAATACATGTGTACATTCTTGGTGATGAAAAAATATGGACATCAAAGTACATTCTTGACCACGTGGGACAAGTTTTCATAGATATACATATACATCTACATATATATGTATATTAATATGTATATACATATACATATGTATGTATGCATATATACAAATATAGTGTATATACGTATGTGTACACCCCATATCATGTGGGGTTGTAGTGAGAAGAAGGATATGACAAATTAGAAGACATGTAGTGAATATACATATCGCTCACCATCATATGTCTAAGAAAAGAAATTATCATACTTAATGTATATATCCTGTTAAATCTTTTAGCTTAATATTAATACTTTTTGGTATTATTGAATAGATTAGTTTAGAAAACGTACATACGTATTGAAACATTTTAGTCGTCTAAAATATTCACTTACTTGAAAATATTATAAAAATTCAACCAGAATCTACTTCTCATGTACCTTAGCTTTATAAAATATATTTTTATATAATAATGCTAATGGATATCAAATTTATCAATTTTAAAATATATTGTTATGATATATAATTAAGTTCTTAAGGAAATCTACATCTCTAAGTTAGATTCATTCCGATAATCAAATCATAATGTAACTTTATATAAATTGAAATACATAATAAAATAATTTTTAGAAGGTACAATTTTATCATAGTTAATATTATATTGAACTTATTTCGTATGTATAATTATCTGAGTATGATTATTATCTTTAGACTTATATTAGTTACTAATTGATGAAGCATAATCTATTTAAAGTTGAACCATGTAGAGTCACACACTCACACCACATTGCTGTCTATTGAGTCATTACCCGAATTATTATGTACTTATTAAATTATTTTGCAATATGGTTATTGGACTTGTATGTTTACGAACTTGCATAAAAATATATTATTTGATTTGAAATATTTGTAACAACTTGCTTATTTATATTTGAAAGGTCTCAAATCAAGTTTTGATAGGTTTAGGTTTTAGATCAAATCATTAGGGATTTAAACTATGTTTTCCAAATCTTAGACACAGAATCACCACTTCTGATCCAATTCTTCAATATGTTATCATAAAATTATTTGATATATATTTTTCCAATACTTATTTTCTGCCTCTATCATATGAAGATGAACTAACTACACTTTAGTATTGGACGGGGAAAACACTCCTTTCTTTACATTAACAAGCTCTCTAACAATAAAGTTTTTTTTATCGTTAAGCGTGCTTCTCATTCCATAATCACAAATTGTACAGGTGGGGGAGCATAGCTCAATATAATCTATCTATGCAGATTTCTAAGGTTTAAAACAAGTAAACCTATCTATGCAAACTTTTATAATCGCTAGCAATACAACTCCACGCTCCATGTGGGTCGACCCTAGCATTCTCAAAAATGATATGGTTTCTATGTCTCCATATATGGTATAGGGTAAGGGTTGCAAGCAGACTTTTGTTTTTACTCTTCAGCAAATGCAGATCTTCATTACTTCTTGGCGTGAGGGAGAACATAGGTGCTGCCCTACTCCAGATCTCATTAGCCTATTCGCATCTCCACATGATGTGGCGGTTGGTTTCACATTCTTTGCAGCAAAGGCTGCATCTTGATGCTATACTGAAGCCCCTTCTTTGGAGAAAATCTTCAGTTAATAGTCTTCCATGCAGAAATTTCCAACAGCAAAGAATGGCTCTCTTCGGCACTCTGTTTCTCCACAACCACTTGGACCACAAAGGTTCATCATATTTCTCCCTGCAGAACTTCCAAGAAGCTTTCAAAGTCACCTCCTTTTGGTTCATGAGTGTGCACTCGTCGTCACCAATACCAACCTTGATGCTCCTGCACACCAACTCGAGCTCTTCAGTCCCCCTAAGCTGAGGAACAGCCCATTCTCCATCAGTGATAATGCTGTTTAGACAGCTGTTCGGACCAAGGTTTGATCTCAGTCGCAGGTACCCATGGTCTTTAACACACTTGTCAAGGAACTGCCCGTTAACCCACGGGTCTTTCCAAGTCTTGACCCCTTTGCCTAGCCCAATGTGAAATCTCACACAAGGAAGGCACTCATCTCTAGTTTTAAGGATGTTCTTCCACATCCAACTATCCAGTTGCTTAGCTCTCTAACAATAAACAATTTCATGCAAAGTAATTTTTTGTGATCAACTCATTATTGTTTAGATTTTCTGTTTGAGATTCATAATTTTTACATAATGTCATTTTTATTTCGAATGGAATGCATGCATGCTCCATTAAACTCACAACATCTCAATGAAAAATTAAATGATAACAACATAACCATATTTTTTTGGCATTCGTTCATTTAGTTTTTCATTTGCTTTTACCACGATATAATTATAATTTAATAGTATACCAAGTGTCAACCTTTAGCCTTGTTTGACGAATAAGACATGTTTTATTTATGTTTTCTCAAAATTCAAATATATAATACAAAATTAAGTATTTATATTGTTAGGGTCTATTTACTTGAGTGTTTTGTCTATTTACTTAAGTCATTTGGTCTATTTGTAATATGGGCCCAAGTGTGTCCTTGGCCCATTAGGGTTTGTCTAAGTGTCTGTATGCTTCCCCCTTCTATTTATAGGAAAGGATGGTTGCCTCCTTTCTATCAAGCAATAACAGAAAACCTACACGTAAGGGGATCTTCCCCATCTTATCTCATTCTCCACATGGTATCAGAGCAGCCGGTCATGTGTTGCCCCTAACCCTAAGAGAGAGAGAGAGCGCAAAGGAGAGTGCCTCCCCTTGCGGGTGGCCGCCGCCGCAAGGCATTGATGATGGCTGCCCGCAGGGATCTTCCCATCCCTGCCTCCCATTCGAGTTATCTCCATCTTCATCACCAAAATCACTCTATGAAGTTGTTGGTATCTAGATCTACAAGGGTCGCCATGCCTCCGTCAATCCTACTTGCTAATGAAGTCGCTGTTATCCTATTCGCTACCATCATCATAGATCTACACCACCTTCCATGTTGCCGCCGCCGCCACCGCTTCCCTACCTCATCCATGTTGAGATCCACTCCTAAATCAAGGAAAAAATCTCCTATTTCTGCTAATATTGAGGATCGATCATCTCTACTGCTTTGGTGGAGATCCAAAAGGATTTCCCCCTCTTTTGTTGTTGTTGTTGGGGGCAAACTGTTGTTGTTCGCCGCCGACACGACGTGTCATTTTTAGACACGACGTATAGGCGATGTTCTGCTTCTTCGCGACTTCGTCCGCCGATTTAGGACACAACGTGTCGCTACCAGACACGGCGTGTCTCTTTCAGACACGACGTGTCTCTTTCAGACACGACGTGTCGCCTGCTTCTGCCCTGAGCTTCTGTCAACTGACACGGCGTGTCCTTTCAACGACACAGCGTGTCGCCAGCTTTTGCTAGCATTGATTGTTGCTACTGTGCTACTAGACACTGCGTGCCTCTTCATCGACAGACCTGCTACTGTTGCTTCCTGCATCAACTAACACGACGTGTCCGCTATTACCCGTTGCTACATCTTGACGTGCTACAATGATTCTATCATATAACGGAGGTATATCTATACATGGTGTGTCCCTTCTTTCTCTTACCAACAACAATTATCTTCTCGTTTTTCAGCATTTTTATAATTTTGTTTACACCCCCCGGTCTTCCACCCCCCTTTTTTGTACCTATTCATCCTACCGAGTAACATTCTGGTAGTGTATCTTCTCTTTCTACCGAGTTCCATTCCGGTAGTCTTCTTTTCCTACCCCCCCACACACATTTCCACTACATATTTGTGCTAATCGGATCCATTTTTTTAGCCTAATCATATTTTTGCTCCTTTTCAGGTCGGAGAGAGATTCATTTATTTTACTACCCAGATCTACTTAATCGGGTCATTTTTGCACCTTGACTCGCATTATCGATTACATCCTCCACATATTTGCCTATACAACCCTTACCTCTACCATTGTTTTTTACTCTCCACGCCAACCACTCTCTTGACTCTTTTCGTGGTTGGCATGAGGGGGAGAATAGAGGATGAAGAGCAGTGGGAAGAGATGAGATGGAGGAGAGATGAAGAAAGAGAATTTAGTAAGCTGCTACATGTTTTTTCATGCCACTGTAACTATTGATATATGGATCCTTCCGCTGTTATATGGTGTTCTGTTTGCTTCTATGTGGATCCTTCTTTTGTTATGTGGATTGTTCATGATTGTGTTGCTGTTATATGGAGATTTTTGTTGCTATTATTGCTTATTCATCATCTACCTCGATTGCTTCTATGAAGTTACATATTGGGACGTCATTGTTGCTACTTGTGCTATGATTAGCACATGTTACTACTTTGTGCTTTTGCACTATCTACTGTCCGTGCTTTCTTTGCACGTTGACTTTCTACTGTGGACCAGCACTCTTTGGACTTATTCATCATATGCCCTCGTTTGCACGTTGACTACTGCTGCTTCTTGTGACCTAGCACTCTCTAGGACCTATGATCCAGCACTCTCTGGCTACTACGACGATGACTGTGATGAAGATCTTGGTGCTTATCCGCTATTCTTTTTGTTGCTCCAGATGCCATTATGATGATCAAGAAGCCTCTATGCTTGCCGAAATATCTACTGCTTTGGAGTATCTACTTCAGGGGAGTCTTTGAATTTTTAAGTGCTTGTAACATTGAGGGGGAGAAATTCTTGTATGGGCTTAGTTATCTTTTTATTCTGTTTAGTCTATCTATTTGTCTATTTGCAAGTTGACTTGGGATCCTCCCAAGCTCCAACTTGAGAGGGAGTGTTAGAGTGTCTATTTACTTAAGTGTTTTGTCTTATTACTTAAGTCATTTAGTTTATTTGTAATATGGGCCTAAGTGTGCCTTTGGCCCATTAGAGTTTGTCTAACTGTCTGTATGCTTCCCCCTCTCCTATTTATAGGAAAGGGTGGTTGACTGGCTGCCTCCTTTCTATCAAGCAATAACAGAAAACCTACATGTAAGGGGATCTTCCCCATCTTATCTCGTTCTTCCACATATACCACAGCACGTGCATGAGTGTGTGTGTCCTTACTAGTAAGAGAAAGAAATTGAAAAGATCTAAGCCAAATAAAATGCATAAGAACCAAGATGGTAAGAGTGAAGGGCGATGATATCAAGAATAAAATTAACATCAACAACTTATATGATATGCATTACACTAGAAAGGTCTAGTAATAAATTCTAAGATTAAGAATGCTTTTAGGATGAAAATGGAACACGCACTCCGGACAATACCCTTGCTGATGTCTGGAAGAGTATTAGGGGGGAAAATATGAGGTTGACTGTATGAGGACACGCGTCAAATAAGTGGAGAAACAATACCATAGTCCCCATCTATAAGAGTAAAGAAGATGTTCAAAGCCGCACAGACTACAAAAGTATCAAGTTGGAGACTCCCCTTGTAAAGCTTTAAGAGAGAATTGGAGCAAAGACAAAGATCTAATAAATGATATTAGTCAACAAATTTGGTCACATGCCTAAAAGATCCACAACAAAAGATATTATTCTACTGAGGAGGCTTGTATAGAAGTAATGAGATAACAAAGAGATCTTCATATGGTTTTCAGTCATTGAGAAAAGGCTTTGTTCGAGTGCCAAGGTAGGAGTAATGGTGGCTTTTGGATAAAAAAAAGTGTCTCAATCCAATACAGTTGTTGAGAGGAAGGAGGGATTGATATATTATTAGGGGTGCGCTCATTTATTGGAGCTTGGTGAAGTGTGATAACATAGATTACATATTGTAGGACTAATATTAATAATGAAAAATCAGTAAGAAGGATAGAGGAATAAAGCAGAATATACATCTCAACCATCAACATTCCCCCTCAAATTGAGGGTAGATATCTATCATGCCTAGCTTGCTGCAAAGCTCAAGACATTTGTGAGAAGTTTTGTGAAGATGTTTGCCACTTGCTCTTAAGTTTTCAAAAGAGAAGTGATCTTCCTAGATAGAACAACATCTCTCTAAAGTGGCAGTCCACCTCAATGTGTTTGGAGCGCTCGTGAAATATCAAGTAGTTCGTAGTGGAGGTGGTTGTAGAATCTTTAGAATACATAGGTACATGAAACTATATTTGGTGCCCAAACTCTGCAAGAAGAGTTTTGACCCATAGTGACTTACATGCAATATGTGTCATGGCCTGGTACTCAGCTTCATCACTAAATCTAACAACAATATATGCTTCTTGTTGTGGCAAATAACAAAATTGTCACCTACCAAAATTGTGATAATTGGATGTATATCGATTTCAGATCAAGACCCAGCATAATCAGCATATGGATAACCAACCCGTTCTAGATATCCCCCGTTCTTCTTGTAGAAAAGCCCCTTGCCTGAGGATTTCTTCAAGTATCTCAGCACATGGCAAGCCCCCTCCCAATTGCACTGCTTAGGGCAGTTCATAAACTACTTAGCACACAAACAGCAAAAGAAATACCAAACCTAGTCATAGTGAGGTATAGAAGTTAGCCCATAGTCTTTTGTACAAATATTTGTCTACTAAATCACTAGTAGTAAGGTTCAAAAAAATGTGTGACCAGGAAATACCAAACTTTGTTTCTCGGATGTCACCTTCATCACCACTAGAGAGAATGATGTCATCAACATAAATTATCAACAACGTATTAAAAAGCATGAAGCAGGAAAAGGGCGGACAAGAGCTGGCAGCCGCTTAAGCGCCAGGCAAGCGCTTAAGCAGGCACTTTTTCAAAAATAGGATGCTTAGCTTTCTATATATTTTTATACACTACTTACAACAGACATATAGGTAATCATATATTTTTTAGCTTTCAAACATACTCACACTCACATGATAGAGTAGTATGAATATTACACATTAATATAAACCATTGTTCTAAAAAGCGCCCAAGCAGCCGTTTAAGAATCCAAGGCCCCTGCTACTTAATGTGGGCAATCATAGTTTTAAAAAGTGGTATGTGTTATACGTGTGGAGAGGTCACCTTATAGAGTATATGCGGTATGCGGGGGAGTATATGCAAGAGTATATGCGTTTTTGGATTTTTTTAATAAATTATATATATAGCATAAAATATATTTTAAGCATGGAGACTATATATTTCATTTGTAGAACAAAAAATTATGTATATTTGTAAGTATCCATACAAATATAGATGTATAATATATTTAGATATGCATATATGTGTACACATAAATAGCATATGTGAAATATGTATGTGTATTATATGTAGATATATACATATTGGCATGTACATGTATATACAGTATATGCATATATGTGGAAATGTGTGTATGCAGATATCAATATATATCATATATGCACGTCCATCTATATAAAAATGCATATACATAAATAGAATATTACATATTTGATGATGTTTGTGTATTATATGTAAGTATGACATTGATCTATTACTACAATATATATATAGATATAGATATATATTGAAAGGTATTAATACATTTACATATATATACATATGTAAATTAGGGTGTGTGTATAAATAAGTAGTTTAAATTAAACAAATTCAATTGAAGAAAAAAAATCTGCAGAACTTTTAATAAAAAAGTCCGCATACACCCCACTTATGCCCCGCACAGGAGCGCATATGCGGCCATGACCGCATATTGGGCCACTTATGCATATTCGGCCTGGCAAGAGGGGCCGCACCACATATGCGGCCGCATATGCCCCGCGTAAAAACGCTTTTCGAAACACATGGCAATAGACACTTATGTAGGCGGCTGCCATTGGGGGCTCCTTGTTCCCGCCTATGCTGCTTAATGGGACCACTTTTTGTCGCTCAAGCCGCTTTATGGGCCACTTTTTGGGATGTTTCCAAGTTTCATCCATGTTTGGTTGAGAAAACAACATCCAAGTATGCCTAGAAGTTTCAACTTCAGACAGTACTTATTCAAATCTATATAGATAAGAAATAATGATCATATATTCATGTACAAATATTATTATATATGAGCTCACACATTTAACATTAAGTATATAGATCATGGATTCTTCTGCTATTATTGTACGTAATTACAACTATTGTTCCAGGTCAACTGCAGATGATATAGATTACTGTTTCAGGTCTAATTAGCATGTATTTAAGTACACGGTTAATCGTCTAGTATTTAGAAAGCATATGATATATTATTTACTAATTTAATAGTTCTAGTTTACCTTAATGCCAGTTATATAGTTACTGGTCAGTAGTTACTAATATATGCCACACTGGTGACATGAGTATTGTATTATTTACACTGTACAGAATTATTAAGTATAGAAAATACATTAGTTGACTTATACATGAGAATTACTAGCAAAGTCACATATTACATTGTACTACTAGTTATAGCAATTTACGCTAAATGTAATCAGTTCTAAGTTGATGATATGTACTGGTTTGAATAGAACTAAAGTTCAAAATTTATGATTATATATATACATATGTCTATATGTATAGGTATGTGCAGGGAATTGAAAAACGGCCAATTAATCGGCCCAGCACCCTGGCCGTTTAAAATTGACCCAAATTGCCGGTTGATTGTTTTGCAATTAATCGTCCGTTTTTTCCCGCTTTTGCCATTTTTTTCATTTTTTTGCCCGTATTTTCCCCGCTTTTTGGCCTTTTTTGTCCTTTTTTAAAATAACTGCTGCAAGTCAGCAACATTAAGTAAATTTTAAACTCCCAAGTATAAATGACTATAATATATTAAACTTATATACATTAAATGTTTTATGATCAGCCATAATTCGTTTTATGATCAGCCATAATTCTAATTTAGAATGCATACTTTGTATGTAAGCCGTAGTAATATGGTGTTGTTGTATATCCAAGTAAATTATATGTAACTATTATCTAATTTCGATTTTAGAACACATACTTTGATTAAATGTGCTGCTGTAATGTATGATTAATTGCTGATATGTAAATGTAGCAATAAGTTAGTAAGATGTCTATGATAAGTCTGCTGTAATGTGATGCAAATTTGTTATTATATATATATGCTTATTGTTTTATAGTTGTATATGAAGTTTTATCTGTGACAAGTTTATATATATATATATATATATATATATATATATATGCTTATTGTTTTATAGTTGTATATGATGTTTTATCTGTGACAAGTTTATTGTTTACTAGATTAGCTATAATCATTGTTTTATAGTTTGTGTTATGAAGTATTGGGTGTTTAATATTGTTGGATAGGGTGTTTAGATATGTATAAAAGTTCCAAAAAGTATATTATAGATATACATATATGTGTAATTTTGTATAAAATTATATAGGAAACTAAAACCCATTTTTTCAAAAATCACCCGCTTACCGCTTAACCAGTTACATTGAATTAAAAAACGGTCAGGCGGGCCGCTTAAGCGCCCATGACCCTCATCCGCCTAATTTAGCCCCTAAGTGCCCGCTTAATCGTTTTGAACATAATCACCCGCTTTTTGCCCGCCTCACCCGCTTTTTGCCCGCTTTTTCCCACTTTTGTTTAAAAATCCTAATGTAAGCATCTAACATTAATTAATTACATAGTCCAAGTAGTGTTGATTATAATATATGAAACTTGTATACATTAAATATTCTATGATATAGCTAGTCCTAATTTAGAATGCATACTTTGTGTGTAAGCTGTAATAATTGGGTACTGCTGTAATGCATCTAAGTAAATATCCTATTGCTCTATTATACTAGTAATGCATGATTAGTTTTACTGATTTCCTTGCTGCTTCAGTGATTAATGATTGGTACTACTGGTTAGTATTACTTTAGCGATTACTTTAATTCAACAATTCATAGTTTGTTATTTACAATTACTGATCTGCTTGCTGATTTTAGTGATTAGAGATACTGATTAATAGTAAGTATTGATGAATACTTAGTTAATTACTGATTTGCTGATTACATATGTATAGAAGTTCCTTATAAATATATTTTTTATATACACATACATGTAATTTTGTATAAAAATAGACACCCGCTTTTTCAAAAATCACCCGCTTAATCACCCGCCTACCGCTTAATCGGTTACAGGGTGTTGTCCGCACGCCTCCCGCTTCCCATTTTCTGATACATTGACCAGTTACAAGGTGTTGTCCGCACGCTTACCGCTTAACGTTTTTTAAAACATTGGGTATGTGTGTAATCTTAGTTACCCTCTTTTCTAAAAAAGCATCCGCTTCAGCGCTCAGTGCTTAAGCGAATACAAGCCTACAAGGTCATGTCCACTCACTTCCCACTTCGCAATTTCTAAGACATTATAATACTGCCGTTATATATATCGGTATTATATTACTATTAGTCTGTATCATACAGTAAGAGTAGCATAGTCTAATCATATTATAATGGTATAGTAGTTGATCAGTTATATATAATTGTTACAGTAAAACTACCTACTTAGTACAACAGTTACAAACAGTAGTATTAATTACTATTACATACTTAGTAGTTATATACAATAATAACATTGATGTCACATACTCAATACAGTGCAGTATTTACATTACTAGTATTAAACTACTTCTACATACTTAGATAGTAATTATATACAATACTTTCAAAAATATTACATACCAGGCAGAATAGTAGTTACATATGACACTTAGATAACACAGTACTTGCACACAGTATATTACTGCTACATACTTGGACAGTTATTAATATAATATTTATACTAAAATACATCTAGTTACATACAACACGAAGACAGTGCCATACTAGTATCATATCAGTAATTACATACAACACCAAGACAGTGCCATACTAGTTAGCGGTTACGTATAGTAGATATCAGCAATTACATTCAGCGGTAGTATATTACGATTACCATATTACATACTCTCTATTAGTATATAAAGTACAGTTCTAGTCAAATATAGTTATGCAGTATTACAGCTCTATAAAACTACAAAATACTATATAGTTAAATAGCAACTAGCATATAGGCCTAGAAAGTGGGCCTAAATCATCCATTCCATTAGACAGTGCCATACTAGGAGTAGGCGGTCGATTAAGCGACAAAAGGCAGCTTTTTTTAAAACTCTGCTTATTTGGTGCCTAAGGGGCATTCTAAGCAGTGTTCGGATTGGACTGCTGAAGTGGACACAGCCCAATTTTCAAAAACACCATCAACAATATGATGCTGGCTTGCGTATGCTAAATGCAGATAGAAAGATCACAGTGAAAGCATGAAAGAGCCAAAGTCACAGAGAATTTGAGATGATTTGTCAAACTTGGCATGTAGGCTTTGCTTTCGGCCATATATATCCTTGTGATGCTTACAAATTTACCCTATATATTCCCCCTAACTAACGTACCCTAGAGGTTGATGCAAATAAACTGTCTCAAGAGAATGGCATTTTTTCAAATAAAGTTGATGAAGAGGCCAGGCTTTTTTAACATCAGCATAGAAGAGTTCAGACAGAATTTAGATGGGTGATGATTGGGAGAAGATTTTGAGATAATCCAAACTGGATTCCTCTGTAACCGTTTTCCACCCAACTAACCTTGAGAAGCTGACAATGACATCAAGATGCTTAACACAGAAAACCAAACAACACCCAATAACCTTACTAAATGAAAGCAAGTTAGCCGGACTCCAATCAATGTTCAAAATTTCGACGCAATTGTCGAAATTTCTGTTTCTGTGGCAATCGGACATCGAAATTGACTGACGAAACTCTCGAAACAGGAAGATCATCAATTTTTTTTTTACGTTTTCATATACAATGTACTACCTAGAGCTTTTTTTTTTTGCACAGTTTTGTGTTTTTAAATCTATATATTGTGCTTGCAAACTATAATGACTTAATTCATTGATTTCAACATTGAAAATGAACATCAAAAATCTCCATCGAAATGCCCATCGAAACAGTTCAGGGTCATTCACTAAAAATGATGAGACCCCACCCCCCACATATCCAATATGAAATATTATTACATATTTGAGTAGATTCACACTAGTAGATCATTCTAGTAAAATTTCATAAATTAATTCGTTTATTTTGCCGTCGAAACGCCAAGAACGCATTCATCGAATTTTTTGTCAAATTTTGTCGAAATTTCTGTCAAAATTTGTCGCAATTTCTGTCGAAATTTGTCAAAATTTTTGTTTCTGTGGCCACCGAAACGGCATCGAAATTGGACATTTTCTTCCTTGCTCCAAATGCCACGCGACACGAGCAAAGAGGTAGCATCCCTTCATCCATGGCCTTTTTCAGACCAATGTTAGTTTGAGCTTCACTATTGATACTGAAATACATATGGATACCAAAGCATTCGTGGGGTAGATGGTCATAGAGATCAGATGGCAACCATAGATCTGATGTAACATAAAATTAGATCTAAGGCACACAGATCTTACTAGTGTGGCAAGTTAGACCAGCCACAGGACCAAGAAAACGGGGGGACAGGGAGCAACAGCGGTGGAGGACGGAGAAGGCTGGAGGTAGTCGAGAAGGTGAAGGGGGGAAGCAGTACTGGTGGAAGTGCTTGAAGAGAGAGGAAAGGTGACTGTAGGGGAGGAAAAGGGAGGAGGCAGTAGCAGAAGCAGAGGGGAAAAAAGGAGGGGCACCAGTGGAGGAGCAGGGGAGAGGACATGGAGCAGTAGCGATGAGCGAGAGGGGTGATAGTGGTGGGGAAGAGAAGGGGCGGAGGGACTGCAGTAGAAGTAGAATTAGGGCTTGACTGGGGGCAGTTGAGGAAGGAAGAGAGAGAGGGGGGAGGGGGAAGGTGTCTTAAGGGCGAAGGAAAATGATGGAGGCATGCTCTGATACCATGTTGAGAGGAAGAAGGAATTCATATAATATTAAGAAAATAGGGCAGGCTTATTTATACAAGTTTGGGAGGCATGCAACCCAAGTTACCTAGTTTCGAATGAAAAGATAAGTAGTGGCAAAAATAAAATGCAAGGCAAGAAGCAAATAAGAGTGGACCAGGCATATCTCTCAACAACTCTAATTTAAGTAGAGCCGTGGTTCAATTGCTAGCTTCAGGACTCTAAGTTTGAACGACACCAAGATTCGTATTGTAATTCCGCACATCGAGGATCCGCTCTAAGCGCATATTTATTCATTCTATTATCAATCAGCCAAAAAATCATGTTCAATATGACATCCCTTGACATATGTTACTAGCTGATTATATTTTGATGATTTATGAAACTAAAGTCGAACTTAATTTTAAAGGTGTACTATGGAGAACAACATTTGGAATCTAAGAGACTTAAGACGACCAAAAGCAAAAAAGATCACATGCATTGCAATCATAGCAAGTCTAGAATTGGGAATGGTGTGCCAAGTTGGATGGAGTGAAATGTACCAAAATATGAGAAGTTTTTTTGTTGCTTATTTCTATTATTCATATGAATGGTGATGTTCAAGATGGTGTACATCACAGAATCACAATAGGATGGATGAGATAGAAAAATGCAAATTGAATAATATGCAACCAAAAGATCCTCATCATATAGAAAAGGTAAAATTTACAAAACCGCTATATGGCCAGGCATTTTACAGATTTGGAGAAACACAGTGCCTAGAAGATAAATGTGGTACAAATGTGAATGTGAAAATGGGTGTGGAAAGATCGCTTGATAAATCTATAATTGTATACCCTATAAATAAGCAGAGGTGACCTGTGTGCTTTTGGTAGCTACCAGCTTGGATGCTTCCAGCCGTGAATTTATTCAAATATTTGTTCATTGATGCAACTTGCTAAGGAAAAACACTGAGTTGGTTTGAAAGCATTGTCTCATAGTTATTATCGCATAACTTGTTGGGCAGGTGACAAGTGAGTGTTGCTGTTTTTTGCACCAGGCTGTATGTTTGCTTATTACGGCTAGGTAGCATTCACGTGTTCACTCACCTCCCATTTTTCGATTTACATTTTTTAAGTTTTGATTTTTTTTATTTTTGTATTAAATTGACGTCATCAACCTAGCATTCATGTGTTCACTCATCTTCCATTTTCCCATTTACATTTTTTAAGTTATGATTTTTTTTATTAAATTGACATCGTCAAAGTCATGTATATCCAAATAAATTGATCCATATCTCACCATTCTGTTTATATATTTGAGTGATCTGTGTGTGAGCTCAGTGGTCCACCATGTTTGTGTTTTCACTGACCGTCTCGTGAAATTTTTACCTTAACTTTTTTTCACATGTTTGCATGTTTCAACGGCATGTCTACGTACTTGAAATTTCCAGTCTATTTGCGTGTGCTTATCGTCTTTTGAAGCAGTGATAATTTTTAAAAAAAATATATTGTAGGTCAGTAAGAGTCAGCCAACAATTGATCGAGTTGATCTCTTTTCATAGGTTTTATATACATTATTGTGTGTGTAATAAGGGGAGCACGAACTATTTTGGTAATATCATGCTATAGGATAACATGAGTCAACAAACAATTAATTCAATTGTTCTCTTCTAATGGATTGTATGTGAATTATTGTGAAAGCAAATTGATCCTAATGAAGCTGTCTAAACATGTACATGCTTTACCAGTTTGTTTGTGTAGTTGAGCAGTTTGTATGTGAGCTTAGTGGTCCGGTCTGTTTGTGTGCTTACTTGCTTATGTTTTAAAATTAGCGATAATTTTGGTGATTATACATTGTAGGTTGGTGGGAGTCAGTCATCAGTTCATTGAGTTGTTCTCTTTAGCAGGTTGTATGTAAATATTACATATGTAATAAGGGAAGCACATATAACTTTGGTAATATCACGCTACAAATTACTAGGAGTTAACTGACAATTAATCCAAATTTTCTTTTCTAAAAGATAGTATTTACATTGTTATAAATACTAATTATTCACACTTACAGGTTGGAGAGAGTTCGTCAGCAATAAATTGACATTTTTTCCTTTTTAGAAGTTGTATGTAAATTATTAGTTATGTGAAAATTATTGTGAATAATTGTATATTAACCGTCATCAAGTACATGCTCAAAAAGGAGAGGATGGATATTTTTTATGTTGTCACGCTACAAATTGGAAGAAGTCCGAAGAATTAATCGAGTTGTTTCCAAGAAAATATTTATGGGCTTTCACGTGTTTAGCATGCGTACCCTGCTAGTACTATAAAAAAAGGGAGTTTTTTCAACTAAATACAGCCAATGCAACTTTCTCTTCTTTGACCACTCAAAACACAGTATATCGAAATGGTGCTCACTTCTTGACTCTCTCTTCTCACAATCTTTCTCCACTTTTTTTCTCAAATAATACAGACGTGATGTTTACATCACAAACTGATCTGGCAACCATTATCACACACGACACCCTTATTTTTTGCACAACTACTGCAGTTCAACTCACGAGCACGTATGCAGCAACCAGCAGCCACAACCCCACTATGTGCGGTTGCCATCCCCATCTACTCTCTCAACACTTTTTAGCAACCAACTCTTCTTGTTCGATTGGTATTTGTTCGTAGAACAGGGGATATCATTCCGCAACCCGTGACCGTTGTTGCTTCATCACCACCACATCAATCATAAGTTGTGGGGCGAGATTGCCCACAAATCGCCACAATCAGGTTCATGCCCTCACAGACTTCTTCAATAGGTGCAACTCTAATTGTTTTTTTGGTTCTACTATTTCTCACGTCACCTCCATTGCCCGGCTCTCTGGTAGCCTCTACTTATTCCCACCCCTCCTTGCTGCTCTCACTCCTTCCAAGCCAGTGTTGTCTGCCACTAGTGCCATACCAGCCACCCAAGGTTGCAAACTAATGTTGATGCAGTTATGTGTTTACTGGCAATCTAGCAAGAGTTTTTACAGGTGTTGCTCCAGCCAATGCAGTTGTCCCTCGGGCAAGAACTCCCCCGAGCTTGTTCTTTCAATATGTTAGGTTCTCTGCACTCCAGACTGCTTATATAAGCACTGCCTAACACAACTCCGATTTGGCTGACATCTTGATTTGGTCGTTGTGTATGCCTACCTGGTCTTCGAGTGCTACAAGGCCGTGGAGAGAAACAAGTTGGACATTATCTCCCTAAGATTATGGTGCATGTACTGGTAAGTGGAAATGACCTCGATGGAATTTAAAGTTGCTACTGTTCATTAAGTGGATTGAAGGTAAATCGCAGATTCAGTGATGCAGGATCATCGTTTCTGTACTCATGGTACTGAGAGGTTCTAAGACGTGTTGATCTTATGGTGAGTCTATCGACTTCCGGTGCAGTTGCTTCTATCTCCGATTTTCCTAAAAAACATCAATCTAATGAGTGTTTTCGTTGGTTGTATTCAGGGTTCTGATGCACTACGAGGCCAAGGTCACCTTGCTCAGCTATCTATGGCATCCTAGAACTAGGGTACATCAATGTGATCGACGAAGTGGATCCATTTGAATGCAATCTCACTATGGCCGATAACAAAAGCAACGTCATCTTAGACTGCAGATATCTCACAAAGAAAACCTGAGACAATGCCAACTCTTATTATATATTGATGTAGCAGCAGAAAAGTTAACACCACCCGCAAAATCGCCATATTTTCTTCTCTAGCAAAGTCAGTTGCACGGGCAGTGCCATACTGCCATGCCCACTTGCCCTGTCCTGAGTAAGTCTCGCATCCCTCCGAATAAAACGTGTTGTATCTTTACTTATTGGGAAACATAAATCAGTTTCCTGTTGAACTTCACTTTTCATATAAAATGGCTTCTTCACTTATCCGATAAGCATAGTTTTAAGGCGGGCAGGCGTCAGGCGCTTTAGAGGGAGCGCCTAGGCGGGCGCCCAGGCGTTTCTAGACGCTTTGCCTTTTTTAATGAAAAATTATTATTTTTATATTTTCATTCATATTTTCATATATGTAAATGTTAAATTACATTATTACATAGTAATATGTAGAACATAGGCTAAATGACACCTAACATGACCTAAACTAGAACTGATTGGCACTAATTTGAACTCATTTGATCCAAATTTAACCTAGTAACCCCACTTTGGCCTAAACCATACCTAATTTTGTATAAATGACCTAATTAGACCCGATCTCCCTATAATTTTCATATATTCACCTTTTTTGATGAAATATAAATTCACCTAAATGAGAGAAAATTCGGCCAAATTAGTCCTAATCTTCCCAAGCTAGAACTATCTCCCTCAAACCATACTTGTTTTCCCTAAATTAGACCTGATGTGCCCAAATTTGACATGATTTCACCTAAATAAAACTTAATCTTGCATATTATGTCCCAATCAGACATAACTTCCCCAAAGTTTCCCTATCTCGACCTAAACAAGATCTAATTTGGCCATATCGTACCTAATTTAACCAATCAGACCCATTTCCCCAAAATCAGACTTGTTTTCCCCAAATCAGACTTAATTTAATTTTACATAATTTGGCCTAAAACCAAACCTAATTTTGCATAACCAAACCTAACTAGCCCTAATTTTCCCTATATTGATCTAAATGAGGCCTTAAATGATCAAATCAGACCTAGTTCCCCCAAATTAGACAGAATTCCCATAAGTTAGACCTAATTCCCTCAAATCAGGCTTGTTTTCCCTAAATTAGACCCAATTTACCCTAATTTGACAACATTTCGGATAAATCAGACCCATTTCAGCCATAAAATGACTCAAATTGATCAAATATAGACCCAATTTATGCTAAATAGCTCTAAAGTAGCTTAATATGGGCCTAAAAGGCCTTAGGCGGCCAGTTAGGTCATCTAGGGAGCTAGGCGCCCAGTTTGAGGCGGGCTGCCTTAAGCCTAGGCGCATAGGCAGACGCCTTGATAACTAAGTCAGCAAGGTATATTATCATATTTTATGATTTAGTAGTTATCTCTACTAATTTTTGTCTATTAATTTTCTTTCACAGCAATTATCATAACAAACCAACGTCAAATCCAAAACCCCCACTCTTTTACTCAACAACCCTTAAAACGAGGGAAGTTGCTTTCGAAAAGGATAACTGCCTTCAAGCTAATAAGTTAAAAACTATTACTATTACTATCAGTGAATTAAAAAACGGCCCAGGCAGCCGCTTAATCGGCCATGACCCTCATCCGTCTAATTTAGACCCAAGCACCCGCTTAATCGTTTTGAACATAATCGCCCGCTTTTTGCCCGCCTCACCCGCTTTTTTCCCGCTTTTGTTTCAAAATCCTAATGTAAGCATCTAACATTAATTAATTACATAGTCCAAATAGTGTTGATTATAATATATGAAACTTGTATACATTAAATGTTCTATGATATAGCTAGTCCTAATCTAGAATGCATACTGTGTGTAAGCTGTAATAATTGGGTACTGCTGTAATGCATCTAAGTAAATATCATATTGCTCTATTATACTTCTAATGCATGATTAGTTTTACTGATTTCCTTGCTGCTTTCAGTGATTAATGATTGGTACTACTGGTTAGTATTACTTTAGTGATTACTTTAATTCAATAATTCATAGTTTGTTATTTACAATTACTGATTTGCTTGCTGATTTTAGTGATTAGAGATACTGATTAATAGTAAAGTATTGATGAATACTTAGTTAATTACTGATTTGCTGATTAGATATGTATAGAAGTTCCTTATAAATATATTTTTTACATACACATACATGTAATTTCGTATAAAAATAAAAAAATTTAGACATCCGCTTTTTCAAAAATCACCCGTTTAATCGCCCGTCTACCGCTTAATCGGTTACAGGGTGCTGTCCGCATGCCTCCCGCTGTCTGATACCTTGATTACTATCTTCTCTTTCTTCTACTTTCTACTTCTAGCCTCACCCATGATCCCTCTGGTGAGAAGATTAGCGACCAGGAGGTGGAAAGCTGTGCTGCTCAGAATGATGCAAAAGTAGGTGACATACAAAGATATATCATTGTCACCTTAGCCACCAGGCCCCACGCTAACATCGAACAGATGGGTATACTTCTTCCACATGATGCTGACAAAGCAAAGTACACCGACATCAAACATTTAAATAAGGAAAAAAAACCAAAATAGCACAGTTTAACTAAAATATGTATCTGAATAGCATTAAACCAATCTTATTTCTGAAACTAGCCCACTTTCGTCATAAAGCGCCAAATGTTTGGCATTTTCAATTGGCCAGATGCAAAAGCGCCAAGAGTTTGGCGTTTTCAGAGTAAAGCGCCCGTTTCTCAATAGAAAATGCCAAAATGACTGGCGCTTTCAGTGCCTCCTCCAATGTTTGCCGCTTTCTCCTGAAAGTATTATGTACCTTGCGTATCTGATTTGGTAATCTACTTTTTATGGGTGGTACTTATTTATTATAGCAACAAGATCAAGGTCCTCGATGCTTACACGCAGTTGTACCACTTCAAAGCCATCGTGATCGCAGGGATGGGCTTCTTCATCGATGCCTACGACCTCTTTTGCATCTTACTCATCACTAAGTTGCTTGGACGCATCTACTACACCATCCCAGGGTCGAAGACCCCTGGAACACTCCCGCCAAACGTCTCCGCCGCGGTCAACGGTGTGGCCTTCTGCGGCACCCTCTCCGACTAGCTCTTCTTCGGCAAATGAAGATGCCTGAGACAACGCGATACACCACTCTGGTCGCCAAGAACACTAAGCAAGTTGTCTCTGACATGTCCAAAGTATTGCAAGTGGAGATTGAAGAGGACGTCAAGACTGTCCGATCGCATCGTTTAATCTAATAAGAACTCTTTTGATCTCTTCTCAAAAGAGTTCCGCAGTCGCCACGGGCTGCACCTTCTGGGAACTACTTCCACCTGGTTCCTCCTGGACATCGCCTTCTACTCCCAGAACCTCTTCCAGAAAGACATCTTCTCCGCCAAGGGTTGGCTCCCCAAGGCTGCCACAATGAACGCTATGGAAGAGATGTTATGTATCACCCGTGCCCAGACATTCATCGCCCTCTGTGGAACAGTCCCTGGTTACTGCTTCACTGTGTTCCTCATCGACATAATCGGCCGGTTCGCTATCCAGGTATCGGGCTTCTTCTTCATGACCGTCTTCGTGTTGGCACTTGCCTTCCCCTATGAGAACTGGACGAAGCATGAAAACCGCATCGGCTTTGTCTTCATGTATGGCTTGACATTCTTCTTCGCAAACTTTGGTCCCAACACAACCACCTTCATCGTTCCGGCCGAGGTCTTCCCGACACTGTTACGCTCAACCTGCCATGGTATATCAGCAGCAGCCGGTAAGGCCGGAGCTATCATCGGAGCCTTTGGGTTCCTCTATGCCGCACAGAGCAAGGACCCTACCAAGGTTGACCATGGTTACAAACCAGGGATCGGAATCAGGAACGCACTCTTCGTGCTCGCCGTATGCAACTTCCTCGGCTTGGTCATGACGCTGCTTACCGTGCCAGAATCAAATGGCAAGTCGTTGGAAGAGCTCACCGGCAAGAACGAGGCCGATGAGGACAACGAGATGGGGACACTCCCTGCAGCATCAGCTCAGACCGGAAGGACGGTACGCGTTTTATCAACAATGATTCACTAAAAACGCCAGATCGTCGGGCGCTTTATCCTGAAAACGCCAAGGAAACGGGCGCTTTATCCTGAAAACGCCAAACTTTTGACGCTTTACCCTCATACTCCGTCAATTTTGGCGCTTTACACTTAAAACGTCGAAAACGCCAAAACTATTGGCGCTTTTGCATCGGGCCCATTGAAAACGCCAAACATTTGGCGTTTTATGACGAAAGTGGGCTAGTTCCAGAAATAAGATTGGTTTGATGTTATTCAAATACATATTTTAGTTAGACTGTGCTATTTTGGTTTTTTATCCTTTAAATAATGGTACTCTCTCTTCCTGAACATAAAAAACATGATCTCTTCTCAAACGTCAACAAAAAAACCCATTTCATGGTATTGGCTATTACATGCTTTCATCTACACGTTCAATGATGACTTAGCCAAGTTTCCCTGTCATAATTGTAATAAATTTACATATAAGTATATTTTTGTAGCGGCAAGTAAAGCTTCTGGATAGATTTTTCCTACTGCAATTAGAGCCTAACTCTGCCTTACATTAATTTCAGCATCATCATCGTCATTACAGACAAGTAGTAGATTGCTAAGTTCATTTTGGGACTCTCAAAGAGGTTGCTTGATCTTTCAGGTAGCCCAACACTCTCTATTATGTCTCTGTTCGGTAACATACACTCTATCTATGTACTTCTATTTCCATATGAATCTGAATCCAGATGACTTATAATGCCTACTCAACTGCATTTAGTAGCTTCATGGATTTCATCTTTGTTATACACCTAATTAATTACAACAACTGGTTTTCCAGCCTCCTCAGACTGATAAATATCTTAATGTATAATAGTTTCCAATGTTAATATCAGGCACAAGACTGCTTGTATTAACTCTCTTCCGCCAGATTTAAAAACAAAGCACAAAGACATAGTAATCCAGACATCGTCATGCATACCAGCTGCCATTGAGTTTTTGGATACCGAAATTCCATAAGCTGACAGTTCCACAAAGATGGGGAATAATAGACCAGAAATTCTATATCAATCTATTGTTCCTTTCGACTCCCTCAAGTAAAAAATGGCTGAGGCAAGATAGCTGCTATTAATCATTTTGATTTTTGCCTATACACAACTATTATTTATTCAGAAGTAGAGCTGTTTTCTTGTTATATTATACCACTTAACGAGTACAAATATTAGAGTTCCTACCCGTACTTATTGTTGACAAAACTACATCTAAATACAATTTAAAAATAATAACATTGCATCAATTCTATATTTAATGGTGTTATCTGTCACGATTATGATTTTTATAAGGTAATCCATTTGTCACAATTATGCTCTAACATCAATCTTGCAATCCTCAAGAACTATAATTTCAATCACTTCGAATTAACATGAAATTTGTACTTCTTGTAATATCATGTAAAATTGTAAATACTTTTTACATTATTAATTAGGAGTGTTGTGACAGCGATCTTCATACACAATGTCATTGTCGACTCTCTTATTGGATTGAGGGGGTGTTACAATGTGGATTGAGCTATGTAGGGATTCAGTTGAAAGCGTCCAGGTGGCGAGCAGGACGACATTTCACTTCCCACAAGCTAGTTTAATGTGCATTAAGTATAGTTGGTTTTCCTCATTTTGGCGGTATAAACACAAATGCATGCTAGGACCAAGACTCAGTCGGTTGTTCTTTATGCTTCTTCCTTATATTTCTCTTCTCTATTTTTTTAGAAGTATGGGATATCCATTCATTGTTGGCCTTTTAAAAACATTGTTACCATTCTGCCCTCTCGCAGAATATTTTCTCACACCAGTTCATTTAAAATTGATACTTTTTTTCATTCTCGATTAATACATGAAATGCAACAATAAGTACAACAAAGAAGCTTTCTGTAAGGATGCATAGTATAAGAAAAATACATGAGGGACCATGATATGAAATTTATAGTACCATCATGACGGTCACAATCGACATGCGTTGTTCTTTAATACATAGTAAATCACTATTACTTGAAAAATTACTATTATTCCATTTTGTAGTTCCTAACCAATCGAATTGCTATTTTTCCAACATGCTGCATTTATCTCCACACTTTCCCTTCATGCCCTTTTTGCCTTTTTGCTAGGTTCTTCCACTGATATTGTACCATCTCTAATTACTGATATTGTACCATCTCTAATTACTTTCTAATATAACATCGTTTATCTCTTGCCCAAGAGTGTGATTGTATGTACTTAAATATTAATGACATATTTTCTCTCTCTATCTTCCAAAAATTTCATATTTTTCTTTTGTAGCTTTCTCTTACCAATAACTACTCCATATCCCTTCCATTTTTTTTAGTTTGCCGGGGGAAACCCACCCCCCTAGGCGGAGGCCCAGATAGCAGGGATGGTGAACCCGGGAGACCAGCTGACATATCCCCTCCATTTTTATGTGACTCTTATTTTTATTTTTCTGTGAAGAGATGAAAGAGTTAGAAAGTAGGGTCGTAATGGGTAGGGTAAAGGCTCGCCCTTACCCTTACCTGTGTCTAAGTTGTGGATAATGGGTAGCGTAATTACCCTTTCCCTTAAAACCTTTACCCTAACCTTACCGGCACCAATTTACATGTGTGGTAAATGGGTAGGGTAACAGGTGAAGCAAGTAAAGAAACATAAAGATAGATATATAATATTTTGAATAATATTTTTATATGATATTTTGTACACCAAGAAAAAGACATTGTTAAACTTAATTATAGTAATAAACAAGTTATACACCAAAAATATTAATATTTAGCTGAACATTTATTTTTATAACCAATGACTAACCTTTTAATTATATTATTTGTTATTGAGGGAAATCTTTTTTCTCTAATATATGTTATCAAAGTGTGATATATCACCAGTTGTTTATTTAAATTTCCGGAATCAAATAATAGTACAAATTAAGAAATTAACGGCAAGGCTTGTGGGTGTTTTTAATAGACATTAATAGATGTATTTGAAATTATTATTAAACATAATAGTAATGAGTAAATGGGTGAAGAAGGTGGGATTAAGCTTCTCTCTTTACCCTATCTTCATTAAGTTTGAGTAAAGCGGGTAAACTGGCGGTGGCTGAAAAGTATGCTTACCCTTAACCCTACCCTTCAGGTTATAGGTGGTGGGTCAATATGCAATACTCTTAACTATTTACAGCCATATTAGAAAGGTTAATTATAATTTGTTGCTAATAAGAGCAGTTTGTGGTGTAATCCAAAAATTGGTTTTTTACTTTGTACAAGATGTGGTAATGTAGTTTTTAGCTTGTGTAATTGGGTGGTTGCATCCTTAAAAATATAGTGATCTGTGTAAGATTTGTGACTTCTTTAACCATCAAACTACATGGAGAAATATTGATTCTACCCTCACCGAGTTCTCTTCTTGAATATATTATTATTTGAACCATTGTAAATTTCAAGTGAATCATATTTAGTAAACATATCACAAAATTATTTATAAATATTCCATTTGAAACTTGTTCATAATTCTTGTCATAGTTATTTATTCACATTATCATATATATTATGTTTGTGGCCATTGAGAATGTTAAAGATAAATTTTCTAAAATTGTGGATGTTTCAAATGAAATTTTCTTGGTCAATAATCCAGAACATATATATTAAACTTTGTCTTTCAAAATGTTTTAGTCAATTAGTCACCATGAAGTACTATTATATACGTAATATTTTAACAATAGTGTTTTGTTTAATATAATTTGGCAACATAAATTTTCATTAATTTCATAATAGTAAGTAATATATGTTATTAAAGGACATAAATTGTTCTTATGTTTGGTAGAAGAATTTCTTACAATATATTATTGTGTTATTACATGTTCAAATTTGAACCCGAATTTTGTTTTCCTCTGAAGGATGGTTTTAATGTCAATTATTTTAATCCATCACCTCTTAAAGTACGTCATAAACATTATCGCTGTCAATCTTGACCTTATATGATTTTTGCATAACATAAATTCAGACACCCTTTATGGAGAAAGAACAAAGAGAAATGAGTTAACGAATTCATGACTATATGCGTTTTATTAATTGAATATTAATTTCTATCCTGATTTATCTTAAAGTGCAATATTTCTTTTACGTTATATATATATATATATATATATAGAGAGAGAGAGAGAGAGAGTTGAGCTACAATACACTCGAGTGTATTGGGCATCCTATACACCTCAATTCTTATGCGTTGGATTAAGATCCGAGGAAAAATAAAAAGAAGCAGAAAAGTGGCCTGCTGCCACTAAATTAACGGACCGGTGCCGTCATCCAGTCACCGGGCCCACACCCACACTATTGTATAACAGATTATACCCCCACTCCTCTCTCTTTCTCCACCTCCCACTCCTCTCCTTTCTCTCTCCTACCTTGTGCTGTCTCCCACCTCCAGCTCCTCCCTCTTCTCTACCTCTTGGCCATGCGAGAAATTTGTAGCAGCGACGGAGACATTCACTGCATGCTTTGTTTCCTCTTGATCCTAAAAAATCCAGATGGTGTGCTTCCAGGCCAATGGCCATGATCATTATCCTTAACAGACATTGCATGCTAGCTTGACATGATCTTCCATCTCTCTACTGAACCCTACTCCCTCCATTCTACTGGTCATATCACGGCGATGGGCTAGAGGTACGCACAAACTCTGCTGATGCATCTCTTTGCCTACACACTACACCTCCCTATACGACAGTTCCAGCAGTGACAGAATGCAGCGAATTCCATGCCATAGGATTAGGCAGCTTGGGACAAAGAGGTCAACCTTGTATATCATAGTAATGGATAGCGCACCTTGTAAGTACGTATTGTAATGAACACATGGGCAATTCAGCCTTCTCTCACTGAAACAATTGATTAAAACCGTCTGAATGATAACATAAAGACCATTGGTTTTTTGCATAGGAGCATTTACGTACTTCTTCCCTCTCCCTATACCGTTCCATCAGCTATGAAAACCGTGTTTCTAGATGACTTAGAACATCCACATATAGTTCCCATTTTGTTCAGTATTACCATTACCAAAATTCAGGCTTACTATCAGTGACTTGTTGTACACAAAGCAACCTGCGCTGAAAGTATCTAAATACACAGTATCACTGACATATGATAACAAAATCCAAAATATGTCATATAGTGTCATATTACACGAGCCAACTCATACTCAGATGAAGCGATGTACCACTGGATTGTTCTACACGAACTAACATAAACTAGTAGGCAAATAAGAAAATTTAAATCAGCAAAGAATAGCAGCAAGCCAGCAACGCTAATTAGTCACTCGACGTACATTTACCATGCAACACATATAGTCATTACAATAATAAAACACTTTACAAATGCTGCCAATAGGTAGAATAATAGCAACGATACCTCTCTTTCTGGTTCTAGACCCTAGTTGAAGTTTACTGCAATTGAACACAGTGTTAAGAAACTACAATTGAATGTTAAGAAACTACAATTGAATGTTGAATATTAGCTCCCGATTTATTGCAAGAGTCAGTCTTTTG
Source organism: Alisma plantago-aquatica (assembly GCA_963693085.1). NCBI lineage: Eukaryota > Viridiplantae > Streptophyta > Magnoliopsida > Alismatales > Alismataceae > Alisma > Alisma plantago-aquatica. Next base: position 507,895,869 of record OY856411.1, on the reverse strand, counting down.
TTGCTTTTGTAATAGTACCATTGAAATCAAAGTGTAGGAGGAAACAAGAAGGGATTGGGGAAGAAAACACCAAGATTCATCAAAAATATATCGTATTTGGTTTTGTTGATGTTTCCTTTGGAACGCATCATGCATGTCGCGATGATATGGCTTCTCTTTTTCATATTGGTCAGTTGACACAAACTACATAGGCACTTGAGATGGCAATTTAATGGAATGCAATGACTGATTTTTTTCGTCTTAATGCTCATGCTAGAAAAACATGTTGTTCTTACTTGATTAACATATTGAGGAGGTCGAACACATCATGTGTTAATTGATTTACTGGATGCACAACTGACCAGTTTGATTAATAACAGCGGCCTCTCAGACCTCTCTGAGCCGTAGCATCCTCCTGCAGTTCTCGAGGCTCTCGAGCGCAAGCATGCCTCTCCCACATCAAACCCCAACTCCCACTGTTGCATGTCGACACACTTTTATTCTTCCGAAGAACACCTGGTACAGGTCCCGTGCCACTCCACCAGTACACCAATCCAGTCCCTTGCTTCGGCGTGAGGGCCAAACATGTCAGGATCTCGATGACCAGTCTGTGGAGCAGCTTGTGCTCCCCACCATGGTGTACAATCTCACACATGCCGCCAACTATGAAGACTATGTCCATGATCTCTGTACGCAGCCGCTTCTCTTATTTTGAAGTGCGTCTGCTTAACCATCTACAACGGATTGAGCACGGCCGGCATTGTTATCGGCCTGGCAGCAAATCATCTGGTTTTTTTAGAACCAAGAGGAAACAAATCAAAATGCAGTGAATGTCTTCGTCGTTGCTACAAGTTGGAGCTGATTGAAGGAGTAGCATACTCCATGCCAAAAGCAGGAGCACCAAATCCACGCTCTTTCTCGCTTGGCTGAGAGGGAGAGAAGAGGGAGGAGCGCGAGGTGGAAGAGAGAAAGGATAGGAGCTTGAGGTGGGAGAGAGAGAACCAGGAGGTGGGATAGAGAGAGGAATGGGGGTATGATCTATTTTACAGTAGTGTGGGTATGGGGTCCAGTGACCGGTTGACGGCATCCGTCCGCTAACGTAGCAGGCCACTTTTCTGCTTCTTTCTACTTGTCCCCGGATCTTAATCCAACGCATAAGAATTGAGGTGTATAGGAGCCCCAATACACTCGAGTGTATTGTAGCTCAACTCTCTCTCTCTCTCTCTCTCTCTCTCTCTCTCTCTCTCTCTCTCTCTCTATATATATATATATATATATATATATATATATATATATATATATATATATTAAGTTTTCTATAACGTTTTCATATAAGCATCTAATATTTCCCAATAGGTTCATGTGGCATTAACATTCCAAAGTATCTTATCTTTATTATAATTAGAAACGAAGTTTATGTAAATGTTAATATTATAAGTATAACACGTTATTGTCATATTCATAAATAGATGGATGCAATTGCAACATTTAAAGAAATATTAGTTTTTCAAACTACACTCTTCAACCAAAGATAAGTTAATTCTTACATTATTACATGACATTACCATGGTATATTGTACTGATACATAATACATTGTTAACCGTTTTCATTATATTATTTTCTTATAATAAAAATGTCTTTTAAACACTAAGATTATAATGTAATACTGTAAAAATATAAAAAAATCCTATTTTTCCTGTTCAAGATTATGAATTTATTAATAGAAATTCAACACTTATAGTGAGACACGTGCATGTGCACGTGTGTGTTTACTAGTAAACTATAAGATTAAAGTGGAGGTGGCAGGCATTGAGGAGAAGTTATATGAGGGTCGCCTAATATGATATGGACATTTGCAACATAGAGCAACACCAATCCGAAGTAATACCATTGAGCTGATAATAGTTGAAGGGGAAGAGATACACCGAAACTGACTTATGGAGAAATATAATAAGAAAAGATTTAGAATCTTTATAGTTCAATGAGAATATAACCTCAAAAAAAGGTTGAATATAAAAGAAGGGTCCATGTAGTTGACCCCAACACGGTTAGGTATTTGGGTTTCAGATAATGATGATGATGTCTTCAGTCTTATTATATGGCTTCACAGCAGTAATCCGTCAAATCATAGAGCTATTATATTTAATTTGAGTTAGATGAAAGATTAAAAGCAAAAAAATTGCAACAGATAATGTGACAAAATAAAGCAAATGTAAAAGAAAAACAAAATTTCGCTCCAAATGTGCCAGGTGCTTCATCGCACTCTCCTAAGCATTAAAATCGACAAAATTACATTATAAACCGCCAGACACTTTTGATAGGCTTCATAACTGTGGAAGGAACAAATAACCAGTTAATAATACCATATGTCAAACACCCAACAGATATCTCAGACACCAAACCCAACAATCCACATCATTTAGCAATTCGGCAGTCAAACCATCATAAAGGAAGGCGTCATTGGTCTGTTTGAGAAGGAAATCAAAGAAACAGGGGAGCAAATAATGCAGGAGCAGATAAGTGGAATAATTATATTAATACATGTAAACGGGCGCATAGAAACAGAAAACAACCAGTATAGAATGAAATTCTTTGCCATCCTAAATTTTATCCGAAGATGCTCAAGAAAAATAGCAAATTTACCTGAAGGGGGCGGCCTCCTCGAGGAAGCCATGCTGGACGGTGATCCTCCATGCCCATCTCTTCCTCCGTTAAGGGAGGAACCAAAACCACGCTGCTGGTATTGCCGCCGCTGCTGCGGCCGCTTTTGCCAGCCCCTTTCCCAATCTCCCATCTTTGAACTTATAACGGCCGGTTTACCAATAAAGAACCCACTACATCACAGCCAAGATGCCCAAAAGCCGGCAACGATCGTTGGCTTCGTGATCTAAGCCCACCTGTTGAATATACCTCCAATACCTCCAGGAGCTGAACCCACTGATTGTGTGTCTCACATCCGGCGACAGCAATAGCCAAAGCGCTTTTTCACCAGGTACGGGCAATTGCTATCTCACACCTTAGGCGCTTTGGGAGATTCAAACAGATACGATGAGGGCTGTATAGTTGGCACAACCAGGAACCATCGAGGGAGGAAACAGAGGGGGGATCCGAAGCGGGGCTTGTCGTGTACGGTAGCAGCGATACGTTTTTCCTGTCGAGCGATAGGGGTGCAAGGCGGTTGTCGTTAGGACTTCTTCAGGAGAATTATAATTGAATCGGAGCGATGGGAGTATATGCGGGAGGGGGAGTACGGGCTAATGAGCATCCGGGGTTCACCGTCGAAGTACTGTTAGCCGCCGTAATCCCTTTTTCTATTTCCAAAATACAAGCCAGCAAATTACACGGACAGTTGCACAAATTCGTCGCGTGGCCACACGTGCTCCGTTTTTGCTGTGCTCATATTAAATAGCCATAAGTTGAAGGACGGCTGAGATGTAGCCAAGAAAATGTGACGTATTTCCCCATAAAGTTTCATCCCACGTTGGAAGTGGGGAAATATATAAGCCCCTCCTTGGGACTGGGTTTCTCTCCGGGATTAGACGGGGTTAGTCACGGTCCTGGCTAATTTTGTTTGGCAACTCAGTCCGATTCTAGTTAATTGGTCTGATTTGAGCTTGGATTCAGTCTGATTCTGTTTGGCTACCAGTCTGGATTCAGTCTGATTTTGTTTGGCAACCTAGTCAAGATCTGCTTGTTCTGTCCTTTTTTGCAGAACTGTTTTAACAAGTACAAGGAATGTGTAGTTGTGATGACGTCTCAATATAAGTACAAAATTTACAAAAAAAAATATTTGTATTTTGTGGATGTTATTTTTTTATTTAGTAAAGTAAAAATAATATATGACTATGCTTATTTGTACGTGATGATTTAAAATAAATCAAACTATATTGTTGTCTTGCATTGCATTTTTATGTTGTAAATATGTATTGTTGTACATATTTGATGTTGACAAGATAATTGAAATTGTCCGAATATAACATAAATTGTGCACAAGTACAAAAGCAAAGATAATAACATGTTTTCAACAAATAAAAAGACTAATAATAAGTTATTGGTTTCCGGGCAAATACATCGTTAACATACTAGGGAGAGAGACAAAAAAGGAGAGGCATGCCCTGGACCTAGACATAGACATCCATACACATGCTAAGATGGTGACCAGCCACTGTGGTGGACAGTCTTTGATGTGAAGGATGATTTATTTTGATCCCAGGTAGGACTTCCCCAGTCGGCCCACTTTAGGGCGTCATCGTACTCGTCCCATGACACAGGACAGGCTTCCTGCAACGACTGATTGGGTTGGTATTTGATGTCGTCTTTTGGCCAATCAAACAGCAACGGCAGATGATGAACCGGATGACTGACCCCAACCTTGCCTTGTTCGTGGCTCCCATTTTTCCCTGCTCATGTGTATCCTCGCAATATTTTTTTTGTAGACAAGGTTTTCTTCAACATATTTTTATATCTTTGACGGAGACATCAATAATTTTTCAAACTTTGCTCTTGCCTTTGAACGCGATTGTGACATCTAAATTAAATAAATAAATATAAGTATGAGCAAATATCGTTAACAGTAAACTAACTGTGACAATAATGTATACAAATAAATGTTGCAAACAAACTTAGCTAAAAATAAGTTTGAACGTGATGTAAGTCTTCTAAACATAAGAGTAAAGTAGAAGTTTGTCAAATGATAGTAACAACAAACTAATGTAACACAAAAGTTGTGCAACTAAATGTTGTGAAGCAAACACAAACAAATACAATGTTGAGCAAATGTCGAGCAAATATGTTACAAGTTCATGCATTTTTTTCACTGTCTGATGTGGTTGTTTGTTTCGTTCGTCAGTGTTAAGGTATTCAGCAATTCCAGGTGGGTAAGTGCGACGAGTCGTCACAAAGTTGCGTTGAACGGCCAATGGCGGGGGAGGCAATATGTAATGACATATTTTCAAATTAGTCATCTAATTAGGGTTTACTTGGATGATTGTATGCTTAATTAAGTTAATCATTGTTTAAATATTGATTAATGATGGTAGTTAAGTTTTTATATTTTAAATATAACAAGAAGGTTTAATCATACTTTGATTCACATAATTAGGGTTAAGATTTAGAAACCCTAATCGACCCAAATTAGGATTTTGATGACATATGAATACAAAATTTGATAAGTATAATATCTCACTAAATGATTTTTAGTATTTTATTTATAACTCTGATTTAAATAAAATTTGGATATGATTTGGATATATAAAATTTGAACAACGTTGAAAAATATCAGAATTTTTGAAGAATGTTCTGACCTGTTTATCGGTCGAGGTTCAAACTCGACCGACCATATTTTCAGATTGATAATTGAATTTTATCTTTTTATTGGTATATCTAATTGATCTCAAATTTTAACTGTAGTTTACTAACTCCATTATATACACCTTATTAAATTTGTGTAATTTTTGGGTTAATTTTGATCCCTACAGAGAGGGGTGTTGATCGAGTTCTGTGAAGGACAAACTCGACCGACCATGTTGCTGACTGCAATATAGCAGTGTAGTATTTGATTTTTAATTATTTATTGGTAACCCTAAATGATCTAAATTTTTATTGTATCTTATAAACTCAATTTCAGACATTAGGTTAAAGTTTCATAATTTTTGGATGAGGTTTGAGTTCTGAAACGTGTGGTTTCGGTCGAGTTTATAACTCGGTCGACCAACCAGTCTGAGCAAAATAAAAATACATTGAGGGGCTTGTTTGCAAATGTTCTAAGTACCTCAATTCATCTATATCACTAACCTAACACACAAGTATCTCTCATAACTCGTCCTTCCTGTCAAAGAAATGAAATTCTTGAGAGAGATGAGAGCTAGGGTTTTGAGAAGAGAAAGGGGTGGAGATGTTGACCTAGGGTTTCTCTATCCAAGATATGATGCAATCAAGTAAGTTTAGCTTCTTTGCATAACATTTCATGGTGAATCTTCTCTCACATGTCAAGATTCCATCCCTCCTCTGATTTGATTCGAAATCACATCAAATCTCCCCCTTTTCTCACTCTTTCTCTTATAATCCCCATTTCTAGGGTTTCTGAGTTGAGAGGAGAAAGAATTGGATTCTTTTGCGAGAGTTTGATTGGGTTTCCAAAAATTCAGAGGTTGACCTACAAAATTAAGGTGCTTGGCACCTGAGGTGAGTGTTTTTCTCCATCCTAAGCTTTGCATTCATGTTGAAAGCCTAATTCTATCTGGCAAATCAATCAGAAACCTTGTTTGTACATGTATGTGATTGGATTTGATTTGGGAAAGATGTTGGGGATCCAATTCTACTGATTTTGATTATTTATCATTGATTGGAACTTGATTAGTTCCTGATATATTGATTGAGGATCCATGGGTTTTTCTTATGGGTAGATGACTATGTTATTTCGTGTGAATTTTGCCTAAAAATCAGCCCAATGGTCGATATGCGTGGAATTGAATTAACATGTGTAAAATCATATTTGAATTGTACTAGATTGTATGATACAAGTGTATTTTTGAATGTTAATGGAATTGAATGACCACATATCCTGATTAGGATTTGTGTTGAGGAAGTGAATGAAATGAGTCAATTAATCAATGTATACTTATGATTGATGAATAAAATGTGTGAAAATGGAAAGTAGGGTTTCCATGTTTGTGAATAACCCTAATGAACCCTTGAGTCATGATTGGATTATTGAATGATATGATTATTATGATATGTTGAACTAAGGAATGACTTCTTGAAAACCCTAAAAGTTTATTATTAAGATGATTATGAGTGATAAAGTTAGAACTTTTTTTTGGAAAATTATGAGTGATAAAGTTAGAAATTGTATATGATGTTGTAAATGTGATCAACTGTTGAAGTTGAAGGTATTAATACTTCAATTGAATATGATGAGTCTTACTAATATCATCTAAGTCTAATGCATTTGTTTTAGTATAATAAAGAATGATCATTGTTGATTATGTGAATGACATTAGTAGTCAATGGCAAGGTACATTTATCTGAATATAAGAGACAATATGAACAAGATGTACTTAATGGTGATTGCAAGATAAAGATGAAACTAATGAAGATAGTATGATGAAGTATTTTATCTTTTATTTTAATTACATGTGGCTTAACCCAAAATAAATTAAATATACTAAGAACTATACTTTGATAAATGTTATGTAGAAGAGAAGCATTGTATGTAAAGTGAATCAAGAATAAATGGTCCAGATAATGTAATGAACATAAAATGAAAGAAGTTGAGACTACTGAGTATAAAATGATGGAAAAAGATAGGAATTAGTAGATGATTCTAAGAATGTAACTCTTACCCTAAAATGATGAGTATGATGATGCTAGTGAATGACAATCTCAAACGGGGGATTAAGAGATGCACATAACTGTAGTTGAATTCAACTAAAATATGAAAGTCAAGTATTTGAATTGATTTACAAGAATGTGTTCTTGAATTGTGAATTGTACTCTGAGAATGGACTTATTGTACAAACTTCAATCAATAGTCAACATGTGTTGATTAGTAAACCCATATGAAGAATGTGAAATAAAAGAAGAAGAGAACTAAGTGTGTTATGCATGTATATGCATGAAGTTATTGGCATCTATTCAGATTGGATGGAACAGGCATATGTTGTATGATAAATCTATTCTGAGTATGAGGAATGATACATGATATCTATATGCTTTTACTGTTGCTAGTTCTAATGCCTCATCTAATAATTGTTCAGAACTATGATATACAATGAACTGATAAGATTTATGTTGAAATTGAATTTAATATGCACCCCTTACATTGAGAAACCCTGATAAGGGTAAATGTTGCATAATGAGATTATCTTTAGGGCTGAAAGCCCACTGATGATGATAAAACCCTGATGGGATAAATGCTGGACAATAAGATTATGTCTCGGGCAGAAAGCTCACTATTGATGATTGTTGTGAAATGATGTAGAAGATAAAAAATAATCATATGTGTTGCAATCTACAGATTTATTATGCTTCTTACTTTGATCATTTTCCTTATTGATAAACTTGATCTATTTCATGTTATTCTAGTTACGTGAGAATACACATATATGATATATGATGTTTGAATTCTTGTAAGATGAGTAAAAGAGATTAGTAACAAGTGAAATGATGGAACATCTAGTTAGGTGCCCTGAACAATGTGAGTTTCCCCCGAGGACCACATTGGGGAAACAAAACAGATCTCCTTGTAGTAATCGATGAATTATGAGAAGGATTTCCGGAGTGTGGATCGATACCTTAAAGGTTAGACCACCAGGATGTAGAAGTGAGTCATCTGGAGTGGCTCTGGCCCTAAATCCTTACTGTGAAAGTCTATGTCCAGATGGAATAGACTATGATGAAATGAAATATGTGAAATGTGAAATGAAAAATATGTGAAATACTATGATATGTGATATACTGCTTTGTTGGTTCCTATCTCATGTACCTGGGATGAGGATGTGAGCCTCTTTAGGCAACCCTGAGGTGGCCATGGTCTGTTGTTGATATCTTAGGGTGGCCGGATAAACCCTAAGATAGTGACGGTGAGTCATTGATACGAGAATCAGGCGTGGCAACTTCTACTTGGTGATATAACGTCACTTTTAAAGTCGTCAGTTGTAATAATACACCGACACCTAAACAATACAGCGTCAGTTTATAAAATAAACCGACATCAATCTGTGAAGGGCGACCAAACATGGGTATCACTTTTATTCAGTGTCGGTTCCTTAATAAAAAACCGACGCCTAAAATTAACCGCCAAATCCAAAATTTCCAGCGAAAAAAATTCCTCCAAAATTTAACATATTGCGTCGGTTGTTAACTAATAAACCGACGACTAAAGGTTATTCACGAGACAGAAATTGGGCACATTTTGGTCGTCAGTTTTACAACAACGACCGACGCGTATGGGTTTTCCCGCGCCATTCGCGGGAAATTTTTCACACCTTTTGAGCGTCGGTTTTTTATATAAACTGATGACTATGGTCATTAATCGAGAACAATTTTTTTAATCGACATATGTACATAGACGTTGGTTTTTTTCTAGTTAAAACCGACACCTATAGTTGAGAATATGTGTCGGTTTTCCTGTAGAACCGACACCTATAGTTTTATGTGTCGGTTTTATTTAATAACCGACACGTAATGTTAACTTAATAGCACCGCGTGAGCCCGACTCTTCCCCTTTCTCTGTTTCATTCATCTCGATTTCGAGGGTTTAAGCTCCGGCGACGATTCCTCTACTCACCGTTAATGTGTTGTCGCTCGCCTCCACCGCCGCCGTTTGCTGGTCCTCTGGCCGCTGCGCTCTAGGCCGGCCGCCGCCCTAGCTCGACGATCGCCCTCCCTAGTTCTCTTATTTTCCGCCCACCTCGGCGCCACCAGTAGTTGCGTGCGGGATTGCTGTCGTCGCGTGCACCGCCGCCACTCCTGCTAACGCCTCCGCCTCCGCCTCCGCCTCCTACCGTCGTCGCCTTCTACCACCTCTGCATGCTACCGCCGTCGTTCCTACTCCTGCTACTGCCGCCGCTCCTGCTCCTTCTCCTTCTACCGCCGCCTCTACTTTCACCAGCCGCCGCCAGTTCTCCGACAGCTGCTCTCCAGGCCGGTCGCGGCTCCTAGGGCTCTGCTCCCTGCTCTCCAGGTCGCTGCTCCGCTCCGACCACAGCTCTTGTGTGCCCAATGCCGCCACAAAGGTACCCTACTCCTGCTCTTCCTCCTCCTCTTTTTCCTCCGCCCTCAAGCAGCAGGTACCCTGCTCCTGCTCGAATAATGTAGGAAATGCGTAGATTGTGAATAAAAAATGCTCTGTATCACATTAATATTACCAATAATGTAGGAAATGAATGCTAGCTCCAATTATAGACATGTTGTATATGATTTTGATCAGAAAAATGCATAGATTGTGAATAAAATATACTTAAAGCTCTATTATTCTTCTTGTTACAAAGGTATAGTTAGTACACAAATATTAGATGATATTCAAGAAAACCCTAGTTTGATGAACATGTTGTTAATCATGTTAATTATGATTCTTTTATTTATTCTGATGTCAATATATAATTATGTGATCCCAACATCTTAAATTGAATTAGAATGATTTCAATGAATTATAGGGTTTTAAAGTTGATAATTATGTACATGCGGAAATAGGGTTATTAATAACGTAGTATGTTAAATATGCTGATTAGGGCTATGTATATAATGTCTAGTATAGATTCCTAGACTTTTTGTCATTAGGGTAATTTTTATACATGTTTGAGTAAATTAGGGTTTTAATAATGCTCTATAGATTAGGATTAACCATGTTGCCTATAGTTTATACACATTTATTATATATAAGAATGACAACACATGAATTTGTTGGCCTAGAAACCCGTCCAAGATTTACTCATTAGGAGTAAATCTTGGATAGTCCCCAGTTTGGGACTGTTCTTGAACACCTAATCTCACTTAGGATGTAAGTGTATAAAGTGTATTGGATTTTCAAGAAAATTTCGGCAGCATTTCCCCGTTTGTTCTCTAAGTACATATGTACTTAGAGAACAAACGGGGAAATGCTGCCGAAATTTTCTTGAAAACCCAATACACATTATACACTTACTAGTGAGATTAGGTGTTCAAGAATGGGATAGGTGGTACACATTTACTATATATAAGAATGACAACACATGGGATGTCCATTCGCAATCGCTGCACCCCTGTGAATGTGTACTTTACAATGTGAACTTTACAATTAGTGTTACTTTACAATGTGAAATTTAGAATTTGAATGTGAACTTTCAGATGGCTGATCAGGACTGTGATGATGATCACCGTGAGGGTGAGGACATGCTTGCACCACCTGACAATGTAAGTTTTAAGAATATATCCCTGAGGTTTCTATCTATATGTTCATAGCATAATTATATTATGTAAGTGTGTTTTTTATCAAATTTTAGGTTGATGATGTACCTGCTGAAGAAATTACAGCACTTGATGAGCAGCAAAATAAAATTGAGAAAGTGAGGGGCATTACAATGATGAACAAGTTAATAGAACAAAGGGGCAATGGACCCAAATTGGCTGTAGATTTTGATCAGGCAGGAAATCCATATGGAGTGAACCACAACTCATTTGTTTCATATCTTGGGGTTCTTACTCGCAGCCATTGCAGTCCTATCCTAGAATCATGGCATAGAGTTCCTAAGGGGAAGAAAGACCACATATGGAAGGAACTATGCGTGAGTTATTATTATTTGTAATTCTATTTGTGTAGATTACTAATTTTTAGGATACTAGTTAATAGCAATTCTATTTTAATTTGTAGAGAATATTTGATCTGGATGAAAAGCTGCATTGTAAATGTGTGATGCAACGTTGTGGGAGAGTCCTAAGGAACTATAGGACCAATCTCACCTGATATTATATACGCGATGTTGAGAATAGGTTCTTGATTGATTCCAATTCTAGACATTGATCAATATTTCACTAACTCTACACTAATAAAGTTTGTTTGTATTCTCTTTGAAAAATAAATATAGGAAGAAGGAAGCCACACAAAAATGGAACTAGTTGGACCCCAAAGAATGGGAGGAGTTTGTTACCCAAAGAAAAATAGATGAATTCAAGGTATTAAGTGCCACTCCCAATTTAATTAATATACGTTTTTATGTATTCAACTATTCAAGATTAACCTTTAGTGTTACTAACCAAATCAATGTGCTAACTAACTAGGCTAAGAGCGATGCTCAATGAGCAAGACGTGCACTGAATGTGCACGACCACACAATGGGTCCAAGAGGATATGCAGGCGTTCACCAAAGACTACAGGCTGAGTCTACTCAGCCTACTGCTACTCATGAGACTACAGAGTCCTCTACTGCTGCTCCCGCACCTCTGCCTCGTCATGTTATGTGGATAGCTGGGAGGCAAAACAAGAAGGGAGAGATATCGAAGCCCGCAACCGCTGAGGCGGCTGCAAAAATGGTAAAAATCAAACTCTTAGAGCAATCTATCGATATTGATTATTGCTATGTTTACTTATGAATTTTTGTTGATGGTGCTTAGCGGGAGTTGCACGAGCAGAGGAAGGAAGGCAAGTTCATCCCTCAGGGAACAAGGGATGAACTGATAGTTGCTCTGGGTAACCTAGAGCATCCTGGACGTGTAAGGGGTGCAGGCGCTGGTGTGGGCATCAAAGTGTTCTTTGGGCCATCCCAGCGTAAACCTGTCCCAAAAGCAGGACTTTCACAAGCTGAGGTAACTTATTCTTATTTTAGAACATTATTATGAAAGGGAATTCAATAATCAGAAACTAGCATTTATTTTATCCATGTATAGGTAGATTCCTTAATTGATAGGAGAGTTGAGGAAGTAGTTGATAAAAGACTCCAGGAAGCATTTAACAAGTGGCAGGCATCTCAGAGTGCCACTCAGACAGTACCTGTGGCAAACCTCTCTTCTCCTACTCCTCGTACTACAGAGGTTGGGAGTAATCCTATAGATCCACCTAGTACGTCCTCTGTAAGTATTTTTATGGCATATATAATAGCTAGTCTGTTCGAGATGATATGTTTGTGTATATATGCATATAACATTCTTTATGTAAATTTGTAGGGGTTGAAGACATGCCGACTACAAAGTGAAGGATATATCGTTGCAGATGCATCGACTTACCCACCCCTTAAAGGGTGCATGTTTCATGGGAGTCCAGTACTAGATGGCATGGTACGTGTGAGCCCGATACATATACTCCCTGGCTGGACAAATCTTGCACTGCCTCATGCACACCTAGATGCTGAAACACTTGGTGAGGCAGTAGGCAGAGTGATACTGTGGCCCGAAGCGGATGTCCTCTATACTGATATTGTATGATAAATTTTCATTACTTTAATTTGTTAGTGTGTATATATATATGAGTCGATTGATATGAAATTATATATACATGTCAAAAGACGAGACCCGCTATATCTCGGCCTCCACCTCCTCGACTACCAAGTTGGCTTCCAAGGGACCTACACGCCTCGATAGGTCCTAATTGTAGGAGTGTGGCAGTATGGATCGGCGAACATAATCCAAATTACCCTATAAATGTTACTGCTCTGGAGACTGCTGCAGGTAAATCATACGATAACAATATATTTATAGCATACGTATTAATGCATACATAATAGAAGTTCTGGATACGTATTAATGTAGGTCAAACGTTTGGAAACAACATATTTATACAAGATATTTTGGAGTTTTTTAGTTATGAATGGTTGAACACATCTATGATAGAGATGTGGATATGGTAAGATTAATGCATACGACAATCTGGTTTATACATCCATATACCTTGTTTTATATATGGCAATCTGGTTTCTTATATATTAATGCATACGTAATACATGTTCTGCAGCCACTTACACAAGACATGTACAGATTTTGGGTTTTCCCATGTGGGATTTTTAGTTCCATCTTTGATTAGTCTTATAGATACATACCCGTCTTCAGTTATTTCATACTGCTGTGATGCTTTTGAATATTTTGGTAAAGATAATAAGACGGTGATAATAGCTCCATTCAATGTCGGGTAAGTTTACTTTGCTTGTAATTTGGACTTAAGCAAATTACATTTTTATTGCGGATATTGAGTTATTAATTTTCTACTTTCTTACCTGTAGTGCTAAGCATTGGGAGTTATTAGTTATTGTCCCCAAGACATTCACCGTCTATTATCTAGATCCTGCGGGGAGTGAGTTGGATGTATTATATGAACATGCAATTAAAAGGTCATTATTCTCGTGAGAAATATTTTATGTTTTTATATCTGTTAACATCTGTTACTGCATTACTATTTAATTATGCAATTTAATTTGTTACATTAACATATACAGGGCTTTACAAGAGTACAAAAAAGTTGGAGGAAAGGTCCCCAGGAAAAAAAATCTGACACTAATTTGGAGAATGTGAAAGTAATTTCCTGACTCCAATGTATATATTATTTATGTGAATTGTGCTTATTTGTATTTTTGAATATTTTGTATGTATCAATTTATAGTGTGCTACACAAGATAACGGCTGAGCATGTGTCTACTATGTGATGTGATTTATGGACCTAATCATCAAACATGTCGTATTGGAAATCGATAACATACAAAAGGTATTATACATAGTCTCGTTAGATAATATGAAATATATGAATCTTATTATATATTATTATAATTATGTATGTACGTCATTCTCTTTGTAGGTCTTTAAAACTGAGGACTTCAACACAGGTGCAAAGCATTTCGATGTACATGCCCCCTATACGAGAGATGAATTAGATGTTGTAAGAGAAGATTGGGCAAAAGACCTGCAAAGAGTGGGAATTTTTCAATATGATTTTGCTGACAATGATGACAATGATGAATAAAGAATAACTTTGTTCTCATAATTAATTTTGTGTGAATGTGAATGAATTTTTATGAATTGTCATATGTGTGTGAAAATCATCAATACATGAATGTTTCTACATGTGTCTGAATGTGAAAAGAGATGAAATAAATGGAACTATAGGTTGCTACTGGTTTCTACATGCGTGTGATGAAAAATTAATATGAATTAAATGTTCTTATACATGAGTGTGAATCACATATATATAATATTGTTCATCATGTTAATTTTGCAGGTTTGTGGCCTATTGTTGGCTGATATCAATGGGTGTTGTAAAACATGCAGTTCATAACTGAACTGCAGGTTTCTCATCATGCGACCAGCCACAACAGGTCTGCAGACTGATCCAGAAAAAAAAACATACAATAGGCGTCGGTTATTTGTATGAAACCGACGACATATGTTTACAGTGTCAGTTGTCATACTAGTAACCGACGTCGATTTCCCTAATGAGGGCCAGAGTTGGCCAGCATGACCGTGCCAGCGGACCAGACATAAAATAGGCGTCGGATATTAGTATACACCCGACGACATATGTTTACAGTGTCGGTTGCCCTACTAGTAACCGACGTCGATATCCCTAGAGGCCAGACACCACGGCCGTGCTGGTCAGTACGGCCGTGGCAACGGGTGATATGGCGTCGGTAATCACGAATAAACTGACACAGATAGTGCCCCAGATGGCACCCTTTCTGTGGCATGAAGGTATATGGTGTCGGTTTCTAAGCTAATAACCGATGCCTATACCCCCTGCTGGTGCATTTTCGGCGGCACGCGAAGGGTTGTGGCGTCGATTTGAGAACCGACGCGTAACGGTTGGGATTTTAGCGGCGCCCACATAGGTGTCACTTTATAACCGACACTAAAGGCCTTAAATAACCGACACTAAAGGCCGGTTATGTACTAGTGTGAGGTACAAGCCAAGTAGTTTCAGGGAAAATGAATAAAAGATGATAAGCCGTGTAGAACATGATTTGAATGATTATTACATTCCTTGTACTGCTAGTTGATTATTTGTTATTATTGATTAAGCTTCATGTTGTGGAAAGTAATCATGTTTCTATGGACATTTTCTATTTCATATTATGATCTATCATGCAGACAAGTTATAAATTTTGGGATTTATATCCATTCTAAATATGAGTAGGATTTTTTGCTATTTGATAGTATTGTTTGGTAGATATGTATTATGTGTACTTCAGCTTCAGGACTCCAGCATGTGTTCCTGGTTCTATTGGTGGTGTCACAAAGTTAATGTTATAGTTATGTATTGATTCAAAATACTTAGAACTTGAATTATTACTCATGCATTAGGATTCTTAATCTAAACTAAGAAGTATCTGTTGATTTGTTCATAGACTTGCTCTAAAAGATGTTTCAAAGTTATAATTGGTTTAAGTGATTACCTTATCTATTGGATTAGATTACCATTGTAAGTTAGATATGACTTATGATAGAACTATCTGTTAGACTTTTCATTATGTGCATTTCCTATTAAGTTTATTATACTTAATCTGATGCTGATGCATGTACCTAGCTTGAGTAGGAGGTATCCACTCACTGGGGCTCTATATGAGTCTTATGAGGTTGTTTCAAATGTTTTTAGGTATAATGTTATCTAGCGGAGAGGTCATGACAAGGAAGATATAAATAGCATACTCTAGATAGATTAGAATGTCCAAGTACTCTCTCTTTCCCAGGATGGGTTGTAGATTAAGTTTTTTCATCAATGTACATGTATCTAATGTAAACTGAACCGCATATGAGAACAAGATTTGATTCTAGATTTAATGGAGTTGAATATGATTTGTGATATCTGAATGTGATGTCCTTGATGTGACATTGATTTATGAGTTTGTGAAGAAAGAAAAAGGAAAAATTTATCTATCATTTTCGTATATTGTTTAATAGCCTTTGTCGAGAATTCATTATTTTATTTCATAATTTGGGTTTAGGTTTGGGATTATCTCTAATGGTTGGTATTTATGTTGATCAAAATAGTGGGTCCTGACACAATAAATCTCCCAAAATGAAAAGATTGTCTCTTATGAACTCTCTCCTTATGTATTGCCATCTCATTTGCAACTCAGTCAAAGATATGTAAGGCCCCCCTGTTATGTTTCGGAAGTCACGACATGCCTCCATCCAAGCCTGTGTAGTATATGCTCCATTCACACATCTCCCCAGTTCATATTGGTTTCTCATCATACCTCTGAGAACCATATCAAGCTCTGTACACCACATAAAATAAGGCGTCGTTGGATGCCCAACCATATTACAAATTATGTAAGTAATGTATTTCATAAGTAAGGGTGTATGTCACAATTAAGGGGATATAATATGCATATTTGGTTTTAACTAACATTCAGCAACATTACGATGAAAAAACATACACCCTCCATAAAACATTCAACAACATTACGATAAATAATAGCAACCTTTTAATGTAATACAACGTTTATATAAGTGGATGAATTAAGAAAGATTATAATGTTAATAACATCCAATGGTAGACAAAGTAAATCGAGAAGACAATCTAAATGTAGCTCTGCCATTCAACGTTATGGTGTCATCGTGGGTGAAGGAATGTCCAAAAGAAGATTACAATCTTCCTCCAGACTGGCAACGTAGCGTTCTAGAACCTCATGCTCATACTTTTTGTTGGTGTATATATCATTGTAGTTGTGATGAATTTCAACAAAGTCCTTCATGTTCATTGCATGGCCCCACAATGACTTGCACTCGACAATTAGTAACATAATCTCAGCTTTTAAAGAATTAGTTGTTGGGGGGAGATCGACTACCCAATGGAAGTATCTGCACCGATATTTTCCCTAAAATGTATTATCAAGTTAAAGTGAATGACAACAAACATGCAACTTACACTAGGGAAACCTATTATTTATGTATTTACTATCGCACCTCACGAGAAGGACATATGTAATACATTTTGCCCGAGCTTTCACTCAGAATGCCAAAATCATACAACCCTACATCCTCTGTGTTAAGCCGTAAGGCTGCATCTAACCCACAATCACACCTCAAAACTTCATATGGATTCATCGAAATCTAAAACACGGTTGATGATTAGTAAAATAATGTCTGGTTCTGAACATAGATTTCAAATATAAATTGCCAAACATATCAATAGGCCTAGTTGATTGTCCAAACATAAAAGCAAAGTTAATTTGAAAGGTTGTTATACATCTATGATGTATTGTATCCATCTTCCTCAGTTGATGAACCCTTATTGCTCGTGATGTGAAGTCATTGGTGAAGATATTGGCACCTCTTCTATAGAGTTGAAATATCTTGTTCTAGCCTATCGGTGTCTACTCTTGTCGAACAAACAAAGTCACATTGTTCTTACCATAACTTGCATTCATTGTGTGCATATGCAAGTTGTGTTAGCATTGCATCCTAACTGCAGTAAGCGTGGCCACTGTAGGTTGAACACGTTGTGCAGGCAACCTCATATGACATCTGTTCTAAACAAGACCCCTACCACATGTAAAATACGGTTTGTGGGGGTTGTTGTCTTCAAAACGTCCATTTGTCGCATCTGTGGCCTCCATATACACTCGTATAGTGCATTGAAGGCCACATGGACAGGAAGGCATTCCATTCTCCATTTCAAGATAACCTAATGAAACATAATGTGATGTTTTTAATTAGGAGCCATAAAACATTGCATGAAACAAACAATTTAGGGCACCACAATCACGTGGTTGATGAGTTATCATATGCTTCAAAAAATATGACAAGTACAAAGTAAGGTCAATGAGTATCCCAAAGGAAATTAAAAATGGTTTCATGTAATACATCACCCTCCCTTGCATTGGTCGGAGTTGTTTGTTGTAGGGAACTCAGGTCGACCCCAGTAGGTGGGACGGCAGACATTGAACTGTCACCTGGGAGTTCATCCATCATAGTGTCGCCATCTTGCCGGTGATGTATAAAATTGTGGAGGATACAACAAGCCATTACGAGACGACACTGCGAATGTATAGGATATGTCACCCCTTTTTTAAGGTAGGCAAACTGCCTCTTCAACACACCAAATGCTCTTTCTACAACATTATGTAATTGAGTGCAGCGGTGGTTGAACATCTCCTTGCTGGTGTATGAATGTTTGTTTCCTCAGTACTTAGAAATATGGTAAGTTGTGTTGTGATAAGGTGTAAGAAATTGACGAGTGTTGGCATACCCTACATCAACTATGTAAAACTTTTCTATCGAAACTTTAAACCCGCCCGTGGTCGTTGCTGATTGTAGGACCCTTTGGTCATCAGCCGAGCCCTCCCACCTAGTTAGGACATATGTAAACTCTATTGAGAAGTCTACTACAACCATGACATTAAGAGAGGCATTCCCTTTTCTGTCTCGGTGGTGATTTTGCTTGTCGTGTTTGACCAAGACTAGGATGTGTGTTCCGTCAATTGCCCCGATGGCATTCTATAACACCAAATTTGGTTGTAAACATACAAAATATTTGAAAATGATTATAAATTGTAGGGGATAACTATTACCTTGAAGTAAGGGTAGAACCTTGGGCTGTCCAATATATGAGAATGTGTTGTTGTGCATGTCGATGCAGTTTGCATGACAATATAGTCATGGGACAACGCACACACAACATCCAACACTTCGTTGAACTTTCTACTTATGGTCTCACCAGAGTGTGTAGTCCTAAGCCAAAGCACGATTTGTATATCCATGGCCAACCATCTGTAGGAAGTAGCATACAACCTCAACTGATGATACACCTCTAGTACTTTGTAACAAGCCACGACTCTCAAGCTTGTCCACAAGGGCCATTATAGTATGTGGTTGCATTCGGTATAGGTCATACACCCTTTGTTCATGCCCAATTATTATTTCTAACACCTTTTGGTGGCCACTCCTAATGCTAGTTGACCTAGGTATTGTAGGTGGTATGTCAGCATCAACAGATATATTGTCCATGATGGAGTTCACTATCGACTTAGCTATTGCATCAACAATGTGATTTGCTGGACCAGACAAGGTATGTAAAATGTGTGTGAGGAGGTCAGTTGCTTGTGTATGGTCACTGGCAGACATGATGCCTATAATTAAAATGATAACAACGTTGACATGGTGACTATAAAAAGAGAATAACTACTTGAACATAATATGAAACAATTGACATGGAAAAATAACGGCTTCAACATTACAAACTAATTAGATTGTATGGAAAACAAATGTCTGTATGGGAAAGCAATTATTACAACAATTAAGCAAATTGAAATCGATGTCCTCAAACATAGCAAACATAATGGAAAAAATAAAGTTCCCACTTATGATCCCGAAGGGCCAGCATCATTGGGTCGAGTATACCACATGGATGGCATACTTGATGTGGTGTTGAAGTTGGGTGGCGGGGACTGCGAAACAAATCCATATTGAGATGGCACAAAAGAGGATGGCATTGAATATATTGGTGTTGTAATACCGCCTTGGGACCTTTCCCAAAGGTCTTACAACCATATTGTTATTTTGTAAGGTGTGTGTCTAAGGCTGAGGTAGATGTTGCAGTTTGTTGAGTCCTTTATGGCGTTCACAAGTGTTGTAAATACATGACTGGGGGCATCGGGGAAAGTGTCATTGAAATGTTGTAAAATGGTTGCAAAATCTTCTTTTTCAAAGGCTCTGGTGGCCACACATGTGCCTAACTCATGAACCTTTGCGTACACCTATGTGAGTTTAAATAACACTTCATTAGAAAGCACACATCGGTCTTGTGCCATTGATGGTCGCTTCCTGTGCCTATGGATAGGAGGAGTCCTCCCCCCAACACTCTGGGTATCTATTCCACCTCCCCCGATGTCACCCTCACTTTGCATCCCAGGTGCGCCTATGTCCGGTTCCTCTAATGGGGTTCCTGTGTTCATGGGTGTATCAGACACATCTAAGTCGACAGTAACATCATCCTTGGAGGCAACGTCAGAAGGTATTTGTCTGTCTGTAGAAGACATTGCATGGTGTCCTCTAGCGATGTTCCTCCCCGCCATCATCTCGATGTCGTAGTAGTGGGTAAAGGGGCATTTAAGCAACTTAGCAAGGTCCTTGTTTGCCTAAGTATTAGAAAATTTTGTATTAGGAAATTTAAGTGGAAATGTAGGACATTACTTTTGGGTTCAGGGTATGATTATTGTATATACCGCAAGGCTCTCCCTCCACTCAGGGGTGTCAGGCAGTGTGGGCTTGTTCCTTGTCTCATCCCATCCGACGCCACTCTTGTTGGTCATAAGCTTCAATCTGCCATACTCCCTCCTCAGGTTCTTCCACCGAGTTTTGATCTGGTCTAAATTACAACCCGTCTTCCCCATCCTATTTTGCAAATCACAAAGTACCTCCCTCCAAGCGTCCCTAGTAAAATGACCATCAATACACCTGCCTATGTCATACTGTCTCCACAATGCTGATATTAGAGCGGCGTCAGACTCTCTTGACCACAAACAATACAGAACTTGGGGTCTACGGAAGACATACTCACGTAGGTGATGCAATATATAATGATAGTGAGGGGTGTTTACAATGATAATTAGTATATAACATGTATAATTTTCAATAGACACATCCCATGAAAATAGAGAAATCCTTCTGCTAAGAATAAATTACTATATAACATAGTGTTACATCTCCCCTTCACAAATGAGATCATGCATCTATTGTAATGTAGGTTTGATATCATACCTACATGTATGTAGCATACAATTTGACATGCTACATACATGTTATATTTAAAAGGAAATTGAGTAATGGTTTTTTCTAACTACATGGCCTTAAATACAATCTTTTCAAAGTGGAACTCACCAAACATCCATGTTGAAACCTGGCTACACAATTTATATTCACTAGTTATGTCAAAATAATTATATATTTATAGGGAAAAGTAGGGAAGCAAGCCAGTTAAGACTTTCTCTAATTTGTAACATGTCAATAGTAAAATGACATGTACTTTCCTTTTTGAACATGCACTAATTTATAAATTTCCTAGTGATCCCTTCAAGTTTGCAGTATGTGATTACTGAAATTAACACAACTACTTTTGTTCCAAAAAAAATTATAACTTATACTCACAATAATATATAGGCAACACATGCTAAGACGTGAATTGTATATAAATACTATTAAGATGGTGTTAAAATAACATTAAGATGGTGTTCAAATAACATTAAAAGTATAACATAATTTTTTTTACAATTACCAAAGTTGTGGAGTGAAATAGCTCAACAACACATAGTCTCAACTTAACTATAAGAAAGAGGCACATGACTTTGTTGAACCTCTTTTAAAACTTATTTTTTTCATCAGTCTCATGATGTTATACTTTGAAATAGAGAGAGAGAGAGAGAGAGAGTAGTTCGTGGAATCCCTCCAACTTATATGCACACAAATAATATCACACAAATTGACTATTGGAACACACAGACTAAATAGGCTAATGAATAACAATCAAGTTGTTGGAACATATACAGACATCTTGTAGCCACTTTTTACAAAATTAGTAAAATGTACATAATTGTTTGTTGGCTTTTAATTAGTACTGAACCGTAATGTAATAAATTATGTACAACCAGTAAAAATAACCAAGCAATTAAAATTCCAGTGACTCCCTCCAACCTGTTATACAGATAAAAACTACCTAAACAAATAAACAGAATGGACAATTGTGAATTTAATGTCTTTATGTATCTTGATAATCAAATATATCCAAAACCTGACACTTCTATAACAACTCTATTTTCTTTAGCTAATGAAATAAAAGAGAGGGTCAGTCGATCAAAGGGGTTAGTTGGAATAGCTGCCAGCCCAACAACTGGAATAGATGGAGAACAACCAGTGGGACAGAAATTCTAAATGAAGCAGACAGCCATCCAGCTAAAGCAAGCAGAGCAATAGTTGGAATAGAAGACTGATAGCCTTGTCACCTCTACTTATTCATAGGGTAGTAGATAAAATATTCCATAGGTCATCTATATTAATTAGTAAAAATAGGTTTACTTCCAATACTACTTTCAATTCACTAGACTTGGTTTGCACAAAACAATTATTTTTGCAATTGAATCATCGATCTTCTTATATATTAATGAATTTTTAGAGTCAGAGATATTAAAAGTATAAGGTATGTGATAAAGAAAATTTTAGTAATTAGACTTGGATCAGAGGAAGGTAGTAGTAGAATGTTTGGAAGAATAGAATATTTGTTTCACAATCATTCTTTCCTTTTCCTCAATATTCATTTCTTGAAAATAAAGTGATAAACTTACATTGAAAAGGACCAATGAGAAAGTAAGGGGACATTTAAAAGTCTAGTTGAATGTAAAAGCAAAAGTAGATATTTCTAAGGTGTGAAACTAAGATTGAAGAAGGTGATAGTTTGACTTTACAATAGTATAGCCCTTCTCATATGAGAATGTTAGTTAGTTCAAACATAGAAGAGATACATTATCCTTATGTTGATGCTATGGAAATATAATAATAATACCCTTGTCTAATGAGGGAGTTTGAGATAGAGAAGCAACACGGATCTCATCTAGTGAGGAGAGTGACTCCTGAATGTTCCAACACACAAACCCAAATGGTCATCCTTCAATTTATATAACTTCCAAAAATAGAGCTTAAAGAGTAATAATGAGCAAGGATTAACAAGTAAGGATCTGAAGGAGGTATATTGAAATATTAGAAATATCATGTAAAATAATAAAATTCCTAGAAGTAAAATTGTTAAGGGCATAATAAGGATGTAGAAGCAAATTTAGCCATGTACATGGGTGTAATGTACAAAATAAAACAAATAATTAGTTGTTCTTTTATTCTTAATTGGTTAGTGGTTCAATATAGTTTAGTTGTGATAAAATCACAATTTCAGTTTAAAGGGTCTTCAGAATTTGAATCCATGTATGGTAGAAGAGGATAAGTTATGTCTTCTTATATTAAGTTTAGTTGTATTCAGAAGTATTGAAAACCATATTGCATAAGTAAAACACAATGTAGGTCAGAATACCAACTAAGAATGGAGATTTAAGAAATGGCACTCAGTATAAAGGATGATTTATTTTCATTGACTTTGAATAAGCTAGACAATTTTTTTTTGTGTTTGAGATGTTTTACTACACTATGATTGTTGTTTTGAATATTTAATATAAAAATGACGTAGACGACAATCTAAAAAATAGAAAGGAATATGAGTTAATATACATAAAGCTAAACTTTTTACACCATCCTTGTATACCTATACATTTCTTAGATGAAACTCCTTAAGGGGGAGATGTTGTTACAACCATATCTTATTTTATTGGTAATATATGAGGGGTTAAGAAAATCAGTAAGGAGAAAGAATCACATTTGACGACAGTACTACAATATAGCTCCAAACGATTTAGGACCAGTTGTCAGTTTTGTATGATCAAAATAATTTCAAATCAGTAACACTGAATCTATTTTTTTGGTCTATGATTTAAACTAGCCAAATCAAGAGAGCGATTGCCAAATTCGTGATTAGGAATTCAAAGAATATAATACTTGTTAGTTGTTAATCAAGATCGATTGAATACTTCTTTGTGTTTGGTCTGATATGTCTAAAGAAACAAGATGATCATGCAAGCATTTCCATCAAATATGTTCCTAACCTTCCTTCACTACTAACAGTAATAGATATGCACCATGGAAAGAGATTAGGTTCTAATACATGTCATCAAAAGCAACTACCAAAGATACATACACCGTTACTAATAAATCAAGTTCTACCCTAAATCGACCATCCCAAATAAATCAAGTTCTACCCTAAAACGTCACCAACCTGTTCACAAGGGGACAACGAGCAGGGAGTGTGGAATCATCGGTTTGTGCAGTGCCACCGGAGTTGGGCCAGGGACGACAACCAGCTTCGGAGAATAGTTGCTCCAAGAGGCATAGGTGGATGTGAAGAACCTCGCAGCACAAGGCGAGGAATATGAAGGCACACAGACACTGCTTGGACGAGCTAGGGTTTGTTCTGTTCGTCGACAAGATGGGATGATGTCAGGTTTCAAATAGGCGATGTCCAAGCTAGAGCATGGGTACCTTGTTGCTTTTGCAGGTTGTAGCCACCCCAGTAGACTGGCGGTCGCAGACGGATGCATTGATTCTCCATGCGGACGCTTTACCCGACAAACGATGCCCTCCATCCGCGAACTACTCGAGGTAGCAGACATCACTTTAACTCCTCACAGACCAACAGTATAGAAGGCAGAGGGAGAGGTGAGACTGTTGCGAGGGAGAGGGGCGGGAGGGAGAGGGTCGAGAGGGAGAGGGATAGGGTGAGAGGGAGAGGTGCGAGAGGGAGAGGGAGGGGCGCGAGGGAGTCAAGGTCGGGGGGTGTCAGGGCCAAAACCCGGACTGGGATTTCCAATCCCGCCTCTACCGGGACTGGTTTTTTTGGATTATGGGATTATGTTATCCCAAAACGGGGGTCGAATGGGATTGGCAACAAAACATGTTTTTTGCCCAAACCGGTCCGGGTTACGCCAACGTGGCGCTATACGACAGGCTGAAAACCGGTCCCGATCTAGAACCAAACATGGGCTAACTGTCTAAGGGCTTGGAGTATTTACTGCTTTATTAAATGCCAAAGTCAATCCATTACTGGGATTATTGAAACGGAACTGTATATAGAAATAACCTCTCATCGGAGAAGAAGAAAACTAAAAAATGTGGCTTTCCATTCAGACAAGTTTGTCAAAAACTGCACTATAGACACCATGTAACGTCAAGTGAGCCAAGCATGAAATGTTCACTAAAATAGAGGTTGGGCTCCCTTTGAATACCTCACACTAGCAAAAAGGAAAAAAAATGGAAGGATAGGAATATAAAGTTGGAGCAGTAACATCATATTCATAGTCATGATAAGGGACACTTCAAGCTTTTTTCAATAATGACAATGATCGTCTAGGACTTAGGTGAGCGAAAGCTCGAATCTCATCCTCATTGGAGGTTCCATGCAAGGACTCAAAGGGAATGACCCCATTGGTGGCTAGGTCTTTTCCCTCCTCTCGCATAGTGAAGGGCTTGGAAAGGCTTTTCTCTTTCAGTGCAGAGACAATATCAACTAAAAATGTGTGATAACCAATTATTACATTGTTGGAGAACAGAAGTATGGAAGGAGTCTATGTTATTATGGGTATTCTCAAAAAGAAAAATGTCAATTAAGTTCATGCCAAATATTCCACAATATACTACTCATGATAGTAGGTCGATCAGAAAGCCTTTTTAGAGTATATGTAATTCTTAACATCAACAACTAGTATGTAAGACTAGTTGTTTAGTGAGCCGACGAGACCATATGAGTTGAAACTACTTATTCCTAAGCGGTTTGAGAATGCATTTGTAAAAAAAAGAATAAAAAGTGTTCTCAGAGTTTATGTGATATGAAAGACAAACATGAGGACCAACCATACCTCTTTTAATCCAATTAAAGCCAAGGAGGGGTTTATAACGAAGCATAATCCATCTATAGATGATTATATGAGGTGTGCAATTAACATTCTAGCTTCTTTTACCATTTGACAACAATTACAAAAAAGGAAAAATGTATGATTTGGTCAACATAAACAATCAACCCAAGTCTAAATGATATTGTGGTTGATAGTGAAGATATGATAGGAGGTTGGTGAAGTTCATAATGTTCTCATAAGTGAAGTGAAGTTGTGTGATGGCTCATTTGAGGTCATTATCATGAAGAGATTATGATAGCATAAGATTAGTGTTGGCGGTGATGTACTTTATATGATTAGAAATTTGTAAAGAGTGTTTCATGTTCTCAATATACCCTAGAGGTCACTAGGGGCCTAACCAAAACGTCAAAATATTGAAGGATCTGGGTGTTTGTGGATAGTGTTTTGATTAAATATAAGTTTTGAGATACTTTCAAAATATGATGGATGTGAATATGTGACTTTATTCCAGACTTTATGTGTGTGGTAGTATTGTTTCCAGACATGATTGGACAAAATTGATTTATTTTCTCTACATATAGAACTATAATGTTTTACTAAACATGTTGTGAGACTATACTCTAATGTTAATACTACCACAACCACCAAATATTTACCTTCCCAATATATGAAAGTTGAGCGACCAAATGAATATACAATTTATCTCTCACGTCCCCCCGGGTAAAATAGTTCATGGTGATCTTAGTTTATTTCTCAGTTGCGGTCATAAGAGGAATATAATTGATAATGTATGTTGACATGTTTAGAAGAGTTGCAATGAGTAATTGATAACATACATCTCTATTCAGGTAAAAATGATATCTAAAGTACCATAAAATTATGGATTTTTTATGATTGGGTCCTAAACTAAGGTTTTGAGCATGAAAGTGAGAGGGGTAAGGGAAAGTATCTAATGGGAAAAAAGTCTTTGTAACATCTTAATATGTGTTTGAACATTTACATGTTGGAAGATGAAATTACACAGGTAGCAATAATAGTTTATACATTAAATTTTATGCAAAGACCCTAGAGATGTGAGAACATGCTAAGAATGTGATCAATATAATGAGACTTTTGTCATCTGGTTTGAGAAAGATGATAACGCCATTGACAAACTAAATAATGGTATCCTCCTCAAATTTCTAGTCATAAATGCAATCAAGTATCCCATTATTCTTTGCAAGGTTTATCATGCAAGCTAGGATGAAAATGACTAATATAAAGAGACTTGGTAAAAGTGGGTCATAGTGTCTAACACCATTTGAAATGAAAACTATTTTGTTGATTAGAGTTTATAAGTGTGTTGAGCTTATACTTATGCAAATCCACGTGATGCAATTGTTAGAGAAAATATATTCCTTCATGCAATCTATTAAAAACTACATGTTGATATGGTCAAAAGCATTCTTAACACCCACTTTAAGTGTAAGAAAAGATACCATTATTGTACCAGGTGTCGATGGTTTCATTGACCATAATATATGCATCTTCAATGTGTCTCCCTACAATGGAGGTAGATTATTTCTTGCCAAAAATGTGTTTTGTGTGTGACTTTGTCTTTTGGAAAGCACATTAGGCAAGATTTTTTATATGAAGCATTAATAAGGTTGATTGTAAGGAACTTTTTTAATGCAATATGGGTTCTCAATTTTTCAATGAGTGCAATGTGTGATTGATTCAATTTGTCTATTTCAGTTGTGATCTAATCATGCATGGGTTCAATATAGAAGAATAAAGATCATTTGATATTTTTTGAGTGCAATATGTGACTAATTTAGGATGTCTATTTGGGGCATGATGTAGATATTCATGGTGTTCAATATAGTAGGATAAGTTCATGAAACATCATTTTATCATGTCCCAAAATATGTGATTGATAGAGAGGATAAAACCGCTAGGTCATGGGGATTTGTCTGTACCTAGATTGTGGACGACTATATTGATTTCATCTTTTGTGAAAGCACATAATAGATTTTGTGAAAGTTCAATTATTTTTGGGAAAGAGAATCCAATTTAAGTTAGAGATGAATTGATCTGGTTCTCTTATGGTTGAATACGAAAGTAGTCGTTGTTGCTATGTGATAATTGTAAGGACCCTTACCTGGGTTTTGGGCTAACCCTATTTGTTTTGCATAAGTAAGTTGCTTAGAAATTTAATCTAATCCTTTGAGGTGTTTTTTTTTATCATGAGACATACTTATGTTTCAAGTTTGGTTTTGTTTGGATAATGTTTGAGCAATGTTTGCTTATTTTGGACCAAAGTGCAATTTACCCAAGATGAGTGGTTATCTTGCAATATGTCACATGTTGATTGTTACCTTAGTGATTTAACATCATAATAGAGAGTACGATGCTATGGGGCACCTTGTGGAGAGCTTATGTTTCAAGTTGAGCTTGTGTGGATAATGCTTGTGCCTTATGTGCTAGTTTTGGTGTAAATTGCAATTTACCCAAAGTAAAGGGGTTGACATGCAATTTACCATCTCTATAGTGTTCCTCCTTTTGTTTTACATCATATTTAAGATAGAGAGAGATGGTCACCTTATTTGGGTCTTGGTTATGTGGTAACATCCTTGGTGATGTTTAGAACACATGAGTAAGGTGTGTCTTGCACCTAGATGTGTTATCTCGGGTTAGAGAGCCTTGGAGAGGTTGTGTACCAATTTGTGAGTGTGTAGAGATATGCATATCAGTTTGTGAATGTGTAGGATTATGTTGTATCAGTTTGGAGGAGTGGAACCCTTGGTAGGAAGCCAAGAGGCCGACACTCTACCTAGAGTATATCACCATAATCATGCATGTTAAGCTAAGTGATTGCATGTGGCGTTTACACGTGGAAAAGTGTCACCTAGACTCTTAAGGTGATGACACATCTCCCTTGAAATATCTCTCATACTCCTAGTATATAGTCCTATTTCTCTCCATGCAAGAGGATCCTTTTGGCCATTCTTGCTTTCCCTCCTTGGTAGACGACCTTGAGAAGTTTTAGGAGCTAGAGAGGTTCTCTTGGAGCTTGGAGGATGAGTCCCATGCTTATGGTGTTCTTTGATCATATTTCATATTCTACCTTGGTAAGTTATGTTTCTTAGCTCTCTTCTTCTTCTCGGCCATGGATCATGGATATCTCCTTTTCATCTCAAGCTATCTTAACCTTGGTCTCATCTTCTTCCTTAGAGGTGTTGTGGTGATCAAGTGGAGGATCATCTTCAACCTTGAGCTCGTGAGCTTGAAGCTTGACCTTAGAGCTTGGATCTTAGTGTTGATATTTGAGGTGGGTTATATAACTCTTAGCCTTCTCTGTTATTATTTTCCATCTTTCATGTGCCTATAATGTTTCTCATCTCTAAATCATCTATCCCATATATGTTAGTAGTTGGTGATGGTTTTGAGAATTATTTTGGTGAAGGAATCTCATTTAGGTTGTTGTCCATATCTTGTACCTTCCTGCCATGATAATAGAGGGACTAGTGGCCGACATCCTAAGGTTGAATATGACAAAGTTAACACACCTTGATATAAACGACACTCAAACCCGACATGCCTTGAGGGTGCTAGCCCGACATGCTTTGTGATGCTTAATTTATGCCACCCAACTGATGCTTAAACTGATACACCTTGATAAGGTGAATTGTTATACCGTGTTGATGCCCTAACCCTAACAACCGGACACACCGCTAGCTCGACACAAGTGTGATGAGTAACACACCTTGTCCGACACACTAGATGAGGGTATGACTGATGCATGTGTCTAACCTGACACATTTCAAGTAAGGTTAAACTGACACACCTTGGGGAGGTTAACCCCTTGTGCCTTGCATAGAGGTAGTCAACATGTTATGGTGGTGACAAGTCAATGCCCAATGTCAAGTATCAACCGACACCATGAGTGCTAAACTAATATACCCTAAGATGTTAACCCGACACCTTGAGGTATAACCCAACAAACCTTGATGTGGTCAGGTCGATACATGAGGATGATGAAACCGAGATCTCCCTAGCCATATGAAACCAATATATCAAGGCTGACCCAAGATGTTGCAAACTGAGACACACCTTGATGAGGTAAACTGATACACCTAGTGGGTGTTAAGACCGTATTGCAATATGGATGTCAAGCCGACACACCTTGGAAGGGATGAATCTGACATCTAGGATTAAGGGATAAAGTGAGATGCTATGTAATTGATTAGTTGATACATGTGTAATGAAGGGTCATTACACCTATACTCTTGTGTATGGATATAGTCAATGCATAGTGTGATGAGATATCTAAGATGTCGTGATTATGTATGGTCAACCCATAATTATGATGCTTAGCTCTAAAACTCTCTAATTAGGTGTGAGGTTATGGAAGTAGGGTTTAGTGATAAAGTGATCATACATTGATCTTAATCATAAGATGGTAAGACTTATGTGCTCACCTTAGTGAAAGATTGTAATCCATGGAAAGTTTCTTCTATATTCCTTTCTATATGATCATAATTTGTGAGAGAGGTTAATGAGACAACTATGCATGTACAGGATAGTGGATATGAGCCTTGCTGGAATCAAGGGGTGTTAGTTTTTGGGCAGAAATCATATGAATAAGTTTAATGATCTAATAAGTGCCTTGTGGATAGTTTGAAGTAAAACCCTTTAGTCAGGTAATCTAAGGTTTGGCATTCCTTAGTATGATAATGGGGCTGATAACTTGTGAAGGATAACAACATATGGGTCACATAAAGATGAAACATCATGTTGGTG
Source organism: Alisma plantago-aquatica (assembly GCA_963693085.1). Taxonomy (NCBI): domain Eukaryota; kingdom Viridiplantae; phylum Streptophyta; class Magnoliopsida; order Alismatales; family Alismataceae; genus Alisma; species Alisma plantago-aquatica. The sequence goes on along the minus strand of OY856411.1, from coordinate 507,865,206 downwards.
CAATAGTCAACATGTTTACATAATGAATTGTTGTAATCCACACATAGATTAATGAGATGATTCACATATACATTTATAAAATGGTGATACCAAGTGTTGATTACACGATGATCTAATTATATTTAGATAATTTTGATCAAACCTAAATCAGTTTTAAGAAAGTGGAAATTTGTGTATTTAGGGTGGGTGATGTAATCATGAGGTAAAACCCTAATCGGCTATATATATGAAGAGTACTGAGCCTAATTCTAAGGGTAGGTCATATCATTTAATGTGTATGAATAGAAAGCATGATAACATACTCTCTCTTTTAAATTACATGGCTTTAATCTTGTGAATTAATGGGGTGTTATAATTAATGAATACTATGAAGATGGTTAAATAATATCAAGCATTAGCCTTAAGCCTTGATAAGGGAACGTGAAAAATATGGATATGTGAATGTACATACTTGGTTACATTATCTAATTCTTAGCCTCATACACTCCAACTTATGGGAGGTAGTAAAAGTTAGAGATTTGAGATAGGATGCTTGAGAACCCTATGTGAAATAAGCATGAAGCCTAATCCTAAATTAGAGAACTTATGATGCACGGTTTGCTTTATTTAAAGGTGTTTAATGTGTTGAAATGTATGATCTCTCCGAATGTAATAGCTAATGATTATTGTGGTATGTATATGTGATGTGGCACAAATGATGATTGGCATAAGTAATGCTTATATGCCAAATGAAGCATGATGAGATAACAATGAATCACGAGTGTGATGTGATGGGTCTTAGGACTTGGTAAGGGCTTAGTGCCTAGTTGAGGTGATATCCTCTGGTACCAGAGTGAGGGATTGATATCCCCTGATAATGTGTTGATGGTGACAGCCTTGTGAATGGCAGTGGTACAATGTTATGAGATGATGGAAATAAGTTTATAGTTTAAATGATTATATCTCTTATTGTATTATTATGCCCTTTCTTTTAAATAATTTGTCTATGGTTTGTACGTTGTAACTTGATTGATGCTAAAAGACACTTTAATTGGTCTAAATAATCAAGTGGAATCTAATCATGTAGCTTGCCTTGTGCCATAGATCCATTCAGTGTCAACATTTGTTGGATGGTGAAACAAGTTTAACTCGGATCGCATATTTTTGAATATGTGAGGTGCAAGTCGAATATCCACATGCATCCTTAATTTTTGGTTGTGTGAGACGGCCATGCGTGAGCTGATCTCGTTGTGATATGGATGGCCATGTGTGAGCCTCTTCTTCTTGTTAGCACGGCCATGTGTGAGCTTGTTCTCCTAGTGTCATTACATGTACTAAGGTGGGCTAGATGTTATGCGGGTGGCCATTCATGAGCCAACCCCTTTGATGTGACTATATGTCACTTTTTCAGTTGACTGATATGTCTATGTGGTGTTCTCATGTACTGACCACGAGGTGTTGAGAGGTCGTGGATTCTAATTCTTCCATTGACCTTGTATGGCATTGATTTCGACTTCACAGTGGTCAGTTGGATTTGGGTGGTATGACTCAAATCTTCAGGGCATAATAAAATACGTAATCAGCCATGTAGTGTACATGTATAGGATCAAATACAAGAACATTGGATGAGGCCTTGATTTGCTTTTATACTGTTTAGTTTGTAACATTTAGACATGTTCTTCGTATTCCTTTTCAAGCATAAAGATAATCTACTGTGTAGTGTAGATGCCTAAAATGCTTAAGCAGGTGATAGTTGCCCTACTTAAGAGAATTTGTTGAATATACTCATCTTATAATAATATTCCTTTCTGCTTAAGTATCTGTGATAATGATAGAGATGGTAGAGAGTTATATCTCTCGTTGGGACTTTTATCTCACCCTATTGGTTAACTATCATTTAGGTGGACGTGCATGCCAAGCTAAAGAGCGGATAGCTGATAGCATGAAATGAAGAGGAACTACACCTGATGGATCATGGTATATGGATAATGTCTAGTAATAGAGTCATATGTGTCGTCTATGTACACTCAGGTTCTTGGGGGTGTTCTCGATGCATTTTGATGACATAATGATCGACATGTGGTTTTTGGATCGTGTGCCTTTGATGGTATGTACATACATGTAGAACAATTTGTTATCTTATGTAATAGATTGATTGGAAAACAATGTTGTAGCACTCTGAATATATGTTATGAAATGCAAGTATGAACTCTTGCATAACAAATCTCAACTCATGTTGCTGCATTCCAGTTTTAATTTCTTGTGATTTTTGGTAATCAACTAATTAATGGCTAATCATGGTTTAAGTTTTGAGTAATCTCTCTTTGTGGGGCAAAAGGGGTCACATTTGGTGGTATCAGAGCTATAGGTTTGCTGAGTCTATAGGGACCCTAGGACTAGGATTAGGATGATGTCTAAGATAAGAACATGATATAAAATATGGTGCATATTGCCTAATCTTAGTACTTGAGTGCCCTGGCCAAGTATTCAAATATTGAACAAAAGGTAAGTATGGAACTCTTAGATTGATTTCTCTTTGATTAATCTGATCAAGTAGTCATTTTGAAACAATCTAAAGAGCATAAAAAATCAGGAATCATGACGCTAATACCTTCGTCATACTATTAAAAGAGATAAGAACTACACCATCACTTACCAAAACTTGAATGTTTGGTTGTTAAAAGAGAAAGATACAACTCATAAAACCTAAATCTAAGTGTGGAGGTGATAAGATACATTCTTGAAGCTGTATTTTAAGAAATGTATCAAGAAAAAGAAAAATGAATATGTGCTAATAAAGTAAGTCAAGGCGTAAAATCCACTTAATATGAAGAGAACTCCTGAAACAAGAATGAAGTGAGAAGACAACTGAGGATGAATAATGGATAAATAAGATGGAACCTGAGTTAATCTTAGACCAACCCATGAGTATAAGAAAGCATAAAGTGTGATCTTCATGATATGTGGAAGGGAACAAGGAAGATGACCCCTGCTCAATAAAGAGTATGTAAAGAATAATGACCCTTTTCATGATGTAAAGATGAAAATGTGGTAAAGGAAATGTTCATAAACATGAAGAGAAATAATCAAAGAAAGAGTAATGAAATGTAATCATCTTTACAGTTCCTACGCTAATGTCAAGGAAACCAAGGTGAAAACAAGTTAAAGTGACACATGAACAGTTGGAAACTCGTGTAATAACCAAGGAAGGTGGTAATCCCTTCTTCGTAATAAGAAATCCCTGGGTGATGATGTGGTGATAGGAGAAGTATGTTCCCTTGTGTTCTTTCCTTTCAAGGATGTGGCAGTCAAGTGATTCTTATGTTACTTGATGTGTATGGTTTAGAAGTGATCCTAAGATGGATACTCTGATAGGTATTAGTTGGTCTTGGACTTTAATTCCAAGATGGTGACATCTGAGAATGGTGATGTTTTATGAACCTTATAAGATGTTGGAAAGACCCTTCTGATATGTTTGGGTTGGACAGTAGTAGAAGATGGTGCATGTGATGAGGATGTGATGTATTTTTGACATGTGATGATGGACACCAAGGTGAGGAATCCTAGTATCCAAGAAGTGCCAGTTGTGTGTGCACCCGAGAATATGTCTCTTGATAAGATGATTAAGTGCTTGACTACCTAGAAAGATTGACTTTGGAATCAATCTGGTTACAGGTGCTCAACCTATGGTATGGATATCACATGTTAGGGGTTTATGCACCACATAGGATGATGTTGGCAAGGATGCATAAGTTGAAGAGACAGTTGCAAGATCTTCTTGGGTAAAGTTCATCAGGGTGAGTACAATCCCTTGGTAGTACCCCTATCAGGTTTGCAAGAGAGAAAGGTTCTAAGAGGGGTGTACATTGATGGGAAGGATTTCTAATCCCTATCTGGATCAGTTGAGGAGAAAGTACGACTGGGAGTATACATAGTAGCAGGCCAGTTGGTACAAGTCATCAATGAGTTTTGTGTTGAGTCAGTAGATCAGAGTAGTGCAGTGTAAGCATAGTAGGTCTTGTAGTCCCAAGTAAGTGATAGAATGCATCCCTAGTCTTTCCTTGGAAGAGACATGCTGATGTTTGAGTAGGGTATGGTAAACTTCCAGGTTTGAGAATCTTATCATACAATGTTGTAAGTTGAGAAGGTGATACATAAGAAAGAGTTAACACCTGAATCAGATAAGTCTGTATAGTGCTTCTATGACTAAGAAAGTATCACCTGGCATAGGGTTGACTCTACAATCGATAATGGAAAGGATAAGTTGAGTATGTGTTCTGTGCAACAGATCCTGTGTACACCTTGGATAAAAAAACATGTTGGTCAAGTCTTATGACATCACCCTGACACCAAGGATCTATGTGAAGTTTTGAAGATACAATACATGAGTAATATCCATTGTCTTTCGCCTGGGATTTTGGGGGTAAAATCCTTGTTAGGGGTTTATGACTTGTAAGGACCCTAGCCTAGGTTTTGGGCTAACCCTATTTGTTTTGCATAAGTAAGTTTCTTAGAACTTTAATCTAATCTTTTGAGGTGTTTTGTTATCATGATACATGCTTATGTTTCAATTTTGGTTCTGTGTGGATAATGTTTGAGCAATGTTTGCTTGTTTTGGACCAAAGTGTAATTTACCCAAGATGAGGGATTATCTTGCAATATCTTACATTTTGAGTGTGCCCTTAGTGATTTAGCATCATAAGATAGAGGATGATGCTACGGGGCACCTTGTGGAGAGCTTAAGTTTCAAGTTGAGCTTGTGTGGATAATGCTTGTGCATTATGTGCTACTTTTCGTGTAACTTGCAATTTACCCAAAGTAGAGGGGTTGCCATGCAATTTACCATCTTTAGGGTGTTCCCCCTTTTGTTTGACATCATCTTAAATGTATAGAGAGAGATATGGGCTCCTTTTTTGGGTCTTGGTTATATGGTAACATCATTGGTGATGTTTAGAACACATGAGTAAGGTGTGTCTTGCACCTAGATGCGTTATCTCATGTTAGAGAGGCTTGGAGAGGTTGTGTATCGGTTTGTGAGTGTGTAGGAATATGACATATTGATTTGTGAGTTTGTAGGGCTATGTTGTATCAATTTGGAGGAGTGGCACCCTTGGTAGGAAGCCAAGAGGTCGATACTCTATCTAGAGTATATCACCATAATCTTGCATGTTAAGCTAAGTGGTTGCATGTGGCCTTTGTACGTGGACAACTATCATCTAGACTCTTAAGGTGATGACACCTCTCCCATGAAATCTCTTTCATCCCCCTAGTATATAGTCTTCTTTCTCTTTATGCAAGAGGATCCTTTTGGCCATGCCTGCTTTCCCTCCTCGGTGAACCACCTTGAGAAGTTTTAGGAGCTAGAGAGGTTCTCTTGGAGCTTGGAGGATGAGTCCCAAGCTTGTGGTGTTCTTTGATCATATTTCATCTTCTACCTTGTTAAGTTATGTTTCTTAGCTCTCTTCTTCTTCTCGGCCATGGATCATGGATATCTCCTTTTCGTCTTGAGCTATCTTAACCTTAGTCTCATCTTCTTCCTTGGAGGTGTTGTGGTGATCAAGTGGAGGGTCATCTTCAACCTTAAGCTCATGAGCTTGAAGCTTGACCTTGGAGCTCAGATCTTGGTGGTGATCTTTGAGGCGGGTTATATAACTCTTATCCTTCTTTGTTATTTTCACTCTTTCATGTGCCTGTAATGTTTCTCATCTCTAAATCGTCTATCCCATATATGTTAGCAGTTGGTGATGGTTTTGAGAACTGTTTTGGTGAAAGAATCTCATTTAGGTTGTTGTCCATATCTAGTACCTTCCTGCCATGATAATAGAGGGACTAGTAGCCGTCATCCTAAGGTCAAAGATGACAAAGTCGACACACCTTGATCTAGATGACACTAAAACTCGGCATGCCTCGAGGGTGCTAGCCCGACATGCCTTGAGGTACTAACCCGACATGCTTTGTGATGCTTAAACCGTGACACCCAACTGATTCTTAAACCGATACACCTTGATAAGGTGGATTTTTATACCTTGCTAATGCCCTAAACCTAACAACTCAATACACCTCTAGCCCGACACAAGTGTGATGAGTGACACACCTTGTCCAACACACTAGATGAGGGTATGACCGATGCATGTGTCTAACTCGGCACACTTTCAAGTAAGGTTAAATCGACACACCTTGGGGAGGTTAACCCCTTATACCTTGCATAGAGGTAGTCGACATGTTATGGTGGTGACAAGTCAACAACCAATGTCAAGTATCAACTAACACCATGAGTGCTAAACCGATACACCCTAAGATGAGATAAACTGACACCTTGTGGTCTAACCCAACACACCTTGATGTGGTCAGGCCGATACATGAGGATGATGAAACTAGGATCTCCCTAGCCATATGAAATTGATATATCAAGGCTGACCCAAGATGTTGCAAACTGAGACACACCTTGATGAGGTAAACTGATACACCTAGTGGGTGTTAAGACTGTATTGAAATATGGATGTCAATCTGACACACCTTGGAAGGGATGAATCTGACATCTAGGATTAAGGGATAAACTGAGATGCCATGTAATTGATTATTTGATACATGTGTAATGAAGGGTCATTACACCTATACTCTTGTGTATGGATATAGTCAATGCATAATGTTATGAGCTATCTAAGATGTCGTGATTATGCATTGTCAACCCATTATTATGATGCTTAGCTCTAAAACTCTCCAATAAGGTGGGAGGTTATGGAAGTAGGGTTTAGTGGTAAAGTGGCCATACATTAATCTTAATCATGATGGTAAGACTTATATGCTCACCTAAGTGAAAGATTGTAATCAATGGCAAGTGTCTTCTATATTCCTTTCTACATGATCATAATTTTTGAGAGAGGTTAATGAGACAACTATGCATGTACATGATAGTGGAGATGAGCCTTGTTGGAATCAAGGGGTGTTAGTTTTTGTGTAGAAAACATATGAACAAGTTTAATGATCTAATAAGTGCCTTGTGGATAGTTTGAAGTAAAACCCTTTAGTCATGTAATCTAATGCCTGACATTATTTAGTATGATTATGGGGCTGATAACTTGTGAAGGATAATAACATATAGGTTAAAGATGAAATATCATGTTGGTGCAATAGTCAACGTGTTTACATAATGCATTGTTGCAACCCACACATAACTTAATGAGATAATTCACATATACATTTATAAAATGGTGATACCTAGTGTTGATTACACGATGATCTAATTATATATGGCTAATGTTGATCAAACCTAAATCAGTTTTAAGAAAGTGGAAATTTGTGTTATTAGGGTGGGTGGTGTAATCATGAGGTAAAACCATAATCGACTATATATATGAAGAGCACTGAGCCTGATTCTAAGGGTAGCCCATATCATTGAATGTGTATGAATAGAAAGCATGATAATGTACTCTCTCTTTAAAATTACATGACTTTAACCTGTGAGTTAATGGGGTGTTATAATTAATGAATACTATGAAGATGGTTAAATAATACCAAGCATTAGCCTTAAGCCTTGTTAAGGGAATGTGAAAAGTATGAATATACGAATGTGCATACTTGGTTACATTGTCTAATTCTTAGCCTCATACACTCCGACTTATGGGAGGTAGTAAAAGTAAAAAATTTGAGGTAGGATGATGCTTGAGAACCCTATGTGGAATAAATATGAAGCCTAATCCTAAATTAGAGAACTTATGATGCATGGCTTGCTTTATTTAAAGGTGTTTAATGTGTTGAAACATATCATCTGTCTGGATGTAATAGCTAATGATTGTTGTGGTATGTATATGTGTTGTGGCAAAAATGATGATTGACATAAGTAATGTTTATATGCCCAATGAAGCATGATGAGATAACAATGAATAACGGGTGTGATGTGGTGGGTCTTAGGACCTGGTAAGGGCTTAGTGCCTAGTTGAGGTGATATCCTCTGGTATTAGAGTGAGGGATTGATATCCCATGATAATGTGTTGATGGTGATAGCCTTATGAATGGCAGTGGTACAATGTTATGAGATGATGAGAATTAGTTTATATTTTAAATGATTATATCTATTGTTGTATTATTGTGCCCTTTCTTTTGAATAATTTGTCTATGGTTTGTACATTGTAACTTGATTGATGCTAAAAGACACTTTCATTGGTTTAATTAATCAAATGGAATCTAGTCATGTAGCTTGTCGTGTGCCATAGATCCATTTCGTGTCAGCATTTGTTGGATGGTGAAATGAGTTTAACTCGGAGCGCATATTTTTGAATATGCAGGGTGCAAGTCGAGTATCCCCTTGCATCCTTAATTTCAGGTTGTGTGAGATGTCCATGCATGAGTCGATCTCATTGTGATATGGATGGTCATGTGTGAGCCACTCCTTCTTGTTAGAACGGCCATGCGTGAGCATATTCTCCTAGTGTTGTTACATGTACCAAGGTGGGCTAGATGTTATATAGGTGGCCATGTGTGAGCCAACCCCTTTGATGTGACTGTATGCCACTTTTGCAGTTGACTGATATGTCTCTACGATATTCTCATGTACTAACCACATGGTGTGGAGAGGTCGTGGATTCGTGCTCTTCCATTGAACTTGTATGACACTGATTTCAACTTCCCAGTGGTTAGTTGGATTTGGGTGGTACAACTCAAATCTTTAGGGCATAATAAAATATGTAATCATCCGTGTAGTGTACATGTATAGGATCAAATATGAGAACATTGGATGAGGCCTTGCTTTGCTTTTATATTGTTTAGTTTGTAACAATTATATATGTTCTTCGTATTCATTTTCAAGCATAAAGATAATATATTGTGTAATGTAGATGCCTAACCTACTTAAACAAGTGATATTTGCCCTGCTTAAGAGCATTTTTTGAATCTACTCATCTTATAATAATATTCCTTTCTGCTTAGTTATATGTGATAATGATAGAGATGGGGGTGTTATATCTCTCACTGGGACTTTTGTCTCACCTCGTTGGTTAAATATCTTTTAGGTGGATGTGCATGCCAAGATAAAGAGCGGATAACTGAGAGCATGAAATGAAGAGGAACTCCACCTGATGGATCATGGTATATGGATAGTGTCTAGCAATAGAGTCCTATGTGTCGTCCCTATACACTCAGGTCCTTGGGGGTGTTCTCGATGCGTTTTGATGATATGATGATCGACATGTGGTTTTCAGCTCATGTGCCTTTGGTGGTATGTACATACATGTGGAACATTTTGTTATCTTATGTAATAGATTGATTGGAAAATAATGTTGTATCACTCTAAATATATGTTATGAAATGCAAGTATTAACTATTGTGTAATAAATCTCAGCTTGTGGTGCTTGCTGCATTCTGGTTTTAATTTCCTGTGATTTTTGGTAATCTGCTGATTAATGGTTAATCGTGGTTTATGTTTTGAGTAATCTCACTTTGTGTGGCAAAGGGGGTCACAATAATAGTGTGCCTATTCATAGTCATCAGGTCATTGGTCATAAGACTATGCATGATATACCCTCCCTTTATACCATTACATGTTTTTGAAACAATTTTGTGTTTCTCTTTAATCCAACGAACTTTGGAACTTTGCCTCGAAATGATTTCTTAGTAACAATGATTCAGCCTCCATTTACTTTCAATCTCAAAGGGATCTTGGGTCTATTTGATTTGGAGCTCAAATAGTTCTCATTACAATCTATCAATATTTCTATGGACCTTACCAAAAGTGACTTCAGTTTAGATATTTTAACGAGGTTTTTTATGAAGGTGTGAATCATAAAACATGGATAAAATCTAGTTGGTATGTCATCCCTCTTTGGAGAATAGTCAACCTAAACTCTATGTGAATGGTCTAGAAGATCTCAAAGCATATTTTTTTAGGAAATTTAAGGAATTAATTTGTCATTGAAAATGATGGGGAAATGATCATAAATGACTCAAGTTGAAACCTATGACTAGAAAGAGGGTATGTCACAAGATTGATTGCATAAATATTTATGCACATGAGTCTATGAAGAAACCTTAAACCAAGTCTAAAAGGAATTGGTTGTGATTAGTCAATGAGGTTTGTCCCTCTCAAAAAATGATTAAAAGTTGTGTTGAAGTGTGTATTTTTAACATTTGGGCCCACTGCCCAATGCCCTAATAGAGTTTTGGGGACAATAAATTGTCTCACAACCACCTCTAGCCCTGACTGTGCGCTTTGTCCTCACTCACACATAATCTAAGGATCAACTTCCCGACAAATCGCCCATCCTAGTACTACTCTGGTCTGAGCACACTTAACTGTAGAGTTCTTAGTGATGGGTTCCCTGAAAAGGGGTGCACCTTGGTAGCATGGGTAGTCCAATCATTCCTTTTAAGATGATTTTATCTAAGGTCTCAAATCATGGGATATTATAATTTCCCACGCTTACCTTTCAATGTCCTTGTCAAGGCTCAACTATATGGCCTCATAATCTTTCCCCATTTTAGTATAGTAGAATGGCCCATTCACACCTAGCTCTAGGTCATGGTTACTAGAGCAGGGTGAATCAATCACCATGATATCCCTTTTCAATATGTCTAGATCACACGGCTTAAGACTAGCATGCTACATGTCGATGTGGTCCCACCTACTAGAGGAATTTTGCCTCTCTAATACCATTTGTAACACTATGAACCACTTCTCAAGGCTCTAATAAAGTTTTGGAAATAATGATTGGTCCCACAGACCACCACTGGACTCAGTTGCACACTTTTCCCTCACTCATGCACAATTAGGGTCAACTTATTGACAGGTTACCCATCCTAGTACTAATATGGGTCGACCGTGCTTCATCATAGAGTTCTTAGTGATATACTCCCTAAAAAAGAGGTGTATCTTGGTAATATATGTAGTCTAATCATTTCTTCTAAGATCATTTTATCTAAAATCTCAAATCATGGGTTGTTACAGCATTCCTTTGATCTTGACTAGGTTGATGCATGTTCAAGTACTAGTTTAGTCAAGTAGAAGTCACCTATAATAACATGTACATGTAGCACCCAATTTCTATAGTGGAAACATAAAAAACCATTCAATCTTTTTCTTTCTTAGTGGTTTAGGGATATGTGTACTCCCAACACTACAACAAAAATGCTCATTAGTGGCATTTATTCTAGTGGCTTTTCTAAAAAAAGTCACTATCTATCTAATGTACATGCATTTTTTAATAAAATGCCTCTAAACCACCTATTATAGAGTTTCTAAAAAGGACTTAACATTAAAGGCATTTTTATATTTTATTAGTGGCAATCTTAAATTGCCAAAGGAAATAAGGAGGAGCTAATTAATTGATACTTTTTACTTCCCGCTGCTTTCTGTTCGCGCTCCCACACTGTAATCGCAAATGCCCGCTAATGTCTCCCTGATTCCTCACTTTTGCGAGACCAACGCGTCGGAGTGCCATAGGATCATCGCCCTAACCGGTGTCTCAGACGATCACTTTGACTGGAAGACTAGTGGTGGCACGTGGAGTGCTACATTGACGCCACAAAGTGCCACTTTGCCAATGGTTGGAGAGCATTTCGACTGCTTGCGGAGGAGTCTCACATTGCCGACGGTTAGAGGAGCCCCAAGTATGGCGCCGAGGACCGCATTGCTGCCAGGTGAGTCCCTCCAGGAATATAAATTTCATTGGTGATCATGGTCGTAGGTTTCACATCTTCCTTTCTACTAATCTTAGAGACAATACTGAAGGTGAGCCCAATGTTCTCATAAATGCCATTGTGATATTTAGAAGAGCCTGATCAATATCTTGCATCATGTTTCACTTCGACCATGTCCATGTATCTTTACAGATGTGAAGAGTTAGGTCTCTTGCCCCTTTTATTTAGAGTACTCGATGAAGTTAAAAATTTATTAGGAAGGTATACCTCCAAGAAGTAGCATAAGTCACATTATTGCTTGAGTCTTTGTTTCCATTCCTGCATCTCCTTCAACTATTTTTTCTTAGGGACTTTTGATTGTTCTTGAATAACATGAGAACTTGCATCAACATATTGCCATGGGGAGCCTAGGTGTTGTTCTCATTGTTAAACTATCTTGGGGACAACCTAGTTGGTATGATAAAAAGGCAGGTATGAGATTAGGTATGGGGTCATTAGTAAGGGAGGAATACCACTAATTGTGGGATTTTTGGGGCCTTTCCCTTTCTTGTTTTCGAATGGTTCGACATTACCAATAGCACCTTTGACTAGATGAACATATGATATATGTATTTTCAAAGTTTCCTGGTAGGTTGGGTTGTTGAGAAATCACTGGGAATTGTAAATAGTTGTTGCATTCTTGGAAGGGCATAAGCTATCCGGGACAAGGTGAATTTATAATAGGCATCCCAAGGGGTTACTTTAGGGGGTAGGATGGTATCCCTCATTACCACTTATTAAAGGGATAATGGTTATAAGGAGGGTTCACAATGACAACACTATTTTCTTCTCCATTATTTGAATTATTTTCACATACTTGGCCATTCTCTTTTAATTTATCTTCAATAGAGTCGGTTAGTTAAGGCACTGCAACTAGGTCCACTAATGATGAAGCTTGATACTTCTAGATTAGCTACTCACATTGAGGCCCATGTTTGACATGATGACATCAATATTTTTAAATTTGGCACCCAATATAATGATGATTGAGCCCATACTCACCATGCAACATGACCAAGGATTATATCTAAACAATATGTTTTTAGATGATATTGCATGTTTGTGAGAATAGAGCATATAAGGGCTTCTTTTGAAGGGTGTATTTCTAGTCACAATATCTATGTTAAAAGTATCTATAACTCTTTTTCTGTAAGGCTAGAGTTTACAAGCCTAAGAAAGATGGCATAAATAAAAATGCCCTCTATAGAAAAGGGCTTTTAATTAAAATACAGTAATATGTAGCAATTTAAGACTAACCATTGCATGGTAAGGGGAAAATGATATGAGAATGCCATAATCAAGAAAGGGTATGAATACATTTTTCATCATGCATGTCAAGGTGGTGTGATTATCATTCTTGACTTGTTATCACATTGTTGGGTGGACATATAAAAAAATATTTTTTTCCCTTGTGAAGATGAAAAGGTTTCATCAAATAGTCATGTTTGACTTTGTGAGTAGCTTGATATGCTTCCTGATGATTTATACATATAATTTACTTATCAGTTCCTCAAGGGAACTTTAGCATCTGATTGTTTATGTTTGCAGAGAATAGTAGGGTTTATTCATCCTCTCATGGGTGGATATCGGTATGGCTTAATTAAGGGAGTCCTCATATGGGTGTGACGTAATGAAGAGGGGGTGAAGTTTACTTCTAAGGGATCAGGTATTCAGCTATTTCCTAATTCTCATGGGGCCTCAAAGGAGAGTAATTATAAGTTAAAATTAGGATTGTAGAATCTTCCACAACATAGATTATGACAACAAGAATGATATTTTTGTTTATATATTTTTATTCGTGAATTTCTTAAGAAAATCATAATCTCTTATTCTTCATAACAAGTCTTATTGTGTATCCTAGCCCTGTAGTCAAATTTTGTTTGAAATTTTGATATCAGTCACATTGGTATATTGTTGGGATTCTAGGTAGGTATGTGTTCCTCAATGATCATAGGGATCATGCTAATTCATATTTGGATTTGAAGTTTCAAATTTATTGATGGAATCGTCAAGGAGTTAATCGTTTCTTAGCATTTTTATTCTCTTTTTTGTTTTCTTATAAACGTTTACCAATATCTATGCCTCATATGGGTACAATGTAACTTGGAAAAGGATTATCAAAAGGTTAAATTTGGTAGCATTCGATAGTTTTCTGGATTTTGAAAAAAGAGGGGTTTTACCCAAAAAAATAGTTTGACAATATTTTGACTCTAATTGTGTTTTCAAAAGGGTTTACAATAGGTCAAAATTTTAGAAGAGTTTTAATGCCGTCTTGGGTTCCCAAAAGGGGGTATTATTCTCTTTGTATCTGCCTCATAAAATAAGTGTATCCCTTCATTCTCATAAAAATATCTTCAACATATCCAAAATTGTACCTCTAGTAGGTGAAATGGACGTTCTTAGCTTTAGTATGGTTACAATTTACTTCGTGACTACTTAGGTCTTGGGCTTTACTAGGCTATGACAATGCCCTCGATATACCTCTTGATCATGGTGACCTCCACTAATTTTTAGTATGAGGGGGTTGGGCATGTTCATGGATAAAGATTATCCTACTTGCCCCTGTTCCAGTCACTACTGATGTCCTGACATCTTTAGGGTTATGCATCATGTGAGTGATGTGCTTATATACATGTCTACATAGGAAGAGGAGACTGTCAAATCATGTGTTGAACCATCTATAATGATAACTAAATAGATACAACACATTAAAACTAATTATGTCACACTTATTTGAAATTTCCATAGCTATGTAAACAACTCAATTTTCAGCAATAGTTTTGGTGTTTTTTTGGACCGATTAAAGTTAACAAACATATTGAGAAATATATACTAAACCAAAACCAAACAATGAAATCAAAGGATGTCTACATACATTATTGCCAACTAAACTAAGGATATGTGCTCCACCATTATAATACGGGGAACACTAATGTGTTCAAATTTTAACTTTCAAAAAAATGAATGATGAAATATAATCATACCATTTTGGAAAATTTTGATGAATTAATACCAGAGATAAATAAAAAAACCCAATAAAACCTATATTTTGTTGTTTATCTAATTAAACTAATATTGGTGCCTTTTGGACCCACTACTACAGAAATGGCTTATAACGTCACTTTTAAAGGCGTCGGTTGTACAAATACACCGACACCTAAAACCTAAAGCGTCGGTTTAATAAAAAACCCGACATCTATCTCTGAAGGGCGACCAGACACGAGTATCGCTTTTATTCAGTATCAGTTCCCTAATAATAAACTGATGCCTAAAATTAACTGCCAAATCCAAAATTTCTAGTGAAAAAAATTACCTCCAAAATTTAACATATGGCGTCAGTTATTAACTATTAAACTGACGATGAAAGGTTATTCACGAGATAGAAATTGGGCACATTTTGGTCGTCAGTTTTACTACAATAACCGACGCTTATGGGTTTTCCCGCGTTATTCCTGGGAAATTTTTCACACCCTTTGAGCGTCGGTTTTCGAAAGAAACCGACGACTATGGTCATTAATCGAGAACAATTTTTTAATCGACATATGTAGATAGACGTCGGTTTTTTTCTAGTAAAAATCGACGACTATCATTAAGAATAGGTGTCGGTGTGTTTGGAGAACTGACACCTTTAGTTTTATGTGTCAGTTTTTTTGAATAATCGACGCCTATTGTTAACTTAACAACACCCACGCGAGCCAGACTCTTCCCCTTTCTCTGTTTCGTTCATCTCGATTGAGGGTTTAAGGTCCGACAATGATTCCTCTGCTCACTGCTCCTGTGCCGCCGCTCGCCTCCACCGCCTCCGTTTGCTGGTCCTCCAGCCGCTACACTCCATGTCGGCCACCGCCCTAGCTCGATCAGCTTCTCGCCTACCCTCTCTGCTCGCCGCGCCTGCTCTGACCTAGCTGCTGGTCGGTGCCGCCGCTCTAATCTGGAGCTCCTCGTCAGCCGCCTGAGCTTGCTCCTTCTCCTGCTCACCGTGGTTCATGCGTTGCTCTGACGCCTGCCCCTACTCTCCAAGTCGTTGCTTTCCTACCCAGGTAGGCCGCTGCCCTTCTTTTTCCTCAACCTCTTCTGCTGCTTGCTGCTCCCTCTCCTTACCAAATGGATTACAGCAAGGCCACGACCGTGTGGGCTGGTCACGGCCATGGCTGTGTTGGCCGACCACGGCTGTGCTGGCCAGCACGGCCATGGTAGGCCAACACAGCCACGGCCGTGGCCTTGCTTTTATCCATTTGGCAAGGAGGGAGCATGACACATTTGCAAGTGAATAATAATGCTTGACCTAATTCTGTAAATTTTGATGCATGTTGAATTAAGATATTAAAACCTTAATACACATTTCACCATAATCTTGAATTAACTATATTGCTAAAATCTTGTGATCAATCTATGTAAGATATTAAAACCCTAATGTTAAATCTCTGATTTTGTAGTGATGTTTCACCCTAACATCTACATGAATCCCTATTGTATGATGTATATTGATGATAATGCATGATCTAGTTTGAAATTTTGAAATCAATTATGAATCTCTCCATCCCTAGGTCATACTAATTTATGTGTAATCTTTATCTTGATGATGAACATGCATGGACACTTGAAATGTTGAAATCAATGTTATAGAATGACAACACATGTATTTGCTGGCCTAGAAACCCATCTAAGATTTACTCATTAGGAGTAAATCTTGGATAGTCCCCGGTTTGGGACTGTTCTTGAACACCTAATCTCACTTAGGATGTAAGTGTATAATGTGTATTTGGTTTTGAAGAAAATTCCGGTAGCATTTCCCCGTTTGTTCTCTAAGTACATCTGTACTTTGAGAACAACGGGGAAATGCTGCCGAAATTTTCTTGAAAACCCAATACACATTGTACACTTACTAGTGAGATTAGGTGTTCAAGAATGGGATAGGTGGTACACATTTATTATATATAAGAATGACAACACATGTATTTGTTGGCCTAGAAACCCATCCAAGATTTACTCATTAGGAGTAAATCTTGGATAGTCCCCGGTTTGGGACTGTTCTTGAACACCCAATCTCCCTTAGGATGTAAGTGTACAATGTGTATTGGGTTTTCAAGAAAATTTTGGCAGCATTTCCCGGTTTGTTCTCTAAGTACATATGTACTTGGAGAACATCGAGGAAATGCAGCCAAAATTTTCTTGAAAACCCAATACACATTATACACTTACTAGTGAGATTAGGTGTTCAAGAATGGGATAGGTGGTACACATTTATTATATATAAGAATGACAACACATGTATCTGTTGGCCTAAAGTTTTAACCATGCAAAAACTCTAATCTGTTAACCCTAGACCCTAATCTTGTTGTAATATATACTTGTTTTCTCTTTGATCATAAAATGGATAGATCATGGATGTCCATTCGCAATCGCTGCACCCCATAGTTTATATCTGGTCTTGACCAGTTTATTAGATTTTCCGAGGAACATAGGAATCAACCTGGAGATAGGTTCTACTGTCCATGTAGGCATTGCGGTAACAACTTGAAAGTCAGCACTGGTGACAAAATCAAAAGTCATGTCATGTGCAACGGGATTATACAAGGCTATACAGAATGGCACTGGCATGGAGAGATTTCAAACTCAAAACCAGTGGATGTCGATAGCAATGCTTGTGTGGAAGAAGAAATTGCCTCCGATGACATAGATGTGAATGAACCAGTTCTAGTAGACATCATTGATGCGATGCTGGATAGTTGTGGGGTAGAGCACACCGATCCACCTCCCATTTTTAGAAACATTGTGCATGATGCTGAGATATCATTATACATAGGTTGTACTAAGTTTATGAAGCTTAGCGCTGTGTTGAGATTGTATAAGCTGAAAGATAACAATAGATGGAGTGACAAAAGCTTCACGTCATTGTTGTCTTTGTTGAAAGAAATGCTTCCTGAAGGAAACGAGTTGCCAAACTCAACATACCAGGAAAGAAATTGTTGTGCCCAATGGGAATGGATGCCAAGACGATACACGCATGCCCAAGTGATTGTGTATTATTTCAAAAGGACTATGTGGTTTTGAAAGATTGTCCAAAATGTGGTGCGTCACCGTATAAATTGTCGACTTCAGGGGAGTCCAAAACTAGTTCTCCTGCCAAGGTGATGTGGTATCTACCTATAATATCACTATTTCAATGCTTGTTTTCCAATCCGATAGATGCGAAGAATTTGAGGTGGCATGCAGATATTAAGAAAAATAATGATGGGATCCTACAACATGCGTCTGATTCCCCATAGTGGAAGAAGATTGATCTATTGTACCCTGAGTTTGGTGAAGAAGTTAGGAATCTAAGACTTGGGATTTGTACAGATGGGATGAATCCGTACGGGACATTGAGCAGCCAACATAGCACTTGGCCAGTCATGCTTGTTATATACAATCTTCCTCCCTGGCTGTGTATGAAAAATAAGTACGTAATGTTGTCGTTGTTGATATCGGGCCCTAAACAACCTGGAAATGATATCGATGTTCATCTTGAACCTATGATTGATGACTTAAAGAAACTCTGGGGTGAAGGTGTGATGACCTATGATGCTTCACGAAGAGAGACATTTTGTTTGCATGCTATGTTGTTTTGCACTATTAATGACTTTCCAGCATATGGGAATTTGTCTGGATATAGTGTCAAAGGAGCTAAAGCGTGTCCTATATGTGAAGAGAACACTGATTCAACAATACCAAAACACGGCGGTAAGACTGTATATCTCGGTCATCGGAGGTTTCTTACAAAATTCCATCTGTATCGTAGGAAGCGCAAATCATTCAATGGATTGAATGAGGAATAGAGTGCACCTAAACCTATACCAGGGGAGGTTGTTTATGAAAGAGTAAAAGACTTTGTCAATGAATTTGGTAAGAGATCACAATGTACTATGTCCACACAGAGTGAAAAATCTTTATTCAAGAAGAAGTCAATATTTTGGGATCTTCCTTATTGGAGTTCTTTGACAGTCAGACATTGTATCGATGCCATGCACGTTGAGAAAAATGTCTGTGATAGTTTCATTGGTACTTTCTTGAATATACCAGGTAAGACTAAAGATGGGATAAAATCCAGTCTGGACCTAGGTGAAATGGGAATAAGGTCAGAATTAATAGAATTACGTGAAATGGGAAATCGGAGAACATACTTACCTTCCGCTTGTTACACATTGTCTAAAAAGGAGAAGAAAGCTTTTTGTGAATGTTTGGTAAATGTTAAGGTGCCACAGGGTTACTCATCCAACATCCGTAGATTGGTATCAATGAAAGATATGAAGTTGATAGGTCTTAAATCTCATGACTGTCACACTCTAATGCAACAAATATTGTCTGTGGCAATTCGATCTATATTGACGAAGCATGTAAGGTTTGCAATCACCAGACTTTGTTTCTTTTTCAACAGTCTGTGCAGCAAAGTTATTGACCCTGATACTCTCGATAATTTGCAAAGAGAAGTGGTTGTTACCCTATGTCAGCTTGAGATGTATTTTCCTCCGTCGTTCTTTGATATCATGGTACATCTTCTTGTCCACTTGACTAGGGAAGTGAAAATGTTGGGACCAGTTTTCTTACATTGGATGTATCCCTTTGAACGATACATGAGCATTTTTAAAAGTGATGTTCGAAACCGTTATCGGCCTGAAGGGAGTATTATTGAGGGTTATGTGGCGAGATAGGTTATGGATTTTTGCAATGACTTTCTCAGTGGTAATGACACTCCTGGTAATGATAAGAATATTGAGGAGCAATTTGGCAAAGGAATTTTTGGATCACAGGTGAAAGTAATCAGCCGTGAGCAGTTGGAACAAGGTCACTTGTATATTTTACACAACATGGACGAAGTGAGTGTTTATATCGAGGAACATACCAATTTCATCAAGAGACAATATCCTCGAGCCAATACAATGTGGCTTGCTAGAGAGCATAACAAGACATTTATTAAGTGGTTTGAAGATAAAGTCTTACATCAACTATCTCAAATACCAGATGATATTACTGAAAATATCAAATGCCTCGCCTTTAAACCAAAATTGAATGTTATGTCTTATGAAGGGTATGACATTAATGGATTCACATATTACACAAAGCGTCAAGATGATAAGAGTGTCGTCCAAAATAGTGGGGTCACCCTTCAAGCATCGACTATGTTTTTGCAAGTACAAAGGATAAGAGTCCACGTGAAGCTAAAATGTCATATTACGATGTCATTGAAGACATATGGGAGTTTGACTACATAGATTTTAGAATTCTGCTCTTCAAATGTAATTGGGTTGATAACACCAAAGGAGTTATAGTGGATGAATCGGGTTTCACTTTAGTGAACTTTGAAAAGATTGGCGAGAAGGGTGAACCATTCATATTAGCATCATAGGAGAAACAAGTATTTTATATTGATGATCTTGTAAATGATAAATGGTCGGTTGTTCTTCATGGTAGAAGACAATTCATTGAAGATCCTATAGATGAAGAAGAGTACTATGATAAGTATGATGACTCCAGTCCATTCTCAGTTGGGTTGCCAACACCAGCAAATATTGAAGCTAATGATGACTTGTATGTGCGCGAAGATCACAATGAAGGATTGTTTATTGATAAAAACTCACAATATTAGAGGCATGTTTATATTTTTTTATATGTTTTATTTTTCTGAATGTAAACTTTACAATGTGAATTACTTTACAATGTGAATGTGAACTTTACAATGTGAATTACTTTACAATGTGAACTTTACACTGTGAATTACTTTACAATTTGAATGTGAACTTTACAATGTAAGATTTACAATGTGAATTACTTTACAATGTGAACTTTACAATGTGAATGTGGACTTTCAGATGGCTGGGCATTCTCTTGATGACCGTGCTGATAATTACCGTGAGGGTGAGGACATAATGCACCACCTCACAATGTAAGTTTTAAAAATATATCATATATTTATATCTACATGTCCATTTATAGTTATATCCTGTAAGTGTGTTTATTTTGTCAAATTTTAGGTTGATGATGCACATGTACCCTCTGAAGCACTTGAGGCACTTGATGAGCAGCACCAGAAAGTTGACAAGAGAAGGGGCATCACTATGATGAAGAAGTTAATAATGCAAAGGGGCAATGGACCCAAACTTGTTGTGGATTTTGATAATGCAGGAAATGCAATTGGAGTGAATCGCAATTCGTTTGTTTCATATCTTGGGTATGTTACTCGTAGCCATTGCGGTTGTAAGATAGATTCTTGGCATAAAGTTCCTAAAGGGAAGAAAGACATAATATGGAAGGATTTATGCGTGAGTTATTATTAATTTGCAATTCTATTTTGTAGATTACTAATTTTTTGAATACTAGTTAATAGCAATTCTATTTTGCAGAGTATATTTGAATTGGATGAAAAGCTGCATCGTAAATGCGTGATGCAATGTTGTGGGAGAGTCCTAAGGAACTATAGGACAAATCTCACCCAAGAATACATAAAAGAAGGTGACAAGAGGAAGAAGACAACCACTGAACAGTGGAACTTCCTGGACAAAGAAGAATGGGACATGTTTGTTGCTTCAAGAAAAACTGATGAATTCAAGGTATTAGGTGTCACTCCCAATTTAATTAATATATGTTGTATTCACCTATTCGAGATTAACATTTAGTGTTACTAACCAAATCATTAATGTGCATACTAACTAGGCCCTCAGTGAGGCGCAAAGAGCAAGGCGTGCACTGAATGTGCATGACCACACAATGGGTCCAAAGGGGTATGCAGGCATTCACCAAAGACTACAGGTTGAGTCTACTACTCAGTCTACTGCTACTCAGGAGTCCTCTACTATAGGTACCACACCTCTACCTCGCCATGATGTCTGGATAGCTGGGAGGCAAAATAAGAAGGGAGAAATAAGGAAGCCCACAACTGTTGAGGCGGCTGCAAAAATGGTAAAATACAACTCTTAGAGAAATCGTTCGAATATTGATTATTTGTGGTGTTTACTTAATTAGAAATTTTTGTTTTGGCGATTAACGGGAGCTGCACGAGCTGAGGAAACAAGGCAAGTTCATCCCTGAGGACACAAGAGATGAATTGACAGTTGCTCTGGGTAACCCAGAGCATCCTGGATGTGTTAGGGCTGCAGGCGCTGGTGTGGGCATCAAAGCATTCTTTGGGCCATCCCAGCGCAAACATGTCCCAAAAGTGGGACTTTTACAAGAAGAGGTAACATATTCTTTCTTTATAATGTTACTGTAAAAGAGAATTCAATAATCAGAAGCTAACGTTTCTTTTATCCATGTATAGGTAGATAAGTTAGTTGATAGGAAACTCGAAGAAGCAATGACCAAGTGGCAGGCATCTCTGACTGCCACTTAGCAAACAGTACCTATGGCGTCCCGCTCTACTCCTACTGCTGAGGTTGGGAGTAATCCTATAGACCCACCACCTAGTACATCCGCTGTAAGTATTTTTATGACATAGTAACTAGTCTTTTCAAGATGATATGTTTTCAAGATGATATGTATATATGTATATAACATTCTTTATACAAATATTTGTAGGGGTTGAAGCCACGCCGTCTAAAAAGTAAAGAATTTGTCATTGCAGAGGCGTCGGCTTACCCATCCCTACCAGGGTAAATGTTTCATGGGTCTCTATTACCAGCTGGTTGGGTTTGTGTGAGCCCGATACATATATTCCCTAATTTGATGGATCTTCCATTGCCATATGCCCGCCCAGATTGTGAAACGCTTGGTGAGGCAGAAGGCAGAGTGATATTGTGGCCAAAAGCAGATGTCCTCTATATTGAAACTGTATGGTAAATTTACATTACGTTAAATTGTTAGTGTGTGTATATGATGTCAATTGATATGAAATTATTATATATATATATATATATATATATATATACACACACACACACACAGGTTAAAAAGAAGACACCCAGAGCATCTAGGCCTCCACCTCCACCTCCTACATTACCAAGTTGGGTTCCATAGGACCTACCTGTCCCGTTAGGTCCTAATTGTAGGGGTATGGCATTATGGTTAGGCGAACATTATATAAATTGCCCTATAACTATTTCTATAGATGTGGATGCTGCAGGTCAATCATACGAAAGCAAACTATTTATACAAGATATTTTGGAGTTGTTTCGATATGATTGGCTGAATACATCTGTGATAGAGCTATGGATAAGGTGAGATCTTCTTTATACATCCATATACCTTTTGTAGGATCTGGTGATCTGGTTTCTTATTTATTAATGCATACGTAATACATGTTTTGCAGCTACTTAGACAAGATATGTGCATATTTTCCATCCGAACATGTAGGATTTTTGATTCCATCTTTGATTAGTCTAGAAGCTAAAGACCCTCCGTCAGTTCAATAATACTGCTGTGATGCTTTTACAATTTTTTCTCAAAATAAGAAGACGTTGATAATAGCTCCATTCAATGTGGAGTAAGTTTACTTTGCTTATAATTTGGACTTAAGAAAATTACATTTTTATTGTGAATTTTGAGTTGTTAATTTTTAACTTTTTTACCTCTAGTGGTATGCATTGGGAGTTACTAGTTATTGTCCCCAAGATGTTCACTATCTATTATCTAGATCCTAAGGGGACTAAATTGAATTCAAAATATGGACACAAAATGAAAATGGCATTATTTCGGTGAGAAATATTTCATTTTCATATCCGTTAACATATGTTATTACATTACTGTTTAATTATGCAATGTACTATATTACATTAACATGTAGGGGTTTAGATGAGTTCAAAAAGGCTGGAGGAAAGGTCTCCAGGAAAAAGAACCAGCTAATAATTTGGAAGAATGTGGAAGTAAGTTCCCGACTACAATGTATATATTATTTATGTGAACAATGCTTAATTAGTTGTATTTTTTTAATATTTTGTATGTTTCAATTTATAGTGTGCTACACAAGACAACGAATGGGCATGTGCATACTATGTGATGCGATTTATGCACATGATTATCAAATATACCGCAGTGGACATCAATACCATTCCTGAGGTATTATATATAGTCTCATTAGATAATATGAAATATATCAATCTTATTTATATATTATTAATTATATATATACATCATTCTCTTTGCAGGTGTTTAAAACTAACCACACTACAGGAAAGGCCTTACCAGATGTACATGCTCCCTATACAATGAGAGAATTAAATGATGTAAGAGAAGAATGGGCAACAACCATACAAGTAGTGGGGGTTTTAACATATAATTGGGATGTTGATAGCGAATAATGACTAAAGAATGATATTTTGTAAATGAATTTCTAAATTATAATATATGTGAATGTTTCTACATGTCTAAATATTTCTACATGTGTCTGAATGTTTATACATGTGTGAATGTGAAAATGAATGAAACTACTGGTTGCTATATGAATGTTTCTACATGTGTGAATGTGAAAATGAATGGAACTGCAGATTGCTATATGAATGTTTCTACATGTGTGAAAATCGAATGGAACTGCAGGTTGCTAAATGTGTGAAAATTAATGTTGTTAATTTTGTAGGTTTGTGGCCTGTTGTTGGATGATATCAACGGATGTCGTAAAACCTGCACTTCATAACTGAACTGCAGGTTTCTCATCCTATGACCAGCCACAGCAGTGAAAAAAAAAACTTGCAATCGGCATAGGTTATTTGTTTAAAACCGACGACAAATGGTTACAACGTCAGATAAATAATAATAACCGACGCCTAATGCATGTGATGTGGCGTCAATTATCAATAACTGACGTCGATTTCCCTAATGAGGCCAGACACCACGGCCGTACTGGCCAGCACAGTCATGGCAGCGGGCCAGACACCACGGTTGTGTTGGCCAGCATGGTCGTGGCAGCGGACTAGACACCACGGCCATGCTAGCCAGCACGGTCGTGGAAGCAGACCAGACACCACGATCGTGCTGGCCAGTATGACCATCGTAGCAGGTGAGATGGCATCGGTTATCACTAATAAACCGACACTGATAGTGCCCCAGATGGCACCCTTTCTGTGGTGTGAAGGTTTATGGCGTCGGTTTCAAAGCTAATAACCGACGCCTATACCCCCCTGCTGGCACGTTTTCGGTGGCGCGTGAAGGGTTGTGGCGTCGGTTTGAGAACCGACGCCTAACGGTTGGCCTTTTAGCGGCGTCCACATAAGTGTTGCATTAAAATTGACACTAAAAGCCTTAAATAACTGACACTAAAGGCATGTTATGTACTAGTGACCATGTCATGTAATGATCAACATGGTAATTCAGTCAACCATTCCCTACGCATTTAGGTCTATCTTTTTGATGTCTCGATAGTAGGTTGCTTTTTATTAACAAATTATATTGATATGTGTTTAGTTTTGTGTTTTGTACACAGTAGGCTATTTTTCAAATGATGGGAACCCTTTTGACATAAATATTACAAAATATTATACTAATTTGTGTCTAGTTTTGTGTCTGGCTTTCCAAATAGTCTGAATTTGTTTTTGCCCATGCAATTGCACCTTAAGGTCTAATGTTCTAAAATGCATTGTGATGATTTTTCAGATGGATTTGAACCATCACTGGGTTTGATGCCACATTCTAGGTTGGGCACAAAATATTTTCCTAAGCCAAATTATACAGGATTTCAAAAGAAAATTGAACTTAAGATTTACTATTTTTCCCCACGCTTAGCTTTAGTTGTGTTTTTATTATATGGATTGGATTGATATGATTTTTTCCATGGATATGAACCACCACTTCATTTCATGCCACATTTTCCTCAATTTGGGTCATATTATTGTTGTTGTAGTTTCATCTCATAATCCTGATACATTCAGGCCTGACCACATTTTGTATGCTTTGTTCATTTTTAGCTAAGTTGTTTGCCAAATTCTGGCCATCAGTAGGATTTAGACCTACCTTTAATAGGGTTTGGTTTCCATTTGAGACAATGTAGCTGAACATGGCTCTTTTTCATGTGTAAATCAAGTTGCATGACATACTTTGCAGTCATTGATACATGTGTTAGGAGCCCGCAACTGGTCTGTAAATCATGATGAGGCTTTACTATGGTTGTTAATGTGTGTTGACCTTGGCTTAACCTATTTTCTAAACAAGTAGATGTCAATGGTAATTCAGTTAACCAATCCCTATGATGGATCCTAATTCAGTTCAATATTGTTTTGCATTCATACACAATCGTGCTAAAATTTGCAGTGTGCATTTCCGATTTTAGGTTTGACTTTTTTGATGTCACAACTTTACTGTGTGGGGCATGACATTTTTAGTACATCCAATGCAATTAGTTCAGGGTAGACCACAATTTGTATGCCTACTTTAGTTTTAGCCAAACTATTTGCCAAATAGTGCTTGTGAGTCAGATTTAGACCTATCCCTAATAGGGTTTGCTTTCCAATTGGGCCAATACAACTGAACATGTCTCTCTTTCATGTGCCAAGTAAGCCGCATGATAGACTTTGCAGTCGTTGATATGTGCATTAGGAGTCTGCAATTGGTCTGGTACATTCATTGTATAGAATTTCCTCATTATATGTTTGTTGTAGTTTTTCAAAATTGTGGTCATGAACGTGTGCTCGCTACCATGGTTTGTTATCAAATTGCCAATGATTTGTTGTCTAAGGATTTTTTGTGCAAATTATTGGTGTTTGGTTTAGGGTTGATGACAATACCATTGAGGATCTTGGTTTTTCCTATTAAACAATTGGATGCTAATGGCATTTAGATAACAATTCCCTATGCATTGATCCTAAAAGCTCTGTTTTAGTTAGTTAAGGCAAAAGAGTTCAAAATGTTTTATCAAAGATATCAAATAGAGTGTTGTCACCATGGGTTTGGTGATGGGTATCCAATCACCACTTTCTTTAGTGGTTTAACTCTTACTAACATGTTGCCCGTCAATGTATATTTTGATGGCAACTTCTTAGGTTTAGATGTTGAAAACTTGGTTATGATAACTAACAATATGGAATCCCATCAATTGGGGTGGGACTAAATAATAGGAGTGGTTGGAAATAGATCTTCATTACCAACTACTAATCACAAAACAATGAATGAACTTCTTACAACAAAGATAGATATGATAGCCATATATGTTAGAACTTTAAAGGAACATAGTACCATGGCTAAGAACCAAATGTAAACTATCACAAGTTTTGTCACACGTTATGAACAAGGTCACACATCAAAGCATTGCATATATACTCATGTTGCTAAGTAATCTGACAAAGATGGAGTCAAGAATGTTTTTTTTTTGCTAGTTAAGGCTAGGTCATGTTGGATTCTCTTATGGGAACACTATAGTTGTAGAAAGATATCACCTTTTCAGCACACCTCTAAGACATATGGATTTTAATGAGGCCAAGAATCACTAAGATTTATGCATAACAACTTCCAACAAAGTACAAATTAAGATTTTATAATCTTTGGAATGGTTTTGAGACAAGGAACCTCCCTAATATTAGACCTGGTATGCCATCCTGATTCCCATGTTCTAATTAGAAGCTAATTTTAATGAAGTGTAATTATTCATGGTTATGGTATATACATGAAATTAGGTTTGATTAGGCTTAGTTATTTTTAGTATACATTGTGATATGTCATTACCCACATCAATTTTCTTCTATGTTTTTAGATTAGTGTATATAAATAGGTTACAAAACAATGTCATTTTATTGTTATATATTTCCCTTTAATATAAGTGAGAAATCTAATATGTTCTCAAAATCATAGAAGCCAAGAATGATTAAGCATCTCATCTGCATCACAATTAATTTCTATACCAAAATACTTGGGTTGATCCACTTATATAGTAGAAACTATACTTCAAATGAAATTTATAAAAAGTAGGGGCCTACTGAGCATCACTGACTTCTAGAGGGCGGGGGGGGGCTAGTCTGAAGATGATACAACTAAGAAATAGCAAAGAAAAATACACCATTATATTATGTGAGCACATTTATATTCTGTTCATTCTATTCCCCTTGTCAAGGGGGGGTTGCTCCCTTTGTCATATTCTGTTTATTCCGATTCTGGACTTTTGGATGCTATGCTGTTATTCTTATGCTCGATCAAGGTTCAGTCCTTTTCTCCCACCTCTTATTAGGCTCTGCTAGTTGAAGCTTCTATTGGTTTTGATTGGAAGGTCTTCTATGCTATTTTCTTTTGAATCCTTTTTCTGATGTGGTAATGAGTGATGTTCTACTTTTTTCTTCTACTGGTTATCATTGGATGAAGGATTTGTGATCTGTCCTTGGGTTGGTTTGTCTTTTCCCTATTTGATGTCATCCATGGATGGGATTCTATGCTGTCTCTTGCCTATGGAAGTGCTTGAAATGGCTTCGTATGGTTCTCCTTTTTTAAGGCTCTTTTGGGATTCTTTGAAATGATATTCCTATCCTTTGAAAATAGGAGTTTTGGCCGACCAAAAAAGGAATATAGCCATGATTGAGTACCATGTTATGAAGAACATACACCTTGGTGTTCAGCTTCATATCAGGGAGTGTATCTTTGGTATTTGTTTGTATAGATTCCTACTTTCTGGCTGTATATGTTCTAAAGGTTTGTAGAAGGTGAGCTTGTAGAAGTTGAGGTTGTAGGTTTGGAAACCATGTCGGTGGTTTTGAGCTTTACAAATTCGCCTTTGATACTAGCAGATCGGACCCAGGCTCCTGTTCATTTTCTGATTCAGTTCAAAATGATTAGAATGTGCCTGGGTCCTTATTATAAGTATGTTCTTTTATCCTTATAAAAAGTATTTCAAACATAGTGTCATGTACTCATAAAACTAAAGAGGTAGGAATCTATCCCATTTACATATAGGTCAGAGAATAATAACCTCACATAGCTCATTTAGAAAATTTACAATTTTTAGATGAATCCTTCTTATCATAAACTTTGTGGTACTATCAAAATAATAAGTTGATAATATATCTTGTAGTGGTGTTTTGATAAACACATAAGTACAAGACTATATTAAAAATTTGGAAAGACACCAGTAACTTCTTTAAATAGGTCTCACACCTGCTATAGTAGTGCATGGATACTCCAAATTAAATAGGTCTCACACCAGTACAAAATAAGCCAGACACCAGTAACCTCTTTGATAATCTAAAATGTAACATCCCTGACCTGGGTTATGCTTTAACCCTAGGCATTTTGATTAAGAAAGATGATTATATGATTAATATTATATTGTGAAAAGTAACTAGGGCTCATGAGAAACTTATGTTTCAATTTTGGTCCTGTTTGAACAATGTTGAAGCAATATTTGCTTATTTTGGACTAAAGTGCAAATTACTAAAGTGCAAATTACCCAAGTTGAGGGGTTAAATTGCAAATGTTGCATGATAATATGCTCCTCATATTCTGAAGAATCATGAGAATGAAGATGATGTAGAGGTATGGCTTGTAGTAGCATGAGTACCAAGGAAAAGCTGATAAAGCAATGTTTGTGCATTAAAACCTAGGTTTGGTGTAAAGTGCAATTTACCCAAAACCTAGGGTTCAATATGCAAATTACCACTTCAATAAGGTCCCTAATGTTTCTTGTAACCATGTAGAGAAAATAAAATGAGAGGGGCACCTCATTTGAATTAAGTTGGAGGAGAGAGAATCTTGATATTAAAATAATCAAGATTTAATCCTAATTGAAACCCTAATTCGATTTAGGGCAAAAATAAATATATTAATTAAAGGGCCTTCAACCAAAATTAAAATGGTTGGATTCTGATGTGCGTGGACATCCTTGAGCCTTGCAAGGACCACGAAAATATCCAAGGGAATGGATAACTCACTCACAATTTTATAAGAAAAAGAAATATCCACTCACATATGGATATTAATATTATATGATTTAAGGTGCTTGATTTGCTTTTCTTTAAATCATGGATAATTGATAGGAATATGAGGCAAACAAGATAGCCTCGTCCCTAAGGAAGTTTAGGGGGAAGAGGTGGCACCATTTTTGGGATTAAATGAATTTTTATAAGGTACTTTCTCTCTCCTTGATTTTCTTATAAAAAGACCCTTTACAAGCCAAATGAAAGGCTTTTTCATTTGAACTTCTTCTCATTGCTTGGAAACCGGACAAGGGAGCTAGGGAGGACCTGTAGGATGACTCCCAACCTGTTGGTAAGGTTCTTGATCCATTTCACCTTGATTCCATGGTGAAAATCGAAAATAAATTATGGATTTCTTCTTATTTCGATCTCCTCTTCAACCCTAGCCAATCTTTTCAACCTAAAGCTTGAGGACGAGCTTAGGGGGAGTTGCAAAAGCTTCATCCACCATTTTTGGCGTGATATTGGAGATTTGGAGCTCAATTGGAGGTGGGTTTTATAACTTGAAACCCTAACTTTGTTATTGCATTCAATTCCCCATCAAATAATGATCATTTCTCTATTTACAAATTATCGATTTGGTTGATTGATGCAATCTCCATGGAAATCACAGCAGGTTTTGTGGGTCTAGAGCTTGATGATGATTACATCATCATAATCACACACCTCCCCAAATATCTAGACCAAACGGTTTCAATCAAATGTCCAAACGGTTTGTGTTTTGGGAGTAAACGGTTTCAAACCGATTGGAATGAAACAGTTTCACTAAACCGCATAGAAGCAAACGGTTTAAAACCGTTTGGTGATGTTGACCAGGGTTGACCATTTGGGGACTTGTTAATAATGAACTAGGTTAAAGACCCACCAATTATTATTGATTAACTCCAATCGGTTCATGAGTTGAAGGTCCATAAATCGCCTAAACCCTAATCGGGTTGAGTGCTGATTTCATAAGTGCTTGAGTTTGAAACTTGGGTTGATTGACCCAAACGGTTTCAAAACCATTTGGGAATCACCCAAACGGTCTCAAGACAGTTTGGGGGTCACCCAAGACCATTTGTAGGTCTAGGGTTAAGTTTGGTCAAGTGTTTGAAGGTCTAAAGATACCAAATTGAAATACAATTAAGTGCTGATTTGGTGACCAATCATAGGATCCAAACCCTAATTGAATGACATGGTTGATGATGATATGATGACCAAACGGTCTCAAGACCGTTTGGAGGTCATCCAAACGATCCCAAGACCGTTTGGGGGTCACCCAAGACCGTTTGGAGGTCTAGGGTTAAGTTTGGTCAAGTGTTTGAAGGTCCAAAGATACCAAATTGAAATACAATTAAGTGCTGATTTGGTGACAAATCCTAGGATCCAAACCCTAATTGAATGACATGGTTGATGATGATATGATGACCAAACGGTCTCAAGACCATTTGGAGGTCATCCAAATGATCCCAAGACCGTTTGGGGGTCACCCAAGACCGTTTGGAGGTCCAGGGTTGACTATGGTTAGGTGTTTAAAGATCTAAAGGTACTAAGTTGAAGTGCAA
Source organism: Alisma plantago-aquatica (assembly GCA_963693085.1). Classification (NCBI taxonomy): domain Eukaryota; kingdom Viridiplantae; phylum Streptophyta; class Magnoliopsida; order Alismatales; family Alismataceae; genus Alisma; species Alisma plantago-aquatica. The sequence continues at coordinate 507,834,161 of OY856411.1, read as the reverse complement.
TCAAATGCTGACTTATTGATCAATCTAATGATCCAAACTTTGATTGATTGACTTGGATTTTGATGTTTACATGGGAAAATGGTCTCAAGACCGGTTTGGAGGTCATCCAAATGACCTCAAGACCATTTGGGGTTAGGTCATGTCCAATCTGGATGATGGTCCAATAGTTTTAAAGCAACTAGATTCACATTGGTTAATGTTGAAGGATCATCGATTCCAAACCCTAATTCAGTTGATTCAAAACCTAATTGATGATCAATTGAGGGTTAATTGAGGATCAAATCAGTTGAAGGATGACTTAATTAACTCAATTGAAGTATGGTGATGGGTCCAATTGAATATTGGTTACATGAATTCAATGATTCAAGGAATCAACATTGAGAACCCCAAATCGAGTTGATAGGTTGAGACCATCTTTGGTCCATGCAGTTTTGAGGAGGTTTGGACCAAACGGTCTCAAGACCGTTTGGGACCAAATGATTCCAAACCGGTTGAGCCCATGCAGTTTCAAAAGGTGCTTTAGCAAACGGTTTCAAGTACTTGCTTTAGCAAACAGTCTCAAGCACCACCTTTACCAAACAGTTTCAAACCGTTTGAACTTTGAATGACCAAGACTGTTTGGGGCTCAAGTAGTCAAAATTAATTGAGGACTCAATTGGTTAATCCACTTGGACACCTTTTGTAATTGAAGATTCAATTGGTCAATTCAATTGAATACCTTATGTAATGGAGGTCCAATGTAATTGAATCTCTTGAGAATTAAGATGATGAATGATACATTGATCCAATGATGATTAGTAATGATAATCAATGAAGGTACAAAGGTTGAATCCCTAATAATACCTAAGTGATTAGTGCCAATTAAGGGATAAACCCTAATTGCCTATAAGAACAATGACTTGGTGCATTATGTTAATCCTAATTGTATGTACTTGATTGAAGGGTTGATGTAACCTAACCAAGTTGAGAGGATGATGGAAAGGAATTCATACGTGAGTAGTGATCATGTGATGAATAGGGTATGATCCATAATAAAGAGATCATGAAACCCTAATCAAGAAGGTTATTGAACCCCAATCCCTAATTTAGAGCAATATCAGATGTAACCCAAACCCAGGGTAATGTTGTGACTCTAAAACCAAGATAGTAAAATGTGAATCCTTAATTGAGTTTGATTCAATGTGAATCCCTAATTGAGGTTGATTCAATGTGAATACCTAATTGAGGTTGATTCAATGTGAATCCCTAATTGAAGTTGATTCAATGTGAATCCCTAATTGAAGTTGATTCCATGTGAATCCCTAATTGAGGTTGATTCAATGTGAATCCTTAATTGAAGTTGATTCCATGTGAATCCCTAATTGAGGTTGATTTAATGTGAAACCCTAATTGAGGTTGATTCCATGTGAATCCCTAATTGAGGTTGATTCAATGTGAATCCCTAATTGAAGTTGATTCCATGTGAATCCCTAATTGAGGTTGATTCAATGTGAAACCCTAATTGAGGTTGATTCCATGAGAAACCCTAATTGTGGGTGATTTCATAAGAAACCCTAGTTGGGATGAATAGTAAGTGAAACCCCAAAGCCAAAATAAAGGGTAAAGGTAGGTGAAATTCTAAATGAAGTTATAATATTTAAATCCCTAACCTTGTGCAATATGATGACAAACCAGAACCATGATAATAAAGCAGAGGTTGAAACCTTATAAAGGTAAAATATCTTAAAGGATTGAGTATAGGCAACCTTATTGTAGGCAATGCCTTAACCTGAAATGAGTCCGTATCATTAAAGGCAATTGAACCATTCTAGTGTGTGACCTATGCACTTCATGATGAGAGTGATAGGTCAATGGATGAAGTATTAAGATGGGAAGTGCCTTAATACAAGATAAGCTGATAACTCAAGGAAAATAGAGGTGATGAGGAAAGTGATATACCTTGATGCATTTCAAATCCAATCTATTTGAGTAAGAAATATATTAAGTGTGTTATGTAAATTGTTACAATAAAATGTAAAGAGTTTGATATACCTTGACAAGCATAGGCTAATATACCTTGAGAATAAGGGTAAGCTAAACTAATGAGTATGATGTAATCATACCATGATAAGAATAAGGAATGAACTCATACCTTGTACTGAGAATCATTTAATGATAAATGTTAAGAGTAATGAACATGCCTGAATTCTAAAGATGTGTAATGGCCTTATGAGCCATATGGTTAGATGTTGCCTAGTGAGAGGTGACAAGGTGTTTTATGGGCCTTATGAGCCATATGGTTAGATTTTGCCTAGTGAGAGGTGACAAGGTGTTTTATGAGCCTTATGAGCTATGAGGATGGTTGTTGCCTAGTGAGAGGTAACAAAATGTTTTAAAGGTTACACAGGATTGACATAGTTCAATGCCTGGAATAATATCACAAGATTGATATAGTTCAATACTTGGAATAGATGCACAAGATTGACATAGTTCAATACCTAGAATGATAACACATGATTGGCTAACTCCCAATACCTGGAATAATAACACAGGATTGGCTAACTCCCAATACCTGGAATAATAACACAGGATTGGATAACTCCCAATACCTGGAATAATAATACAAGATTGGCTAACTCCCAATACTTGGAATGCACATGATTGGCTAACTCTCAATACCTGGAATAATAACACAGGATTGGCTAACTCCCAATACCTGGAATAATAATATAAGATTGGCTAACTACCAATACCTGGAATGCATAGGATTGGCTAACTCCCAATACCTGGAATAATAACACAGGATTGGCTAACTCCCAATACCTGGAATAATAACACAGGATTGGCTAACTCCCAATACCTGGAATAATAACACAAGATTGGATAACTCCCAATACCTGGAATAATAACACAGGATTGGCTAACTCCCAATACCTGGAATGCATAGGATTGGCTAACTCCCAATACCTGGAATAATAATACAGGATTGGCTAACTCCCAATATCTAGAATGCACAGGATTGGCTAACTCCCAATACCTGGAATAATAACACAAGATTGGTAATAACCCAATACCTGGAATAGTTGCACAGGATTGACATAGAACAATACCTGGAATAGTTGCATAGGATTGACATAGATCAATACCTGGAATAGTTGCACAGGATTGACATAGATCAATACCTAGAATAGTTGCACAAGGTTGACATAGTTCAATACTTGGAATGGATACACAGGAATAATATAAGTCTAATGCTTGTACTAGTTGCACAGGATTGGTGTAATCCAATGCCTGGAATATTTATATAGGATTGGTATAGACCAATGCCTGAATAAGACATGATGATGCACACTCTCATGTCTAATATAACCAAAATCTATTTAGCAGATTGGCTAAGGCCAATAAGTTGAAACAAGAATGTCTCATGGGTGACATATCAAGATAATGAGTGTTACAAGAGAAGTTTGTCATGATGGTATAATACAGAGGATAAATGATATACATGTTCTTCCTATTCCTTATTAAGAGAAAAGTTGATCTATTGTTCTATCATAGATAGTTACAATGCTTTAAGATGAGAATGCTTTAAACTGCATATCCTCTGTCCAGTTTTATGTATATAACTGCAATAATAATGTTTTGGCGGGGAGTTATATCTCCCGCTGGGACAATTTACAATTGTCTCACCCCTGTGGGATCCAATGCTTTTAGGTGGACGCGGACAAAGAGGTAGGAAACCTTTAGCAGGGAAAGAACAGTAGCAGCAGCATCAAGGACAACAATAATATCTCAGGTGGAGATACTGCCTGTCTAGTCATATAGTTAGAAAGTCCTATGTGTCGTCTCTGTACTCTCAGGTCCTCGGAGTCAGTAGTCAGTGTTTTTATTGAATCGATCTGAGATTTTGGCTTGATGCCTTGAGGTTTTATGTTGTCTGTATATAATTTTGAATAAGACATATGATGTTGTAATCCTCGAGAGGAGATGGTACAAGTTGTGTACTTATAGAACAGAATGTAAATATTATACTTTGGTTCTTGATGAAAAAGATTTCCTATGTGTGGATCTCTTTGCAAAAAGTTTTAATTTTTAGTAATTTTCAGTAATTCGCTACAAATGATTCACTTCTGCTTAGTTAATCTTGTGTTTTATAAGTTGGATGCCACAATTTAGTGGTATCAGTGCTCTAGGTTCGTTGAGTCTACATAGACATAGGACTAAGGTAGTAGAGTATGTTGTAGTGTCATCCAGTGTATCTGATAGTGTCTTCTGCTCATATAGGAGAAGAAGAACTTGAAGATGACTGGGTCACATGAGGAGTTTGCTGCAGAAAGCAGCAATGCTGCACCAAGAAGAGGTGCAGGGGAGTAGGCAAGAGAGGGACAATTTCTTGAGAATCCCCTAGCTAATCCAATTATGATGAGAAACCCTTCCTTAGGAATCACTGTTGGGGAATTTAAGGCAACCATGATGTATTTAGTGGATCGAGCACTAGCAGTGCAACCAAGATTACCAACCCCTAATGATGATGTTTTGGACATCAACAGGATACATAATCCACATCAGCAGGTGGAAGCAATGGGAATTGATAAAGTTCTGGACTTAGAACAAGTCTGTGCTCAACCTCAGCATGTTGAATCAATAAATAATGAAGGAAGGAATAGGTTTCAACCCAAAAGCAGAATTTTCTATAGGTGTAGAAAGCCTGGACATATTGTAAAGAATTGTCCAACAAAGAACAAGGAAGAGAGAATTGAGAAAAGGCCTATCCAAATCCAGGGACATAGGCCTAATAGTTCCAAAAAGGGAAAGATATTGGTACCACCAGTACAACCAGGACCTAGTGCACCAAGGCAATGGTCATCTAGAAAGGGTAAAGAACCCTCTAGACCATACCTGACACCCAGAATTTGCTACCTGTGTAGACAGGTTGGACATCTGGCAAGAGATTGCTCAGCCAGAAATGTTATGGTGAATCAACCTATGAGGCAGAATCAGCCTGAGGCAGTGAATAATCCATGAATCATGACAGGTTAGACAAAATAATGTCATTCTTATATGTCTTTTTATGATTTCCTGAGTTAATTTGAGAAGGTAATTTTTTTTGAGGGCTAATGGATCGATTCATTACTTGTAAGCCATACGACATCTACAATTTGAGTCAAAAATACAGCAAGAGAAAACAAAGATCAAGTTAACATCACTGCAACTCATATCGGAACGAGAATAGAACACTTCTGTATTGATTCTTCTTCCTTGATGCTGTCTTAAGCAGCTTTCCACGAAGAATTCCTTCGACTTGAGCGTGTAGTAGTGATAGAGAGCCTGGATATGTGCGGTGCTCTGGTGAATCATCATCTCAAAGGAAGCCATATAACCAAGTAACAAATCAAGCCACAGCAACATGGAGGCACAAGCAAACAAACGCTGACAAGCAGTGAGCAGACCAATGCTGACAAGCAGTGAGCAAACCTTTATTGAAAAGGACTGACAAAATGCCACCCCGGCGTAGTAACACCGGCAGAATAATTGCCTTAACCTAAGAACTCAAAACCTGCAAAGAAAACGAGAACACATAAAGAGGGAAAGGGGCTCCAAGCCAGCATAACTGTCGATCAGCAAGCCACCAGCACTACTTCAGATCCAAAGACCTGGGAAGAGGTTGCAACTGCAGCACAACCATCCCAAATCCCCTCCGTATGCAAAACCCGCCCCGACCAGGGTAGGCGCTCCGCACAGACGATCCGGGCAAGAGGAGAAGAAGAAGATGCTGGGAGCCTCCGGCCGGAAGCAGCTCGCAGGAATCGAGCCGAGGAGCAGACCCAGGGGGAGAGGGGTTGCGGCCGACCGCCGCCGAGGCCCCCTCCCCTGAGTCTGTATCCGCAAAATGCCTCGCCCTAGATCGCGCTCTCAGTCGCCAGAGCCACTGCGCCCAGTTCAAAAAGAAAGAATATCGTCAAATGAGATATAAGAATTATTGGACATTTGAGAAGGTAATTGATTGAGCTGTCTTTGATCAGTCCTATGAGGACTTATATTTTGCATAATAAACATTATAGATGTTCATATTTCTCTTACCTCTATGAGAAGAAGATGAGGTATTGAAGAGATGCCTGGGTAAAACCCAGTAATGTTAAATCTTATACTTGTGATAATATGAAAAGGAAGGAATATGATAGTATAAAAAGTGCATACTACTTAATCTCAATATTTATATACCATGGCCAGGTATACAACTATTGATGATAAAGTGAGTATGGAAACTCTTAGATTGTAATCGTTTTGATTGCCCTGATCAAGCAGTCATTATGATACAATCTAATGAGTATCATGAAATGAGAAGCATGGAATGAATAAATGTGTCCTATTCTAAGCATAAGAAAGAGAAATACGAGATAACCTCAGATGAGCATGTTTGTATGAGGAATATGATTCCTTGTTTTCTTTTCTCTCAGGGACATGGCAATCAAGTGGGTCATAGGACACTTGATTTGCATAATATAAAGATGTTTATGTGATGGATACTTAGAAAGGTATCAGTTTATCTTGGACTTTGGCTCCAAGATGAAGATATATGTAACAAGTAATGTTCCAAGATGAAAGGAAGATAAATAAGTGATGTGTTTTTAATACATGTGATAGATACTAAGGTAAGAAATTCTGGTATCTAAGAAATAATAGATGGTTTATGTTGAATATGTGAAATGGTCAATTATGAAATCAAATTAGTCATGTAAAATAATATGAACATCACATGTTAGGGGTTTATGTTTTGCATAAACATAACAATTGAAGATATCTTTGAGATAAGTTCTTAATTGATAAGTAACCTTTCCTTATGATAAGAGAATGTACAACTAATGAGATAGTTAGTGCAGGCAATAAGGAAAGATAGTACGGTGTTATCAGGTGAGATGACACAATCAGGGTATGAAAAGACTTATAGTCTTAAGTGGATGATAGAATATAATGATGATCTTGAAAGAGAAATACTGAACCAACTAAGGAACATGGGAGTATGTGTTCCATGTGAACCATTCCATGATAAATTTGTGTGAAATAACTTTTTGTTGAAAAAAACTCTATGGTGTCTCCATAATAATGAGGTGTTATGTGAGGACATGATGATATGATGCATGGATAATATCTGTTTCCCTTTATCTGGGATTTCGAGGACGAAATCCTTATTAGGGGTTTATAATTTGTAACATCCCTGACCTGGGTTATGCTTTAACCCTAGGCATTTTGATTAATAAAGATGATTATATGCTTAATATTATCTTGTGAAAAGTAATTAGGGCTCATGAGAAACTTATGTTTCAATTTTGGTCATGTTTGAACAATGTTGAAGCAATATTTGCTTATTTTGGACTAAAGTGCAAATTACCCAAGTTAAGGGGTTAAATTACAAATGTTGCATGATAATATGTTCCTCATATGTTGAAGCATCATGAGAAGGAAGATGATGTAGAGGTATGGCTTGTGCTAGCCTGAGTACCAAGGAAAAGCTGATAAAGCAATGTTTGTGCATTAAAACCTAGTTTTGGTGTAAAGTGCAATTTACCCAAAACCTAGGGTTCAATATGAAAATTACCACTTAAATAAGGTCCCTAATGTTTCTTGGCACCATGTAGATCAAAGAAAATGAGAGGGGCGCCTCATTTGATTTAAGTTGGAGGAGAGAGAATCTTGATATTAAAATAATCAAGATTTAATCCTAACTGAAACCCTAATTTGATTTAGGGAAAAAATAAATGTATTAATTAAAGGGCCTTCAACCAAAATTAAAATGGTTGGATTATTATGTACGTGGAAATCCTTGAGCCTTGCAAGGACCACGAAAATTTCCAAGGGAATGGATAACTCACTCACAATTTTATAAGAAAAAGAAATATCCACTCACATATGGATATTAATATTATATGATTTAAGGTGCTTGATTTGCTTTTCTTTAAATCATGGATAATTGAGAGGAATATGAGGAAAACAAGATAGCCTCGTCCCTAAGGAAGTTTAGGGGGAAGAGGCGGCACTATTTTTGGTATTAAATGAATTTTTATAAGGCACTTTCTCTCTCCTTGATTTTCTTATAAAAAGACCCTTTACAAGCCAAATGAAAGGCTTTTTCGTTTGAACTTCTTCTCCTTGCTTGGAAACCGACCAAGGGAGCTAGGGAGGACCTGGAGGACGAACCACAAACTGTTGGTAAGGTTCTTGATCCATTTCACATTGATTCCATGGTGAAAATCGAAAATAAATTATGGATTTCTTCTTATTTCGATCTCCTCTTCAACCCTAGCCAATCTTTTCAACCTAAAGCTTGAGGACGAGCTTAGGGGGAGTTGAAAAAGCTTCATCCACCATTGTTGGTGTGAGCTTGGAGATTTGGAGCTCAATTGGAGGCGGGTTTTATAACTTGAAACCCTAACTTTGTTATTGCATTCAATTCCCCATCAAATAATGATCATTTCTCTATTTACAAATTATCGATTTGGTTGATTGATGCAATATCCATGGAAATCACAGAAGGTTTCATGGGTCTAGAGCTTGATGATGATGAAATCATCATAAGCACACACCTCCCCAAATATCTAGACCAAACGGTTTCAATCAAATGTCCAAACGGTTTGTGTTTTGGGAGCAAACGGTTTCAAACCGTTTGGAATGAAACAGTTTCACTAAACTGCATAGAAGCAAACGATTTAAGACCGTTTGGTGATGTTGACCAGGGTTGACCATTTGGGGACTTGTTAATAATGAACTAGGTTAAAGACCCCACCAATTATTATTGATTAACTCCAATCAGTTCATGAGTTGAAGGTCCATCAATCGCCTAAACCCTAATCTGGTTGAGTGCTGATTTCATAAGTGCTTGAGTTTGAAACTTGGGTTGATTGACCCAAACGCTTTCAAAGACGTTTGGGAATCACCCAAACGGTCTCAAGACCATTTGGGGGTCACCCAAGACCGTTTGGAGGTCTAGGGTTAAGTTTGGTCAAGTGTTTGAAGGTCCAAAGATACCAAATTGAAATACAATTAAGTGCTGATTTGGTGACCAATCCTAGGATCCAAACCCTAATTGAATGACATGGTTGATGATGATATGGTTACCAAACGGTCTCAAGACCATTTCGAGGTCATCCAAACGATCCCAAGACCGTTTGGGGGTCACCCAAGACCGTTTGGAGGTCTAGGGTTAAGTTTGGTCAAGTGTTTGAAGGTCCAAAGATACCAAATTGAAATACAATTAAGTGCTGATTTGGTGACCATTCCTAGGATCTAAACCCTAATTGAATGACATGGTTGATGATGATATGATGACCAAACGGTCTCAAGACCATTTGGAGGTCATACAAACGATCCCAAGACCGTTTGGGGGTCACCCAAGACCGTTTGGAGGTCCAGGGTTGACTATGGTTAGGTGTTTAAAGATCTAAAGGTACTAAGTTGAAGTTCAATCAAATGCTGACTTATTGATCAATCCAATGATCCAAACTTTGATTGATTGACTTGGATTTTAATGTTGACATGGGAAAATGGTCTCAAGACCGTTTGGAGGTCATCCAAACGACCTCAAGACCGTTTGGGGTCAGGTCATGTCCAATCTGGATGATGATCCAATAGTTTTAAAGCAACTAGATTCACATTGGTTAATGTTGAAGGATCATCGATTCCAAACCCTAATTCAGTTGATTCAAACCCTAATTGATGATCAATTGAGGGTTAATTGAGGATCAAATCAGTTGAAGGATGACCTAATTAACTCAATTGAAGTATAGTGATGGGTCCAATTGAAGATTGGTTACATGAATTCAATGATTGAAGGAATCAACATTGAGAACCCCAAATCGAGTTGATAGGTTGAGACCATCTTTGGTCCATGCGGTTTTGAGGAGGTTTGGACCAAAAGGTCTCAAGACCGTTTGAGTCCAAACGGTCTCAAGACTGTTTGGGACCAAATGGTCTCAAGACCATTTGGGACCAAACGACCCCAAACTGGTTGAGCCCATGCGGTTTCAAAAGGTGCTTTAGAAAACGGTTTCAAGTACTTGCTTTAGCAAACGGTCTCAAGCACCACCTTTACCAAATGGTTTCAAACCGTTTGAACTTTGAATGACCAAGACCGTTTGGGGCTCAAGTAGTCAAAATTGATTGAGGACTCAATTGGTTAATCCACTTGGACACCTTTGGTAATTGAAGATTCAATTGGTCAATTCAACTGAATACCTTATGTAATGGAGGTCCAATGTAATTGAATCTCTTGAGAATTAAGATGATGAATGATCCATTGATCCAATGATGATTAGTAATGATAATCAATGAAGGTACAAAGGTTGAATCCCTAATAGTACCTAAGTGATTAGTGCCAATTAAGGGATAAACCCTAATTGCCTATAAGAACAATGACTTGGTACATTATGTTAATCATAATTGTATGTACTTGATTGAAGGGTTTATGTAACCTAATAAAGTTGAGAGGATGATGGAAAGGAATTCATATGTGAGTAGTGATCATGTGAAGAATAGGGTATGATCCATAATAAAGAGATCATGAAACCCTAATCAAGAAGGTTATTGAACCCCAATCCCTAATTTAGAGCAATATCAGATGTAACCCAAACCCAGGGTAATTTTGTGACTCTAAAACCAAGATAATAAAATGTGAATCCCTAATTGAGGTTGATTCAATGTGAATCCCTAATTGAGGTTGATTCAATGTGAATCCCTAATTGAAGTTGATTCAATGTGAATCCCTAATTGAAGTTGATTCCATGTGAATCCCTAATTGAGGTTGATTCAATGTGAATCCCTAATTGAATTTGATTCCATGTGAATCCCTAATTGAGGTTGATTCAATGTGAAACCCTAATTGAGGTTGATTCCATGTGAATCCCTAATTGAGGTTGATTCAATGTGAATCCCTAATTGAAGTTGATTCCATGTGAATCCGTAATTGAGGTTGATTCAATGTGAAACCCTAATTGAGGTTGATTCCATGAGAAACCCTAATTGTGGGTGATTTCATAAGAAACCCTAGTTGGGATGAATAGTAAGTGAAACCCCAAAGCCATAATAAAGGGTAAAGGTAGGTGAAATTCTAAATGAAGTTATAATATTTAAATCCCTAACCTTATGTAATATGATGACAAACCAGAACCCTGATAATAAAGTAGAGGTTGAAACCTTATAAAGGTAAAATATCTTAAAGGATTGAGTATAGGCAACCTTATTGTAGGCAATGCCTTAACCTAAAATGAGTCCATATCATTAAAGGTAGTTGGACCATTCTAGTGTGTGACCTATGCACTTCATGATGAAAGTGATAGGTCAATGGATGAAAGTATTAAGATGGGAAGTGCCTTAATACAAGATAAGCTGATAACTCAAGGAAAATAGAGGTGATGAGGAAAGTGATATACCTTGATGCATTTCAAATCCAATCTATTTCAGTAAGAAATATATGAATTTTGTTATGTAAATTGTTACAATAAAATGTAAAGAGTTTGATATACCTTGACAAGCATAGGCTAATATACCTTGAGAATAAGGGTAAGCTAAACTAATGAGTATGATGTAATCATACCATGATAAGAATAAGGAATGAACTCATACCTTGTATTGAGAATCATTTAATGATAAAGGTTAAGAGTAATGAACATGCCTGAATTCTAAAGATGTGTAATGGCCTTATGAGCCACATGGTTAGATGTTGCCTAGTGAGAGGTGACAAGGTGTTTTATGGGCCTTATGAGCCATATGGTTAGATGTTGCCTAGTGAGAGGTGACAAGGTGTTTTATGGGCCTTATGAGATATGAGGATGGTTGTTGCCTAGTGAGAGGTAACAAAATGTTTTAAAGGTTACACAGGATTGACATAGTTCAATGCCTGGAATAATATCACAGGATTGATATAGTTCAATACCTGGAATAGATGCACATGATTGACATAGTTCAATACCTGGAATGATAACACATGATTGGCTAACTCCCAATACCTGGAATAATAACACAGGATTGGGTAACTCCCAATACCTGGAATAATAACACAGGATTGGCTAACTCCCAATACCTGGAATAATAATACAGGATTGGCTAACTCCCAATACCTGGAATGCATAGGATTGGCTAACTCCCAATACCTGGAATAATAACACGGGATTGGCTAACTCCCAATACCTGGAATAATAATATAGGATTGGCTAACTCCCAATACATGGAATGCACAGGATTGGCTAACTCCCAATACCTGGAATAATAACACGGGATTGGCTAACTCCCAATACCTGGAATAATAACACAGGATTGGCTAACTCCCAATACCTGGAATGCACAGGATTGGCTAACTCCCAATACCTGGAATGCACAGGATTGGCTAACTCCCAATACCTGGAATAATAATACAGGATTGGCTAACTCCCAATACCTAGAATGCACAGGATTGGATAACTCCCAATATCTGGAATAATAACACAGGATTGGTAATAACCCAAACCTAGAATAGTTGCACACGATTGACATAGATCAATACCTGGAATAGTTGCACATGATTGACATAGATCAATACCTAGAATAGTTGCACAGGATTGACATAGATCATTACCCGGAATAGTTGCACAAGGTTGACATAGTTCAATACTTGGAATGGATACACATGAATAATATAAGTCTAATGCTTGTACTAGTTGCACATGATTGGTGTAATCCAATGCCTGGAATATTTATATAGGATTGGTATAGACCAATGCCTGAATAAGACATGATGATGAACACTCTCATGTCCAATATAACCAAAATCTATTTCGCAGATTGGCTAAGGCCAATAAGTTGAAACAAGAATGTCTCATGGGTGACATTTCAAGATAATGAGTGTTATAAAAGAAGTTTGACATGATGGTATAATACGGAGGATAAATGATATACATGTTCTTCCTATTCCTTATTAAGAGAAAAGTTGATCTATTATTCTATCATAGATAGTTACAATGCTTTAAGATGAGAATGCTTTAAACTGCATATCCTCTGTCCAGTTTTATGTATATAACTGCAATAATAATGTTTTGGCAGAGAGTTATATCTCCCGCTGGGACAATTTACAATTGTCTCACCCCCTTGGGATCCAATGTTTTTAGGTGGATGCGGACAAAGAGGTAGGAAACCTTTAGCAGAGAAAGAACAGCAGTAGCAACATCAAGGACAATAGTAATATCTCAGGTGGAGATGCTGCCTATCTAGTCATATAGTTAGAAAGTCCTATGTGTCATCTCTGTACTCTCAGGTCCTCGGAGTTAGTAGTCAGTGTTTTTATTGAATCAATCTAAGATTTTGGCTTGATGCCTTGAGGTTTTATGTTGTCTATATATAATGTCGAATAAGACAGTTGATGTTGTAATCCTTGAGAGGAGATGGTACAGGTTGTGTACTTATAGAACAAAATGTAAATATTATACTTTGGTTCTTGATGAAAAAGATTTCCTATGTGTGGATCTCTTTGCAAAAAGTTTTAATTTTTAGTGAATTTCAGTAATCCGCAGCAAATGATTCACTTCCGCTTAGTTAATCTTGTGTTTTATAAGTTGGATGCCACATAAAATATGAGCGTTGATTCAACAAATAGTTAATAAGTGTCACCTCATTGTATGAAATACCAAGCTACATCAAATTATAGAAAATACTAGTTACTTCCTTGAAATTCTCAAAGAAGGATTAGTGAACATTGGACCAATTGAAAAGATATAGGACATGATATCCTCTCATAGATTTCTTTTCAAGCTATCATGTCCACCACAATAAAGTTTGTTATGACAAGCAAACAAAGGTTAACTGATGTTATGCTACTTTTTCTAAAAATATATAACATCATCATATGTACTTACAATTGTTAGTACTAATATTTTGCAGTCTTTGTCCACCCACAATAGTTACTATGAACTGGGCCTCTATGCCAATGTTATTGTTCCCTGATAAAGAACAATTGAACATCATCCTAGATGATCGTTCTTAAACCAACTAACTGTACCTGAACATTGGCATTTTATAAACGGAAGACACTACAGGCCTGGTGAAGTGACCCTAAATTTTGGCAATTCTTCATATGTTATCGAGGTTGAGTATGATTTAGCGGGAAATCTTGTATCAAAATCCGGTTGGCATGATTGGATTAGAAAGATGCTAGTGGGCCATAGAGAAAATCTTTTTCTCCGTTCAGTTGGCCATAATACCATCAAAGTTTGGATAACCAACGTCAACAATGAGACCCCCGATCATCTACGGCGGTATGAGTGCACATTGGAGCAAACTAGCTCGGACGAATCTAATGATGAGGCCCCTATCAGTTCAGATTCATCTAAATACAGTGAGGAGCTCCGTGACACAACACAATCATCAAAAAGACCACGATAGGTCCAATTAACAAATATAATTGTCATGTCTTGTTTTGTGTTTACACTTTTTGTCTTAAAGTTATCAATCCTCATAGCTACTTTCTTTTCTGAACTTTAGGAGAAGATCGCCACAATGAAAAGGCTTCGAAGTTACTGATGCGGGACCATATTGGTGTAGTATTTAGTTGTCTATCTATCTAGACTTGTCTGTATTAATATTTATTTTAATTATGCACATGTTTAGGGGTACACCAACCCCTTTGTTTAGTTACTGTTTAGGGGTACATCCCTGTGTGTGGATGTAAAAATATATTAATGAATGGAACTAGTATTTTTTCATATTGTATAGTCTTTTTTGATATGACATACTTACTCATATATGTTATATGTTTTATTATTTTTATAGAATGGATAAGTCTTGGATAGCAGAGGATGACCAGACGAGCAATAAATACTTATGTGGAGTATCAACATTTTTGGATTTCGCTTTTGAACATTCATCGATTGGAGACAAGATTGTATGCCCATGTAGAAAGTGTGCTAATGTGTACCAGGTCACCAGAAAGACTGCATTGAGCCATCTATTGTGGCATGGCTTCTTACCAAGCTATATTTCTTGGGCTTTTCATGGTGAATATGCCGATGTTCAAATGGATGCTCCTACTGATCATGGAGATTTCCTTAATGCTAAAAATTTACAAGATATGTTGCATGATAATTTTCTGAGTTTTAGTGAAGACGGAAATACGGAAGGAGTGGAGCCATCTAGTGATCAAAATTTTGAATACTGACAAATTTTATATCTTATTAAAGGATTCTGAGACAAAATTATATCCAGGGTGTAAGAAATATAGCAAAATTGCTTGCATCCTAGAATTCTATCACCTGGTTTGTCTTAATGACTTGAGTAAAAAAGCATCATTTAAGTTTCTTATGTTATTTAAGAAGATGCTACCAGAAGGAGAACAATTACCTAATTCATTTTATGAGCTAAAAAAGATGATTAATGGGTTGGGCTTAGATTATGTGAAGATTCATATTTGTCCAAATGGTTGAATGTTGTTTTGGAAGGATTCTGATGATAGAGACGTATGTGATACATGTGGAGCATCAAGATGGAAAACGATTACAATCCCAAATGATGATGACGAGCTTGCAAAAAAACCCAAGAGAATACCTGTCAAAGTGCTCAGATACTTTCCACTTATACCATGCCTAATGCGGTTGTTCATGTCATTAAAAACCTCTTCCTTAATGAGGTGGCATGCAGAATAATATGAAAAAGATGACAAGTTAAGACACCTGGTAGATTCACCTGCATGGAAAACATTTGATGTGATGCATCCAGAATTTGCTGTAGAAGATAGAAACATTAGATTGGGAATTTCAACTGACAGATTTAATCCTTTTGGGACAATGATTACTTCTTACAGTACATGGCCTGTTATGATTATTCCATATAATTTACCTCATTGGTTGTGCATGAAGCAACCATATTTTATGTTCTCCCTACTCATTCCTGGACCAACTTCACCTGAAAATATAGATGTGTACTTGCATCCATTGATTGATGAGTTGAAAGAACTATGGGATACTGGTGTACATACACATGACGCTGGAACCAAGGAATTATTTCTGATGCTTGCCTCTTTATTATGGACTATTAGTGATTTTCCAGGATATGCACATCTATCTGGTTGGAGTACTAAAGGATACAAAGCATGTCCTTATTATAATAAAGATATTGTCTCACATTGGTTGTCACATAGCCGTAAAGTTTGCTACGGAGGACACCATAAGTTTTTGCCAACTAGCCACATATTCTGAAAAGAAGCAAAGGCATTTGACGATGAGCAAGAATTTAGGTGTCCACCTAAACCTCCTTCTGGAGCTCAAATCTTGTCACAATTGGAGGACGGAAGAACTGTAATTGGTAAGAAAAGGCCAAGAGGTAAAGATTCAACACATAATTGGGATAGGAAAAACATATTTTTTGAGCTACCATATTGGAAATATAACATTGTAAGGCACAATCTCGATGTCATGCACATTGAGAAGAATATATATGAGAGTATTGTTGGAGCATTGCTAGGTTTGAAGATGCTACCAATGAAAAGTCACGATTATCATGTGTTGATGCAACAACTTCTGCCATTAGCTGTCACTGTGTCTTTGCCCAGTAAGACTGCTAAGTCATGTATTATTAATCTTTGTCTCTATTTTCAAAGGTTGTGTACTAAAGTCATAGATCCAAATGATTTTGCTGCATTGGAAAATGCAATAGCTGTGACACTTTGTGAGATGGAGAAGATATCCCCTCCATGTTTTTTTGACATAATGGTGCAACACTCAATCCATCTCGCTTATGAAGCTAAGATAACCAACCCTGTTCAGTATAGTTGGATGTATGCAGTTGAAAGGTAACTTTTCATACATCGTGATGAATTTACCTATTGGAATGTACATTGTCATAATATTTTCCTCAACTTTGTTATCAGGTATCTGATGACCCTAAAAGGATATGTTCGTAATAAAAGATATCCAGAAGGATCAATAGTAGAAGGATATGTAGCCGAAGAGTGTCTAACTTTTTATTCAAGATACTTGGATGGAGTTGAAACACAATTAAATTGGCCAAATAGAAACGATACTGACAAAGCAAATTTGGAAAATGAGCCAACACATGACAGTGATGATTGGTCTATTTTCTTGACAGTAGGTCTTGGTGTTGGTAAAATGGTAACATGTGTCTTGGACGAACATACATTGCAACAAACCCATAAGCATGTACTATTCAACTGTGAAGCAATTGAACCCTACATTAAGTAAGTTAGTGACAATTATTTTCTATTAATAAAATGATATAACATATTCCAATAACATATTGCACATATTTTGTATTTAGGAAGCACTATGATATCATTAGGTAAAAACAACCTCGAAAGTACTTATAGGAGGTTCAGAGAATACATAGTAACTCATTTGATGGATGGTTTAAGGAACATGTAAGTTTAGTTATGGTAATTACATTTGTTATGCTTAATGAATAAAGTCTAACAAACTTTTCTTTTATTAGATTGAGACACTCCTAAGAATAGAGATGGTGGATGATAAAATCAAGTTTCTTTCTCTAGGTCCACATCAACTGGCCATTAAGTACAAGGGCTATGTTGTCAATGGTCACATATTTCATACCAAGGCAAAAGATGCAAATCGAACAACACAAAATAGTGGAGTCTTTCTGGTAGCTATGACTGATTGTTATTCTAAAACCACTGACCGCAATCCAATTACTAGAGATGTTACCTACTATGGTGTTTTGAAGGATCTTATTGTGCTTAATTATTATGAACACTTTAAGGTGACATTATTTAAGTGTGATTGGGTGGACATCTACTCAAAGAGGGGAATCAAGCATGATGAACATGGGTTGACTCTTGTTAATTTGAGATGACTTCAAACTACATGAGAACCGTTTGTAGTGGCATCTCAAGTTGGACAAGTATTTTATGTAGAAGATGTCACTACAAAAGGGTGGCATTTTGCTGTAAAGATTGCCCCACGAGATATGTTCAACATGGAAGAACAATCTTGTATTGAGAATATCGAATCTTATGTGCAAGGTGAAACTAGAGATGGGCCATCAATGACATCAGAGGATGAATATACTGATTGTGACATAGTTAGATTGGATATGGAAGGAATTACTGTTGATAGTTCAACAATTGAAAAAGACCGATCCCAAATTCAGCAGGATGATGAAAGTGTATCTCAAAGTGATGGTGATGACAATTTTGAATGAGAAGATTACAAAATATCAGCCGATGTTTCTTTTAGTTTGTCGTTATTATTTGACTTAAATAAGCCTTTCTTGTCTCGATGTATCTCTTTAATTTCCTATCTCACATTGTGCTCTAGCTAGGTGTATGTATTTTGCATGTCTGACATTCTTCTTAATCAAATATATCCTTATCTCTCCTGTTTTTTATAATTATATTTGATTAAATATCTATGTTTCATTTTTAAATATTAATTATAAAATTATTATTATGTTGTTCAATAATTTTTTTAAATGTCTTCATTTTTATGTGACTTGATATACTCAGGATGAGAGAACAGTACAATGACAACTGCCATAATAAGACAATCACAAGGAATGATAAGAACAACAACAATGAATTTTGTATGACGACTCATTTACCTAGCATTACTCAACATGGTTGTTGGCAATCTTTGAACCTGTCATCCTCAAATCGCTCCAAAATTTTTTTAGATTCCCTTCCAACTGAAATTCAAAATGATAGAGCAAAGAAATTCAATAAAACTATTGCTAGCTCTGCGAAAAATACCCAATCAGCCACGTCTCCCCAAGACTCTAATATGGTTGGTGGTTTGACATTCTCTCAAACATGCACAACTAAAAAGGAGATGGGAACAAGGTTCCAAAATCAGTACACCAAAGAAAGTGGTGATAAAGTTACAAGATTAAGAAATTCACAGCTATCACGTGTGCCTAATGTCAATGCTTCTGTGTCTATTCATTCTACAAGTGTAGAGAATAGAGCTGCCAATAACCAAAATAGCAATGAATTTCCTGATAACATGGACCAAAATGACATCTTTGATCACCATGTTGAGTCATTGAATATTACAACAACACCTTCTGATGGGCTAGGTAATCATTTTATTCATATCATTACATTTATAGTGCTGCATTTAATTATATATAATTTTCCATATATATTTTATCCTTTATGAATGAATGCTTAGGTCAGAAACATCGAGCACGTGGCCGAACACAATGTTTGAAAATCTGGAAAAGAAATCCCGACGATCCAATTCCCATTGAGAAAAATCAATTTGGACAACCAGTAGGTGAAAACCAATGTGACTTATCAAATTTTATGACAACCATTACAAGAGTTCCCAATCTTTGTCCACTAAACTACAAGGACTGGAGACAATTTCTAGCAAATAAAAAAGATTCTATATGGAATTTTGTGAAGGTATATTATTAAATTTTAGTTTTAAATGGTTAAATGAAGCTTCTAATTGATATCCTTTATGTCGATAGAGTAAATTCACAATGGATTCAGATCTAAAGGAGTGGACAATGAAGAGACTAGGAAAAAAATGGAAGGACCACAAGTGGGAGTTAAGGAGACTATACTTCCTAGAAGATAGTCCATATGAACAACAGCTTGAACAAGTTGTTCCCCGCATGGACAAGTCTCATTGGAAATTTCTTGTAGATTATTGGAGGAGTAATAAAGGAAAGGTAATACTTTTTTTTTCTATTCATTGATACTTAAATTACCTCACAGATAATTACTATGCACAATACTGTAATATTTGTCACATAGGAAGTCTATAACTAATAAGACAAGCAGAAAATTTCAAAAGGTTAGCCACACAACATGAACCAAGTCATTTGCATGTCTGAAATATGATGTAAGTTAGTAATTTTTGTGATCCATTTAGACAATTTGATGACATCCATTTACTTGATGTTTACAATAACCTTGTTTGAATGATAAAGATGGAGAAGGAAACAGGTGGAGAAGTGGATCCCATAATATTTTTTGAGAAAACTCATCGTAAAAAATATGGGAGCATAGTGGATGTTGAATCCTCCAGAATTTTGGTACAACACATCCTATCCTATAGTATTATGTTACATATACTAATTGGAAAGAGGTATATATTTGGTATAAAATTCATCTCCTATGAGTTGTTGTATGTAGGAAAAATTTTCTGAGGTAGGAGAAGAGCTGCGAAGAAAACAACCTGATGTTACTTCAGATGAAATTTATAGGCATGTTATGGGAGAAGAGAGACCAGGATATGTTCATGGTTTTGGACTTGGACCATCACCTTCTGATATCTGGGACAAGAACTATAAATCCCGAGAAGCTGAAGAAGCACAAAGGAAGCATTTCCAAGATAAGCTTGAAGAACAATGATTGGAATTTGATGTAAAACTTCAAGAACAAAAGGATGAATTCAACCAAAAATTAGAGGAGTTACTTGCCTTAACTAGAGCAGGAAACAGTCAAGCACAACATGTTGGCACTGGCCAAGTATGAATACATTTTATACAAGATATGTGGTATCAATTATTTTCCATGTTGACTTTTATGGACTTATGAAAAAAATATAATAATTGTGCAAACAAACTTATCAATCCAAACTCCACTCCATATAACACATTAATCATATAAGAAGGGACAAGTATGTTTGTATTTGTGTAAATTGCACATCTTTTTATGTTTATATAAATTTGTTATGTAAGTTGTATTTTGTTTCTAGTATATGTATATGCTGAGTTTCACAGATCCAGATGCTAGAATTGCATTCGGTCGAGTATCTGAGGTTGACCCCATGAAAAGGGTGGGAGGTGCAATTTTAGGCTCATCATTTGTTGGTGTTTTTGTAGAGGTTGCGTTGTTGGACAACAATCCTCTAGTGAGACCTTATGATCAATATCAATCTATTGATGATGTTGTTGGCAACATCATAGCATGGCTGAAAACACATTTATTGCCAAGGTGAGCATAAAGTATTGCTTATAATAATACATAATTGAAAATAAAAGTAGTATCTAAAGTCATTTCCATTTGCTGCAGGACATGAAGTTTAAAGATAATGCATTCTTGGATACTGTCTAGAGAGATGACATATATAGTTGTTTTTCTTTAATCCAATTTTTTACTAGTACATGACAATCCAAATAATGGTGTTTCATGTCCATTGTCGTTGACAATGTTGACAAATGACAATCCTATTTTTTTACCTACTTTTGATTTTTTTATGGAGAATCTTAGTATTATGGACAATACATTCACTATGAATGGTTTGTGGTTTTTAGATATGAGCAATGTTTGAGCATCTTTTTGTGAGATTTACATCTGAGCAATGTTTGAGTTTCTGGGTTAGGTTTTCAAAAACTAGATCTGTAGTGAAAGTGTGTTATTTCTATGTTAGATGTTTCAATTTCATACTTGCATGGCATTCTATGCTTCTCTATTAGATGATTCAATTGCTTCAGTTTTTATTGTGGTTCCCTGGCTTCTGGGTGATTAGTGGATATGAGCAATATTTTAAAAATGTACATGGATTTTTTTATTTTGGAATTCCCTTCTTTTTAAGATTCCACTTGTTTGGGTCGAATTTTTTGTTTAGCTCCCGCGGATTTGTTGTCCTAGGATGTAGATTTGTCTAGCTTCTGAGTTATATACAGGTTGTTCAAACAATTGCCCATCTTCTTGGTCCAAACTAATGGTTGTGTGGCTCTTTTGGATATTGCTGGTGTTTTTAAGGGGAAGGCCTTCCTGTGATAGATATGTCTTGGGTGTTGTGATATTTTCTAGCTTCTGTCTGGAATGGACCATCAATCTTTTTTATGAAGCTTGATGCTAAATTCAACTACCTGATGTATGCAGGTTAGTTTGTAGGCTCCCTATATTTACATATCTGTAGGATGATCCTTTTAAAGCTAAATTTTACCATTTTCTTGATTATACATGTCAGTTTTAATCTTCAGAGTCACAATTGATGATGTAGAAATTGCTTTTGTTTTGTCATATCTCCCATCTTGAGTTTGTACAAGGATTTGATTTAGTCTAGCTCAAAATTTTCAGCTGCATGAAGTCTCATATTTCAATGTCTATGGTTCAGACAAGTAGTAGGCATCAGGTATGATGATACTCTATCATGGGTTGATTCTCCTCATCCATGTAGATGACAACCTCTGTCATGGTCCTCATGGGTTAGTCAACTTTAAAAGTTAGCTAGGGCTTTAGGAATCTGACCAAGAGAATCTCTGATACTATGACACCAATGAGGAGCTGGAGGAGATGGACAAGTAGGTCACAAGAGGACTACCAATTCTAGTGAGGGCTAAGGCTTTGGTGGGATTGAAGCAATACTCCTCTACTAGCTTGACATCATGTCATTTGATCAGCTCTTGCATTATTCCTAGCTTCTGGGTGTTTATTGATTTTGGTTGTAGTTTGTTCAAACAATTCTACTGAGGCCTTGCTTGATTTCTGTTACAGGTTGATTGACACGAATTTACCGTGCGTAGAACGCAAATGCACACGTCAGAGTAATATAAGCCTTTATGAGGCCCGATCGAACTTAGGGAAACGTAATTATTGGTAGACTACTACTAACTACTTACAATCAGCTAGACTGATTAAAATGATTTAAGAGTTGATTGAAAAGAAAAGAAAAATAAAAGAAAACAGAGCAATCAATTAAATGTTTGGTTTAATCAATTCAAATGGGAATCTTTAGGATTGGGATTTCACCACAGGTTCTCGTTGTATTAATTCCTGCACAGTTATCCTAATTTGTCTCTCATTCCGGGTAGTGGCTTGTATTTAGAATTTCTCACTTTCGTGATATAATTCACTACGTAAATCTAGGTCGGTTCTACGGTAGTAGTAACCTATACCCTAAACTAAGTACATGAAGACCATACTATGGGTGTCTACCATTAACTGTACATCACCTTGTTCAAAGGATTTATTAGTTAATGTGAATTTCGTCTCTTTTCAACCGTTAATTCTTCTTTCAAAATAATTAAAGGTATTAGATTATCATTAAGGTGATCAATCATAATGATATAATGGAGAAAACGAAATCATACCATGGATTTAAAAGACAAATTATGAAATACTATGGTAAAAATGTCATACAACGATCACCCGGGCTACTCCCAGTCCTAAAGATAAAGGTGATTAGCCCCGCATGTTCATCTCAATGAAATACATGATGAGATAAAGGGAAAACAGAGAAGATCTGGGCATTCCCTCGACGTAGAATGAATGATCTACAACCTTTCGGTAGTGGGAAACTCCTTCTGCAGCTCTCGGAACGATCCAGGCGTGGCTCTGGGCTCCGTTCTTCTCTCTTCTCCTCCTCGAGACTTGTGCAATGACTAATGACGTGATAGCTTGCTTAGGACCACCTTAATTAGGTATATGCACCACTTTTTATTGCCAAAAGATCACCATCGTCTGATTAGAAAAGATCTGTAACAAAACCTGATCTGACGACGTCGATACCATCGACGTGGGTCGATGGTATCGACCCATCATAATATCAAAAATTCTTCCTTTTTCTGACGTTTTGTGCTGATGCAGACTCGATACCACCGACTTTAGTGTTGATGGTATCGACACCTTTAGGCGTCGCTTTTATCACCAATCTGACACTGAAGGTGGACGAGGTCGATAGTATCGACTTTGTGTCGATAGTATCGACCAGTTGACTGCTGGCTCGCTGTAGGTATCTCGCTACCATCGACTTCAGTGTCGATGGTATTGACTCATCTTGGTTCCTTGTGACTGTCTCACTGTGGCCGAGTCGATACTATCGACAGTTGTCGATGGTATTGACAACTGCATGTATTCATTTTTCCTGAAAATTCAAGATAAATTTGAATCAGCCTTGCTAAAATACATCAATATGATCATTTATAACCAAAAAGATGAAATATAGTAGATTTGATGCAAAATGAGATTATAGACTAAAGCAAGTGAATCATGAGATACTAACCACAAATGTGACTAATAAACACATAAAACACATATAAAACTATTCTATAAAAATGACTCAAAATCCTCGCATCAAACTCCCCTAAGCTTAAACATTGCTCGTCCTCGAGCAACAAAACTATAGAATAAAATTGCGAGGGTCAACTAAAGAACATACTATCACAACAAACATTACCGTATGATTCCCACCAGACATTCACATACCGGCCCTCACTAACCACAGAATGGTAACTACCCTGTAGGTGACAATGATCATTCATAATAGATATCCACTCCAAGATTGGTGAACACTATCAAATAAGGTAGTTAATATTATAAAATCTTCCGGTTCAGGCTTGGTGCATCTTGTGATCTCCTATCTATGTTGCTCATAACCTAACTGCCATCTACATGGGAGAAGATCTCCTGAAATACAAAAGTGAGGAGATAATCATGGGTGGCCTACCATTTTGAGCAATGGGTGGATGGAATAGGAAGTTTATGTAAGAAAAAGTAGCACAATACAGTTTGACATGCAACAGTACAAAAATGACCTACATGATGCTCATGCACATGAAGATGACCTAATGCTTACATTTCAGGTGGAATGATG
The DNA here is from genome assembly GCA_963693085.1 of Alisma plantago-aquatica. NCBI lineage: Eukaryota > Viridiplantae > Streptophyta > Magnoliopsida > Alismatales > Alismataceae > Alisma > Alisma plantago-aquatica. The sequence continues at coordinate 507,809,646 of OY856411.1, read as the reverse complement.
CATGCACTATCATTCCATCCCAATGAGAGACAGAATATCTACAAAACTACACATGTGCTTGTTCTTCTTATTATGCATGTGAACAAGTTCCTTCCTCCTTATGATCTTCACATATATTTTTTTCCTTTTTTTTCAGCCCTTGTTTTGCTTAATGAACTAAGATGAAATTTTCACATCTTCATCTTGGGCTTATTCTCATAACTACTATTTTTTTCCATTGTATTTTATTTTTCAGAAAGTATGAAATAAGTTCCTTATTTTCAGAAGAAGCAAGGCACATCATGTAAGAAATGATTAAAATTATGCAAAATGCAACTAAAATGACATTGACATGCCTTCTAAAATTTGTGCATGCATGATTATAATGCAACATTTTTTTTATATATGCAACATATGTAAAAACTAACTACAATCCAATCCTATCTACATGATATGCAATCAAGAGATGACAAACTGTAAAGTGCTCCCAATTCTTATGGTGGAGTGTAAATGAGATGAGGTGTATAGATCACAAGATTAATTGACAAAACCATTGGAAGATATTATATGTCCCTCCTTACTGACATGTGTAAAATCAAGGGGTTTCTCTCTCTTATTTCAGATTAAAGTCCCATTACCATTTGGTCAGTTTAGGCTCAACATCCAATTCCATCCACTTTCCTTGAATCATAGGCATGTACAGTTGTGGTCTTATGTTTTAAAGTTGACAAACCCAATTATTTTAATAAGTTAAGTGCTCAAGTTCAAACAAAGCAAGCTTGCAATTACATGAATTTTTTTCAAATTTACCCATAACTCCCATGTGAAAAACATAGAGATGACAAATTACATTAGACATCCACAGATACACTAGATAGCATGTGGATCCTAAAAGCTAATAAAATTGCTAATATAAAAGAAAAGTCAATAAAAGATAAAACAACAGAAAATAAAAGATAGAAACTGTTCCATCCCCCCGTAAGCTTGAATTCGACTATGGCCTCATAGTCAAAAACAATCTCAGCAGGTGGAACAGTGATACCATTTACTGCTCAGGTGGCAGATACTATGGGGCACTGGGATCCCATGATGGATATTGCCCCTGGATGTTTGGATCATATGGGGGCATGTGCAGAGGTTGAAGATATCCCCCAAAGTAATTTTGGCTCCAGTAGTGATCATAAAACGGCTGTTGCTGCTGCTTGATCCTCCCCAACCGGTCATATACCTACTGTTGATTGGCGAACAACTGACGTTCATTCTCGAAAATAGCTTGTTGATTAACATACAACCGATTTGTAGTATCCTGGATATCAGCAAATGATGCAGTGTGCTGTTGTTGTTCCTGAATGCTCTGTAGCATGGTGTAGTACATGCCCTGCATAGAATAAACATCCTCTCCTTGTTGAGAGGGTTGTGGTGGCTGAGGCTACGAGGATGATGATGCACCCGGGTAGAAGTGTGGCCGCTTCCTGGGTGCCACTCGTGCCCGAAGAGGAGTGAAAGTCTCCTCTTCCTCCTCCTGCTCGTCACCGTCATCATTATCGTTGTCGTCCTCATCTTCTCCACTGTCGGAGTCATCGATGGCAATTATGGGCCATTTGAAATGCTGGCCCCCCTGGATGTTGAAGACGAGATCTGGAAGGGCGCACTCTTGATACTCTTTGTTGACGTGGCAATGCACATAGACCACACCGTCACGAAATGTCAGAAGGCTGGAGCGGTGGAAATGAGAAAGATACACCGGATTTTTGCTGACCAGTGGAGGAAGTGATGACAGATCTAGCCCAAGGTAGAGGGCTAATGGCATAATAAGTCCCCCAAAGTGAATAGGGGCTCTTCTAGTACTTCTCTTCACGGCCATCACGCATGTCAAGAAAAATGCACCCCAGTTTAACTGTTCCCTCTTTAGCAGCTTGTAGAGGAAGAATAAATCCGTCTCCTGGAATTTGCTCAAAGAAAGCTCGCCACGAGCAAAGAAGGTGATGTAAAGCATATAGTGTAAAACCCGCATGAACGGGTGCTCGAAGTCGGCCACCGCTGCATTGTGATAGCTGATAGATTTTCCCATAGGAGTGGTTACCAGCGCCGCAAACATCACATCATAATTGGCCCGATTATCCGGTCGTCGGTACTACTCAGGTGAGTGCCACCAATTGTAGATCGAGTTGGATTGGTCGAGCGTAATATTATAATTGCGGTTGAACAAATAGAAGGAGACATGACCCTTGATCCACTCGCGGTCAGTGACGATAAGGTCATTGGGCACAACACAGATGTCGAGAGAGGCCATGAATTCTGCCACGATCTCCTTCTAAGTTGGCCACTCTCCAAAGAAAGGATGACCCTCGATGTGGTAGGGAATGTCTTCCTGCCATGCGAATGCCCTCCTCCCAACTTGCCCAAGGAGGACATGGTTGAGGTTGTCCTCAAAGCCAAGGTCCCAGATCATAGCCCGATCAACATATCGGGTAGGCTCTATTGGACACTTCATCAACTCATCAAAAATTTTCTTCACGTCTGTCGAGGGGTGGACAATCCTCAGACGAGGAATAGAGCCCGGTGGTGGAGGCATGAACGTGTCAATCTCCATGGGAGCTGCCCGCGAGGAAGAAACTCCTACTGTCCTCACCATTGTGAAAGAAAGGAGATAGAAGAATAGATCTCGGTGAAGGTCAGAGAAGATGATCTCCAATGTCGATGAAGAGCTCGATGAAGATTGCTCGATTGCTATGTGCTCGGTGAAGATCTCTGATTGCTCGGGATGCTTGGCACAAGAGTTTAGGGGATTCACTCTTAAGGTGTGAATAGCAATGAGAAACTACCCCTCTTTTTATAGCTGAACCCATCACCACTGTCACTCTGTCGATACCATCGATGAGGTGTCGATGGTATCGACACCTGGAGCACAATCTGCTCTTCGCGACCATCGACGGTTGTCGATTGCTTGATGTGGGGGCCCAGATCGATGACGCGTCGATACCATCGACAAGGGTCGATGGTATCGACACATCCCACGGACCGACTTCTGAATTTGGCAAGTACCGTTGATTTCTTCTCATGGATCGGTGACGTGTCACATCAATACCATTGACTGGATGTTGATGGTATCGACTCTTTATGGTTCGATTACCCTCGCAAGGCCCGGGCGCCGCTTCCTTACTGACCCCAGGTCAATACCATCGACTGGGTTGTCAATCGTATCGACTTCACTGAGAAGAATTCATCTGTAAATCTTTTAGGATCTCGCAAGCATCGACTTCATTGTCGATACTATCGAGTGCATTCTTCTTGTTCGTTGATAGCATGTCGATACCATCGATGAGGCCATCGATGGTATCGACTCAGAAAAATTTCTGTAGTCGCTTCCCTGCACCCATGTTGCTACCATCGACACTGTGGTCGATGGTATCGACTTTGATTTAGTACTGCACACTGAGAAAAACGATTAGGGTATCATTTTTACACTAAAAACAACATTAAACAAAACTAACTTGCAAATGCGAAAGAAAATGAAGGAACTACAAATTAAAACTACCGATGGTTGGGTTGCCTCCCAACAAGTGCCCTTGTTTATTGTCTTAGGCTAGACGTAATAAGGCTCTTCATTCTTCCTTAAGTGCCATGAGTTTAACCTCATGCACTTTTCTCATGTAGTTCTCTCCAAAGTAAAGCTTCAACCTTTGTCCATTAACTAGGAATGTGAGCTCTCCATCTCTTACCATAATACCACCATGTAGGCGCACCTCCTCTACCACAAAAGGTCCACTCCACATGGATTTCAATTTCCCAGGATGAAGCTTTAGTCTCGAGTTGAACAGTAAAACGCGATCACCCTTTTTGAAAACACGCATTTGAATGTGGCAGTCATGGATTTTCTTTGTCCTTTCTTTATAGATCCTTTGATTCTCATAGGCATTCATCCTAAGCTCATCTAACTCATTTAGCTCCAATAGTCTCTTTTTCCCTGCATCATCATAACTCACATTGAGCTTCCGTAACGCCCAGTGCGCCTTGTGCTCTAACTCAACCGGCAAATGGCAAGCCCGCCCATAAGCCAACCTAAAAGGCTTAGTGCCTATAGGTGTTTTAAACACAGTCCTATATGCCCATAAAGCATCCGGTAGGAGTGCAATCCAATTCTTCCTGGAAGATGCCACTGTGCGTTCCAATATCTTTTTGATCTCTCGATTGGAAACCTCAACTTGACCGTGAGTCTGCGGGTGATACGGGGTACTGACATTGTGCTTGACCCCGTATTTACTCATTAGTGTAGCAAATTTCTTGTTCGTGAAGTGGGTGCCTCCATCGCTTATAATCATATGGGGCATGCCAAACCTGCAAAAGATATATTCTTTCACGAACCTGCACACTACCACAACGTCATTAGTTCTTGTGGGTATTGCCTCTACCCACTTCGACACATAATCAACAACCAACAAAATATATAAATTGGAATTCGAGGACACAAAGGGTCCCATGAAATCGATGCCCCATAAATCAAATACCTCAACTTTTTGAAACACATTGAGGGGCATCTCTTACCACATTGAGATATTACCTGCCCTTTGACACACGTCACATATTTTCACATAGTCATAGGCATCCCAAAAGAGTGTAGGCTAATAAAGACCACTCTCTAACACTTTGGCCGCTATCCTTGTGCTCGCATGATGGCTGCCGATGGGTAATGTATGGCAATGAGCAAGTATACTACCATATTCATCCTATAGTACACACCTGCGTAAGATGCCATCCCTGCATTGCCTCAACAAAATTGGGTCATCCCAAAAGTAATATATTAAAGAATGGAAAAATCTCTTCTTTTCTTGAAAATTTCAATCGTCCGGTATTTCCTTGCATGCAAGATAATTCACAATGTACGAAAACCACAAATCTTTGGATTTTATGGAAAGGATTTGCTCATTGGGAAACGTCTCAGTAATGGGTATATTGATATCTCGCTCATCTACCCGTTCTAACCGAGACAAATGGTCCGCAACCACGTTCTCAATACCCGCCTTGTCTTTAATTTCAATGTCAAACTCTTGTAAAAGCAAGATCCACCTAATTAATCTAGGCTTGGCATCTTTCTTTTCCATTAAATATTTAATAGCAGTGTGGTCCGTCCAAACCACAACTTTTGCTCCCACTAAATATTGCCTAAAATTTTCAAATGCAAAAACCACTGCAAGCAGTTCTTTTTCAGTGGTAGTATAGTTAAGTTGTGCATCATTTAGAGTCTTTGATGCATAGAAAATTACTACAGGTTTGTTCTCAAAATGCTGCCCAAGAACAGCCCCAACAGCAAAATTTGATGCATCACATATGAGCTCGAACGGTTTGGTCCAATCCGTCATTTGAACAACCGATGCCGAAATTAATTTTTCTTTTAAAACATTGAAGGAATGCATGCATTTATCATTAAAATCAAACACTGCGTCCTTCTCAAGCAATTCAGATAATGGTTTAGCAATTTTGGAAAAATCTTTGATAAAACGTCGATAGAAACCTGCATGCCCAAGGAAACTCCTCACTCCCTTCACCGAGTTCGATGGAGGTAACTTGGCAATAACCTTGATTTTCACTGGATCTACCTCCAATCCTTTACTAGACACCTTGTGTCCAATCACTATTCCTTCACTAACCATCATATGACACTTTTCCCAATTTAAGACCAGATGCGTATCTTCACATCTTTGAAGCACTTTATCCAAATTTTGTAGACACTCATCAAAGGATGCACCGTGGATGGAAAAGTCATCCATGAAAACCTCTAAGCAGTGTTCTACCATATCAGAAAATATAGCTAGCATAAATCGCTGAAAAGTAGCCGGTGTGTTGCATAACCCAAATGACATTCGGCGATATGCAAAAGTCCCATATAGACAAGTGAAGGTGGACTTCTCTTGATCCTTAGGGTCTATAGAAATCTAATTATAGCCGAAATAAGCATCCAAAAAGCAAAAATGAGAGCGGCCATCCAGCCTCTCTAAAATCTGATCAATAAATGGGAGCGGAAAATGATCCTTTAGAGTTGCGGAATTCAAGCAGTGACAGTCAATGCAAACACACCACCCGGTTACCAATCGGGTAGTAACAGGTTCATTCATGAGATCCTAAGTCACCGTGATTCCCCCCTTTTTAGGGATTACCCATGTGGGGCTTACCCACGTCGAATCTGAAATAGCGTAGATGATGCCCGTAGAAAGGAGCTTGATCACCTCCTTCTTGATGACCTCCATCATGCTCGGGTTGAGTTGACATTGTGGCTGAATCACAGACTTGGTTCCTTCCTTGAGTCGGATCTTGTGCTGACAAAGCGTAGGGGAAATCCCCTTAATATCAACAACTAACCACCCGAATGCGCCACAGTGGTTCTTCAGCATGATCATCAACTGCTCTTCTTCACCGACACTCGGATATGTCGAAATAATCACCGATAGTTTTTCACCATCAGCTAAGAATGCATACTTCAAGTGAGGGGGCAGTGGCTTCAGTTCTAATTCTAGTGGACAGATCAATGATGATTGAAGCGGTGGTGGGAGCGGCCCAAGATCCTCATAACGCTTGGCATAATAACAAGGGAGCACTTGAAGCATCTTGACACATTCTTGTAACGATGTGCTTCTCATCCAATCATGCATGATGTTAAATAAGCAAGCTTCTAGGAGCAATTCTAGATATGAGTCAAACACAGAACTTGCTATTGCATCATCCTCAATAGATAGAGGAATTTCCTCCTCTTCATCATTGGGATAACCCAAAACTTTACAAAGAGACACAACTTTTGTTTGTTCCATGATATCCACTACCAGTGTCCCCTTATCTACCTTGTTCATTACATGAGCCATATCCAGAAATGGCTTCCCTAAACAAAGAGAAATGTTTTGATCAAAATGCTTTACCATGCGACACTGCTCCTTTGCCTGTGGTTGTGTTGTACTTGGTGGCATAACCATTTCAAATCTGTCATCTGCTATTCCCAATGTCAATCGACCTCTACCCATCTCCAATATCATATCAGCAGTAGCCTGGAAGGGTCTTCCTAGGAGTATCTCATTCCCTTAGTCATCTTGCATTTCCATTACCACAAAATCAGTTGGAAATACAAATCTATCAACCTTTACCAGGACATCCTCACAAATACCATATGGCCGTACCATAGAATTATCTACGAGTTGAATTGTCATGTTGCTTTGTATAGATTCCTTAAGACCCAACTTTTTGAATGTTGAGAGGGGCATCAAATTTATACTTGCCCCAGAATCGCACAACGTTTCACCGAATTTCACCTTACCAATGTAACATAAAATATTGAAGCAACCCAGATCTTGTCGTTTTGGTGGTAATGTTCCCAAAATGAAGGCGCTAACCTGCTCTTTAAGAACCACCACCTCAGTATCAGGAATCTTCCTCTTCTTAGTAATTATATCCTTCAGAAACTTACCATAAGAGGGTATCTGCTCAATAGCTTCTACCAGCGGGATGTTGACAGAAAGTTTCCTAAAACTATCTAGGAACTTTTTGAACTGGGTGTCCACTGTCTTTGCCTTCAGACTATTTGGATAGGGAACTGGAACAACTTGTTCCCTCTGATGTGGCGGCACATATGGCATCCTCTTTACAGTCTCTTCCTCAGCAATGGGCTCTACTGTGGCTTCCTCAACAACATCCTCTATTGGCTCTATGATTGTGACCTCCTCTGTGGCCTCACATGTGGTCTCTGGCTGGGGTGTGCTTGGTTCATCGGCCTTAGAGTTTAAAATCTTCTTTCCACTCCTTAATAGAATTGCTTTGGCTTGTTGATTTCCTCCTAGAACATTTGTATTTCCTGGGAAACCTCGCTGCATTGGTTTCTTCAAGTTTGAAATCTCTACTGCCATATGTGCTAAAGATGTCTCAAGTGTCCTAATCTGAGCCCCATGACTTTGTAAAGTTTGCCCAAACTGATTCATGAACTCTCCTTGTTGCTTGATTTGTTGACCAAACATGCTCAGGAGTTCTTGATTTTGTTTGATTACTTGATTGAGAAACTCATTGCTCTTTTCTTCTGCAGTGGGTTGTGGCTTAGCTTTCGGGTCCTGCAAGAAATTGTTGGGATCTTTCCAAGAAAATTTCTTATCCTTCCTCCATGAATAGTTATTATTCCTATATCCATGTTACTGACGCATGAATTTCACCTGTGCTTCATCATCAAACTCTTCATTTTCTTTTGCCAGAAGTTTCTTTGCAATAAGATCCATCTTATCATTTAGTTCTTTAATGGCTTTAGCATCCCCTACAAATCTAACTTGTTCAGGTGCATCTCTAGTACCCCAGAACTGCTTCTTTGCCATGTTTTTAAGAATCTCCCAACACCTTGTATCAGTATTGTTTAGAAAGAATCTTGAACCCGCTGAATCTAAGTTGCTTCTATCATGCTCATTAAGTGCGAAATAGAAAATCTTCACATATTTTTCCTTGTATAACCCATGATGAGGGCATCTTCTCAGCATTATCTGAATTCTTTCCCAGGTCTCCGAATAAGTTTCCCCTACATTCTGAGTGAAGTTGTGGATTTTCCTGATTAAATCATTAGTCTTCTCAGGTGGGAAGAAACGTTCGAAAAAGACCTCGATCATCTGATCCCAAGTCTCAATAATCTCATCATCCAGATTCTAAAACCACTCCATTGCATTTCCTGCAAGAGAACTTGGGAATAGTTTCAAATACAGTGTCTCCTGTGAAAACGATCGATCTTGATCATGTCACAATTTTCCACAAAGGTGCTTATGTGGACCACTAGATCTTCGTTCTTTAGTCTATGGAATGCTTGAGATTTAACTAGATTTATTAGTGCCAGCTCAATTTTATAAGTCAGGATGTTGACTGCCTGCCTCTTGATTGGCCCTTTTGATGTGGAGGAAGAAGATGCCTTGATCTTTTCCCATATCGTCTTTTCTTCAGCCATCTCTTCTTGTTCAGAATCTGAATTCACTCTCTCGGATTGATTCTGAATGTAGTTCTCCTCGTCGTCTGATCCCGAAGATGGGACCTCTGGTAGTGACTGCGCGTAGTCTATGCTACATGTGCTCACCATGCACTGGTACCTAAAAAATGATATATTTAATTAAGTACAGTGCTAGACGAATATAGATTTATGAAAAATAGATAATCAATTGCAAGAATAAAAAATGTAACTAAAAGAAAAAGGTGGCCTAGAGTGGCCGCTTGTAGCACTCGTAGTGCCAACAATTTCCATTTCCCCGGCAACGACGCCAAAAACTTGACACGAATTTACCGTGCATAGAACGCAAGTGCACACGTCAGAGTAATATAGGCCTTTGTGAGGCCCGAGTTGAACTCAGGCAAACATAATTATTGGTAGACTACTACTAACTACTTACAATCAACTAGACCGATTAAAATGATTTAAGAGTTGATTGAAAAGAAAAGAAAAATAAAATAAAATAGAGCAATCGATTAAATGTTTGGTTTAATCAATTCAAATGGGAATATTTAGGATTGCGGTATCACCACAGGTTCTTGTTGTATTAATTCCTACACAGTTATCCTAATTCGTCTCTCATTCTGGGTAGTGGCATGTATTCAGAATTGCTCACTTTTGTGATACAATTCACTACCTAAATCTAGGTCGGTTCCACGTTAGTAGTAACCTATACCCTAAACTAGGTGCATGAAGACCATACTCTGGGTGTCCATCATTAACTGTACATCACCTTGTTCAAAGGATTTATTAGTTAATGTGAATTTTGTCACTTTTTAATCGTTAATTCTTCTTTCAAAGTAATTAAAGGTATTAGATTATCATTAAGGTGATCAATCATAATGATATAATGGAGAAAAAAAAATCATACCACGGATTTAAAAGACAAATTATGAAATACTATGGTAAAAATGTCATACAACGATCACCCGGGCTACTCCCGGTCCTAAAGATAAAGGGGATTAGCCCCGCATGTTCATCTCAATGAAAGACATGATGAGAGAAAGGGAAAACATGGGGAAAACATGAATAGAAGTGATGTAACCCCTGAACAGAGAAGATCTGGGCATTCCTCGGCGTAGAATGAACGATCTACAACCTTTCGGTAGTGGGAAACTCCTTCTGCAACTCTCATAATGATCGGGGCATGGCTCTGGGCTCCGTTCTTCTCTCTTCTCCTCCTTGAGACTTGTGCAATGAATAATGACGTGATAGCTTGCTTAGGGCCGCCTTAATTAGGTATATGCACTACTTTTTATCACCAAAAGATCACCACCGTCTGATTAGAAACAATCTGTAACAAAACCTGATCTGACGGCGGGTCGATGGTATCGACCCGTCATAATATCGACGATTCTTCCTTTTTCTAACATTTCATGCTGATGCAGACTCGATACCATCGACTTTAGTGTCGATGGTATCGACACCTTTAGGCGTCACTTTTATCACCAATCTGACGCTGAAGCTGGACGAGGTCGATAGTATCGACTTTGTGTCGATAGTATCGACCAGTTGACTACTGGCTCGCTGTAGGTATCTTGCTACCATCGACTTCAGTGTCGATGGTATCGACTCATCTTGGGACCATCGACAGCTGAATGCATTCATTTTTCCTAAAAATTCAAGATAAATTCGAATCAACCTTGCTAAAACACATCAATATGATCATTTATAACCAAAAAGATGAAATATAGTAGATTTGATGCAAAATGAGATTATAGACTAAAGCGAGTGAATCCTGCGATACCAACCACAAATGTGACTAATAAACACATAAAACACATGTAAAACTAGTCTATAAAAATGAATCAAAATCCTCGCATCATTGATCAAACAATTGCTCATGATCTTCTTGGTCCAACTGGACTACCTGATGTATGCAGGTTAGTTTGAAGCTAGAATTGGTTAATTGCATAAGATTTATCTTAGTTTATAGATCTTTTGTAGGCTCCCTAAAGTTGCATATCATAGTCTTAGTATGCATTGCCAGTGATAGTCCTCTACTTGATTTCTACCATGGTTATGATGGCTCATATCGATCAGTTGATATCAAATCAAAAACATTATATAAGAGAAGTAGATCGTCAAAGATGAAGAAACCTCATATATCAATGTTAAATCATGAGTAAGCAAATGAAACAACAAAAGGGAGCTAATAGAGACACTTTGGTATGCCCAGGCTGCAAAGGACAAGTGTGTCATTGCTTTTATAAGAGATTGGAGCTTCCAGGTTAGCTTATAAAAATATCTATAATCTGCTTGGCAGTTTAAGCTTCTCTTGGCACATAATAAAAGTGTTCATTATGTTCTTAGATGGTCAGCGACATCATTTTGCCTCTGAATGTTGTACTCTCTGCTAAACAGTAGGTCCAAGTGAAGGTAATTCTTACTATTCCTTGTACCTACAAATGCTACATCACCATTTCATTCAACCACTAGTTACAATTTTACCATATATGTTCTTACTAATGTCGACACCATACTTCATGAATATTTTGTATAGGATACATGTATATCAACAACTTCAATACTAATGAGTGCAGTGTGAAAAATAACTTAGGGGGATAGAAACACTCAACACCAATAGCAATAGCCTGACCATCTGGTATATAATTAAGTTCCTCATTAGTGCTAGAATGCCATGCATTGTTGATATTATAGTGGTTCCTTTGTCAATAAAGTTTCTCTTAACCATGGATTTAACAGCTAGGTATGTGCCTGGTCTTTTAACTTTGCAACCCTAGTTCACCTTTTCTGGAATTAATCCATATACCTTTGTTGTAGACAAAATAATGTTATCAACATAATAATAAGTTATCACCATACTCTTGAGTCTGAGGTGACTTTCCTGGTAGATGTCCAGAATAGAACTATTCTTGTAGTGATTAATCTAGTGTGTGTTGTCCTATAGATACAACATAAGAAATCTAGTGACTGAATGCTTGGTTGCTCTATTGATGGTTTGAAAAGGCTTCTAAACATTTTCATGTTTATGGTTTTCCTTATAGATGTCCCTGATTCTGGCCTTGGATACATTCTACAAAGTGGCTGAGCTAATAAGCTGCATATATGCAAGACTTGAATTGGCTTGTATCTTGAGTTTGGCATACATGACACTTTGAAGGACATTCTATCTAATGGATGGTATATGCTTCTTCTAGGATTTGTTCTATTGCACATTTGCTTTGAATTTCCTTGCTTATATTTGGAGGTTACATGGCTATAAGTTTCCTAGGCTCATTGGCAAGTTTATCTTCCTATTTGAAGCCTCGAGTACTAATTGTTTATATTATTATTGGAATTGGAGGCTAATCTTTACCCCTTTGTGTTACAATTCTATCTTGATGCTGGAAAGGGACATGTATACATGTACATCTTTGTGAAGATCGAGTTGCATTGAATTTCAAAGACTCCTTTCATTGAATGCATGTCTGAAGCTTTTCATGGGCATGATAGACATTCTATTGATGGTAAGTGTGCACAAAGCTGGTATGCTACTAAGTTATAATGATACATATCATACACGTGAACCAAAAGTTGCCATCATTATTGCTGCCCATGCTTTAGTGCTTCTATGCCCATCATTTGATTTTTAAAGATACCAAACTTATTTACATATCATTTCAGTTTCCACTGGAGAATCTCAGAGTGGAGAAAAATGTGTTGAGGGCTCAATTAGAAGAGAAGGATGAGTTGAAGAGGGGAGGTTATTCAACATGTCACTTTGTAAGTGTAATTGTAATTTTTATAAATTGCCTTCAAGTGACCACTCAAGCTATTTTGATAGTTGGACAATCACATGTGTTTCTGCATATGCTAGATTTTGTTGGAGGTTCATCTGTCTATGAGGCTTGCACCATTAGGGGTGACAAGGCTTCCTATGTATATAATTTGAACTGTGCATGCTCTATTTTGCATCCACTTTAAGACAAATACAGCTAAAAGCCCTGTAGTTTTGCTTTCCTATCCCTGATCTCTCTCCAATTAACACACACAACTCCACAAGTGCACCCAAAGTGGTGGATTGAGGAAAATACAAACTTTCTAGGCCTTTTTATGTATAATTACTTTCATGTTCTTGAACTGGACATGATCATGTTATAAGTGGAGCCAATCAAGACCAAACTAGTTTTTAGCTATAGGGAGGACTATAGTGGCTAAATACAATCCAAGACAACCCAGCTGCAGCCTTGTCAAATATGTGAGATAATGACTAGATTATAGGTCATATGGTGGAATTTCCTTCTGCATTGAGGGAAACATTACACTTTGTACAATGAGATGTGGCAGCCACATCATTGGCTAATAACTACATGCTTCTGAGGAGTATGCTTGGCTTCCCTGTAGGACAAACCTATTTGGTGCACATATTTTCTACATCTCTATTTAATAATAAACTATTCTCTATAAGCTGTTATGCATTATTTCATCAGGCATTTGACTTATATTCTTCTTATAGATTGGTATTGGATAGAGAGATAAGAAAACCTAAGGGTTATGGAGTATGATGAATCAAAACTAGGGGATGCTAGCAGCAACTCTAAATCAGAAGATGGTGAGGAAGAAGAAAAGGATACAAGAACCTTTGGGTGCTTAGCCATCGTAATATGGTTCATGGTAAAGGATACCAGATACTTTATTTTCTATAAAATTTGGAGGAAATCTGAAGCAAGCTACCACCAAGTTGATAAACCTGTGTTCTGAATATATGTTCTTTTCTAAAACAAAAAGGTGATAAACCAGTGTTCCTTCTACTTAAAATTAGAGTTAAATGCTCTGTGCAGTTAACACTGATTTGAATTTATGAAATCATTGCTTTTCTGTAACAAAAATGTAGATCTATTTTATTATACTAAACTTCTTTTCAATGACTTGATGGGTGAAATATTTGCTAGTTGCTATAGCTATATCCATAGTGTTAATACAAGCCAAAAACATCAATCATCTCCTACTCTATTGTGCTCATGGCATTCTATATGAAACATTCTAATGTATAATGTTCACTTTTGCTACTCATTTCTGTTATGTAGGAGCAGTGGAAGTTGTTCACTCATGACAAGGTCATGAAATTGTCTATGATTTTTTATATTAGAGGTGAACATGAAGTTTGTAAAGAGTTCCTTCTGCAATTAAATTCTATATTAGATTGCTAATTCAATATCCATACCAACATGCACAAGGTCTTGAAAACGAGTGATGAGATAACAAATCGAGCTTGCAATGAGGCAACCCATTGAGAAGGTGCCAATTTATATACAAAACTTATTCTAGTAGAAATATATTCATCCAACAACTGTAAGAAATTTCTCACATATTCTTTATTATAGTTATGAGTGAAAATGTATATGGGAGAAAATCAACTAACTGCCTACTTACAGGTTGGAGTTGGTCTTATGGTATTCCAACAATTAGGTGGCAACAATGGCATTGGGTTTTATGCATGAGAAATCTTTGTAATGGCTGGTAAGTACATTCCCATTTTCATTTTTCCATGTAACTCGTAAGAAACATCCTGATTTTCTACACATGGTGTATCAGGACTTCCCTCAGCCAACCTTAGAACCTTCTTACTGTGGATGTTGCTGCTCTGGTTCTCTTGTAGGTGCCTTTGCATTGTATAATAAAACAATGACAGAGCTTCTAGGTTCACTATTAGGACAATTATAACCAACGACGTCTTCTTTCTTCTTCAAATGTTAATAACACTAAAGTCCTAAGCTAAGGTATGGAAAGATCTATATCTCTTTCTAACTTGGATTGAGCCCAGATTTTCCATAGGTACACATATCAAGCACATTTTATCTAGCCAAGTCACTATCATCATAACATTGAGGATCCACCTCATCATATCATGTGCATAAGCAGACACGAACCATGTCACTAAGGAGCAACCTCTTTGCAACAAGAGCATACACCTAAAAAACTATCCATAGTAGAATCACAACATATACAAACAAGCACCAATAATTTTGGAATGATCTAAACATGGTGTCTTAATCTACTTTTTTATGCAGGTAAGAATATTGGTGCTCAAGTTTGCCAACAAGGAAATCAAAGGAATTATGAAGACAATGAACATCTCACAAATTGACGTTAGTCTTATACCACTATATTATAACATGAATGATGGTCTACGCATTACTCATCACTTCTTACTACCAATGCTAACCTATTATCCTGAATGTCATGGTTTGTATTGTGTAAAGCATGCAAGATGATATGGTGGATTTGATGGATGAGAGCTTAGAAATTCAATCAATATTTGGTAGAAACTACAACACACCTCATGACATTGATGAGGATGAATATATGGGCGGTATAATCCCTTTGAACTCACTGGTGTTTCTTAATCTCAGAGAAGGTATGTAAGAAGTTATCTAAGATATTTCATCTGATGCAGAACTAGAGGCTTTGGAAGCTGACATGGAAATAAAATATGAAGATGTTCATCTTATATTCTGCCTAAGCCCGAGCTAAATCTTCCTGTGGCACCAACATCACAATTAGCACCATCTAGCCATCAGAATGTTCAAGTATGTCTTGCTTCTTTATGTTGACAAAATCATAGTTAATATGAAGTACCTGGTTTATGCTATATGCTTCGACTGCTTCTTGACTACATATGTTGGTTTATGCTATATGCTTCAGCAATATCTTTAATGGCTGGAGATCTAGAGGGAGCTCAAACTGGCATTCTTCCTGGTAATTAGAGTCTATCAGGCCCTGGAAATGATCCCTTGTCCCATTATTTAGCCAAAATGTCAAGAACTCAGTTTAATGAAGTATTATCAGAGATGAAGGTAATTATTTAACCTCACATTTCCTAGTGACATGTTAGTTTTGAATTGGATCAAAAAAATAAAAATAGTAATAGATTGATCATGCAGAGTCTAACTAAAGAAAATAATGCACTAGCTCGACAACTAAGCTTATCCTCAATTGGCGAACACTCTCTTTCAGGTTTAAATTTTATTGATTGTAATGCATTAACAATATATCTTATAATGTTTCTTAGACTGGACTAAAACACATTGCAATTTAACTTTACAGACAGAGCTAATGTTGGGTTCAGTTCCTCCATAGATGGTTTGTCCTCTTTAACTAATGCCGGGACTCGTGTCTCTCCTAACGAAAACATTCTTGCTGTCTCTTCTACTCAAGTCCAGGGCTTGGTTGCTGGTTTACCATCTTCTGCTCAAGCTGTCACTGTGCAAGAGATGCAATAGCCTGAAAATCAAATATCTCAGGTATTCTCAGTTACAAGTGCCTGTTGTATTTTAGTATCACTATTAGCCAGTAGCCATAGATTTTGATACTATCTTAGCTTAAGAATGTTTACCCCAAACCTTATGTAGAGAAGAACTGAGTTGAGAACCTTTTGTTTAGTTTTCTATCTTTTTGTAGGAACACACAGTCTAACATTAGTTACACCCTAATGGTCTCATGATGTAATTGCTCCATCCTAACATTATTTATATTTATGTAGCTACCCTCTTTATCTCATCTACAGAGTTGTATATTTTTATTCTTACATGCCATATATAATATGTCATATGCTGAGTACTAGTTACTTCTGCAGATCATTTCAAGATTACATTTTGAATGCTACCCTAGAATCTTTGTTAGCCATGGGTTCTAATGGAATGACACCAGAGATGGTTAAGATTGTCGTGGATGTTATTACTAAGATGAATCCAGATGAGCTGCAGAAAATGATTCAACTGTCTTCATCTTTGAATGCCAAAAATCCAAGATTCTCAGCAGCTGTGACAGACAATCAAGTCAACAAATCAAGTCAAGAAGCGCAATTTGAGAAGGTGCTTGCTGAATGGGCTGCTGAATCTATTTCCAAAATGGGCTCTGAAGTCAGCATGCTTAAAAGTAGATAGTCATATTAGGGAAGAGACAGATACAATGATGTAAGAGTTATTGTATTGAATAGAAAAATATTATATATATGAAAGTATGTCATTGGTGTTGTATTCAATCTAAGGGGCAAGGTAAAATGTCCTCCTCATACAATTTTCATTTCATTATAAATAAAAAATATTCATACTTTTAGAAAACCGAGTTTGGATACAATTGGCATTCAATTTAAAAACATGATAATGAACTAAAAATTTAATGACTAAACACCATGAAAATGTAGTAATACAGAACTAGTATGTCATTAATGGATTTTTTTATACACCATTACACTCAATCAGAACCGTTTCATACATCAACATTATACAAAAAGTGGCATTTATATAAAATCCAATTGATGGATAGTGGCTTTTTTATAAATGCCAAATGACGGTTTAGTGGCCTTTATTTAGCATTTATTGGAAGCCACTAAAGCCAAACGTTTAGTGGCATTTACAACTTACACCACTATCTTTCTAGTGGCATTGGTACTAGAGGCATTTTTTTAAGTGTCAACAAATTCCACTAAACATGTTTAGTGGCGTTTATTTTTTTTCAGTGGCATTTCTAAAAGGCCACTAATGGGCATTTTTGATGTAGTGCAAACTCTTTTATTTGAACTCTATCTTTCTTTTCCTTTTTCTATGGTTGTTTTAGATATTACTTTGATCTTGGTATGACATTTGTCCATGATTTATCTCATTAGATGTGTCAAGGCGCTTTCACATGTGATTTATTGTAAAGAAATCGGTAGGTTCCTCAATGTGGTATCATATTATTTAAATAACCATTGTAATTGATATATGTCGATATGGCTCTTATAGATGCCTTTTGTTACATATAGCTCTGAAGAAGATATTTGATAAGGGAAAATAGAACATGGAAGGAGAGGAAATCTGCTACAACATGGGGAGAAACGACAATGGCTCTGAAGGGGTGATCTCCCTTAAACATGGGTCAATAGTGAAAGCACAATCCCTGGTTGTAGGTATCAAACTTTAAACTTACACCCAACTTCAAGAGATGTCTGCAACTCGATATGGATTCTATTATAGTAATACGATATCTAACACAAGGATAAGGAGAAACAATGATGTTAGAATAAAAAGACTTCTTAGTTTAGTTGAATCAAAAGGGTTTGAATTCGTATTCCAATAAAGGAGCATAATTATTCTACTCCAAACGATCAATCATATGAAACAAAGATAATTTGTAATTATGATAAGGGAACTTGGATTGGGTTTCACCAACCACGCCGACCTAAACCATGCAAAACTTTCCCTTCCTATTTTATATATGCTCAATATAATTTGCAAGCCGTCATAGAAGATATCTAACACCTTCCTTCTATTGAGATTGGTGTAAATTTCTATCTAAAGGCATCTCTATCGAAACGTATGACTTTTTCCTATAGTGATTTCTCACTCTCATGGATCATCACAGATCCATACTCCAGATCTTCCTAAAGTTGTTGTCTCGAATTTATTTAGATTAGACATTGAAAGTGTTGGTATAGTATGCCCTGAGAGCCAATCATATGATGATTGCAATGAGGCATGTGATACATGATTTGATAATAATAAAGGCAATTTCCGTCTATATGTTTTAACTATTTTTTAGATAATAGTATAACATGTTAGATGTCTAGAGAGTGACAATAGTCAATGATGTATGTCTTCAAGTATGTGACCTGAACAATGAGATCATACAGATGTTAAGAGTATGTGCATTCTCACTATCATCCCTAGTCAGTTGTTACTATGAAAATAACCACAGACATCAATAGCACAAAAGACTAGAGTGTATGTTGGTTGATGACAGAATCTCATCAGTCATGATATATGATATCAAACCAAGCATACAGATACATGTTAGAGAGCAGTGTATCAGACAAACCCACCGTAAGAGTGACACATGGAATCCACACTTGGTTAGTCAGGATCATCTCTTATAGTATTGGTGGTGACTGTGGTTCTTAGACCTGAAATCACTACACTCATCACATGTGGTTGGGTACACTTTGACATCATCAAATGCAGTCCTAAAACATGGGTTGTTAGAACGGTGATGATTGGGTGACTTTGACACATGGGGACTTGATTGTGAGTGATAGATATGGAATTTATCCCTCCTAAGGGAGTGTGATATCCTGTCCACTTGAGGAGTGAGACTGAGAAATGCATGGCCATGCACATGTGAGTCAATATATGATATTGAGCTTACATATATCTCAAACAGTCTACTTTGAATCAAGAAACATGAATTGAACGTTAGTAGAGTATGACAAGTCCATGCCTCAAGTTCAATTTGGGTATTAGTGACAAAGGGAGTATACATTCACTATAACACCAATCACAAATTGTAGGTTGAAAGTTGTTTTCCAACTTTCCTCTTCACTTGGGTCGCATTGATGAGGCACCACTCTTTGCTGGTGATGTCATAAGTTAGTTATGGACATTCACTGCCAATGTGAAATGGAACCTATAGGGTCACACACACAAGATTAACTTGGAAGAGAAGTTTATCCATAAATGTTGTTTAGATTGATTACTGAAGTGTTCAGGTACTCAATTAATCATTCAATCAATAGACTTGACTCAAAATCATCAAGTTCAAGTATTGAACCAACTGTTTAGAGTGTCATATTGATTGAGAACTACATTGACTGAGTTCTGCACAACATGGACCACCAACCGACCAGTTCACTGGGTGAACCAATCGACTCATGGTCAGTGAAACAACCAGTTCACTCTAGTGAACCGTTCAGTTCACATGGACCAACTGAGCATGTTTTGGGTTTCCCGGTTCGTGAGAAAAGATCCCCATTTCACTTGTTCAATATGATTGAGACAAGAATTAATCTTTGCATTAATTAGACATAAATACGGAAAGTCAATTGTAGGAAAGTCTAGGAAGTAAAATGACCGGTTCACTTGGTGAACTGATCGGTTCACCTTCCCAAACGACTGGTTCATTTATGAAATGACCAGTTCACCTGCTGCAGTGCAAACAATTTGTGGAAAATCCACACCCTTCTACTCCCACACAGACTGGGAACCCTGACCCTGCCCTCTAATATAAATAGAGGGGTACATGGGGCTTCTCAGAACACACAACTCAGAACATCAGTTGCTCTGCAAAGTTGTTTCCCTCTCTGGTTTTGGTAACCGAGAGACCCCAAACAAGTTCTACCCATCTAGGGAGGAATAGCGAGGCAAAGACAACTACATAAAAGTGACTGGTGGTGGGAGAGTGTGTCACTGACTAGTACGCCGATAGAAGGGGATAAATCCTTCTAGTCTGTCCATCAGGACAACTAGAGTTCCTAGTGGTCTGTGTGGACTATCTATAGAGGTGGGAGATTTTTGCCACTCAGGAGGACGACCGTCAACCGTACTCCGAGTCTACACCAGGAGCTGCACAGACGCCGTTGAAGACTAGGTGGTTAAAGACCGTACTAGCTGCAAGATATTATCGCTGAGCAAGCCTCAAGACTAGGTATATCTCACTAAACAATCTTTCCTATTGCATAGTTGTTGATTTGATTTGCTGGTTATGGGTTTGTGGTTAGATAAAATTTTTGTTTCCGTTGCCTATTCTTTCCCACAAAACCCACAGAAAGAAGGTATCTAATCAAACAAGCACTGCATTTAAATATGAGTATTGAAATAAAACTATGAGAATATATGTATTATATTGGATAAGGAAACATTTTATGGTTTTAAGGGTCTAATGGCTACTCCCAACCCAAGTTAATCAGTTTCACCAGTCATGGTATAAGAAAGAAACAAATCATAACTTGAACAAGTCATAGTCCTCAAAGTGATACAATGAAATCATAATAAAAAAGGGAAGAGGTCGATACACATGTAGATGAGTTGAAAGGTCAATATACCCACCTTGTGATTGAATCTGACTGATAGGATGATCGCTAGAAGAGGTCGGTCAATCTAACCTATCGACCTTGGAGGTTGGTAGTCTTCACTTAGGTTATTGTTGATGCTTGAGTCAAGTTGTATCTATCAAACTTGATGTTGGAAGTGGTTGGTGGAAAAGTCCAGAGGTCGATCTCTCTTGTAAGGTTGGTAGCTCTGGCCTTTGGTCCTTTGTGATTCAACCCTATTTTAGGGCTTCATGTTGTGCCAATTTGTTCTTTATTCACACCTAGACATGTTAAAATGCACATTACTTCCCTCAATATGCATATTATTATCAAATGTACTTATGGAGGCTTTTTGCATGTTATATAGGTACTTTGACCACTACTTGATGGCATGAAAAGAAGATGGCCTAATCTAGGGTTTCCCCAGGCTTGGAGGAACCCAAAATGAGGCCAAAACCACTCCCAACATACCCCAAGTGGTCAAGGAATGTATTGAAGCAATAATATTCATGGATGGCCAATTTCAAGACCCAAATGCATGGGAAGGACCCTAGAACAACCGTTCTACCAAGGAATGGCCGTTCTGGGACAAGCCCCAATCGTAAACTCTTTACAGAACTTGCAGAAATTGATTTTTATGGCCAAAACAACCATTTTAGGCAAAATGGCCATGTTGGGAGGTGGCAAGCATGGCCGTGCTACCATTGAGACCCACCAATGTTATCACTTTATGTCCCTATTCCCCCCACACTTAACCCTATACCCCCTAGACCTCTATATAAGCCTTGGAGGTGGATGGAGGTCGAAGATTGACTTCCTTGAGCTCTCCATTTTGATCCTTACCCATTCCACTCCATTCACACCACCAAAACCCTAATTTCCAAGCCTTCCATCCACTTCCCACCATCATTCCACACCATTCCATCCAATAAGAAGGAGGAGGTCAACCTTGTAGTAGTTGGAGAGGAGGATTCACTCATCTACACCAAGCTCCATGGCTACTTCTTCCTCTTTCTCTTACCTTTTTGTATTTTCCATTTCCATGAGTAGCTAGGCCCCTTAGGTGGGCTGTTTGGGGTAAAAAATGTCACTTTGATACCATGTTGGGGGGGTGATATGTAAACATTGTAATTTCATTTGCTAATGATTATGTTCTATTTCTATTTCACTCTTCATGAGTTGCTTGTTTCTTTGTGCTTAAAATCACCTAGGAATTTAGGGAAATTGCTTGTATGTGTGAATTTTAAGATTTGCTCCTAGGTCTAATTCTTGAATCCCTATCTAGATTCCCATCCTCCTACATTCTAATCAATTCTCCTAACCCTAACTGAGAGATCTAAGTAGCTAGTTTAGATGAATTTGGTGTGCTTAGAATGGAGCTTTCTCAAGGCTAGAACGTGAGTGATGGGAGGCCTAAAACCTCACTTCCACTCCCATTACTAGTCTCATCCCCTAGTCATACTAAAATCATCGAACCTAGAAACCTAGGCATATTTAGACTCTAATTATATTACACCTAAACCCTAACCCAATTGAGCCTTGCAAGGGTAGTAGGGGCGTTAGGGACTAGTTCCCCTATACACAACCTAGTATATCCATGGCCAGTTAGTAGTTTAGGATAATTCATTAGACTCTAACTTGTTCTTTGGTTTGATAATCTAAATCAAATCATAATGTTCACACGTCACCCCAACCTAATTGATAAGTGCATCCCCCAAACAACCCACATTTCCTTTTATTACTTTAAAACCCTAATCGCCTTCTTGCTTAGCTAGTGTTAACTTTGTTAGCTCTTTACTTGTTTAGTTAGCTTCTTGCCTTGTTCTTGCCTTGTTCTTACTAGTTTAGAACTTTAATTGCTCTTTTGCCTTGTTTTCTAGCTTAGTGTAGTGTAGACTTATCCTTGCTTGCCTTAGCATAACTTGTTCTCTTTTCTTGCCTTGCCTTGTCTTTTCTTGTTTAGTAGAATTAAATGTCTAGGGTTAACTTAGGTTTTAATCTTGCATGCCTTTCTTTAATTGCTTGCTTGTTCATCCTTATTTTAATAATTAAATCAACCTTTAAACCCTTCAACCCTAGACTCCGTAGTAGGAACCTAGCCCAAAAACTAACCTAGCTCTAGTGCCCCCTTTTCTCCCTGTGGATCGACCCTATACTTTTCGCCCTCCTATACTATGACATGACCCGGTGCGCTTGCGGGTGTAGTGTTTTGGTGTATGTGAGTACGTTTGTGTAGGTCCTTATAAATTTTGAAAGTGAATCCACCGTGTGTTTCTATTCACGGAGTTGCATCTACTCAAATTCCAATTGAGTAGTGTGTAACACCATTAGCAGAAATGCACCAAGCTTTTTGGTGCCGTTGCCGGGGAGTAAAGGCGCTCGACCTAGCTAGTTAGTTTTGCTTTGACTTTTCCTACTGCCCTCATCAGTGCTATTATTTATTCTTTATTCATAGTATTCTTTGTGCACATTGGTGTACTAACTTGTTCTCTTTTGTTTGGTTGTGCCTTGTGCATGTGACAAGCCACGCGGGGAAGACAAGATAGAAGGCCAAAATGCACCTCATAAGCCACTTCAAGATTACTTAATGCCTAGCAACTACAAATCACCAACTACTAGCAGAGTTGATAAAATGCCAGGGGAGCAATTCTCCATCCCTCTAGGTCTTCTTGGGCTCCTGTCCATCTTCTATGGCTCGTAGAGCGAGAACCCCTACAAGCACTTGGACTCCTTTCTTGAAGTATGCACCACCTTCAAGACGCCAATGACCAGTGATGACACAATCCGGTTGACCTTATTCTCTTTTTCCCTCAAAGACAAAGCCAAAGATTGGTATGGTTCAAGGAGTGACATCATGAGTTGGGAAGAGATGAAAAATACCTTCTTGAGGTAATTCTACTCTATAGCAAGGTTGACACAAATGCGACGTTCCATATCAAGTTTCAGGCAGATGGGCAATGAGTATCTTCATGATGTTTGGGAGAGATTTAGAAAGATATTGAGAGAGTGACCACACCATGAGATCCCTTTGTGGAAGATAGTTCAATCATTCTACTCTGGTCTATCTCTAAAGGACCAAGATACAATAGACTCTTCTTGTGGAGGAGTTTTCATGGCTAGGCCACCTGAGGATATATGGCCATTGTATGAGCAATTGGCAGAAGGTTCAAGAATTAGAGCTTCTAGCATGATGAATGATGGTGACCATGCCTTTGGTGTCACATCTCTGACTCATAATGACTCAATCCCACAAGTGATGAAGATTCTTGGTGACATGGTGAGATTCATGAAGAACCAAGTGACAAATGTTTCTTATCACCCAGTCAATTCTATTGAGTTATATGGTGAAGTAAAGAAGACACCTCACTCCTATAGATACCATGAACCACAAAGTCGAAGATATAGCTCAAGGTTTGGGGAAGAGGTTCTATCTAGGTTAAAGAGATTTTATGACATAAAAATGAATGTGACAAGGATTGAAGAGAGGATAGAGAAACTATCTTCCATAATTGATCTCCAAAAAGAAAAATTATCTTCAAAACCCATCTTGAGTTTCAATGAAGCAAGTGGACCAATTCCTTCTTCACAAGTTTTCTATAGTTCACCTCCCATGCAAGTACATCCCATAAACCACTTTCAAGGCCATCCACAACCTTAAACTCCTCCTCCCCCTCCATCACCACAAATTTCTCAAAAATTCACTCTCCAACCTTAATTCTCCCCTCCACCTCCTCCACAGCCACACCATTTAGTGTTGTGATAGTTTTGAGGAGTGGGAAAACTCTTGACCAGCACACAAGTCAAATAAAGGTTGATAAAGAAAAGAAAATGCAGCCAAGTGGTGATATTGTGATTGAGATTGCCGAATATGATTCTCTTACACCGCCTATTGATTTTGGGATACCATGTGCTCCATCTCACACTCCATTTGCAGATCCCACCATCCATAGTGTTCCATCTCATGTTGATGCAAGAAAGGCCAAAGCAAGTGAGCCACCATTCATTGAAGCATTAGATGAGCCACTGGAAGTAAGGAGGAGACAAAAGCATGATATTGACATTCTTGAGGTGTTTCGCCAAGTGAAGGTCAATATTCCATTGTTGGATGCTATCAAGCAAATACCATCATATGCCAAGTTTCTTAAGAACTTATGCACTATGAAGAGAGGGTCAACAGGGAGAATACCAAAAAGAATGAAGTTGACTAAAGAAGTGAGCTCTTTTATCCAACACTCACTTCCCATGAAGAGGAAAGACCCAAGAGCCTCACTCATACCTAGTTACATAGGGAGACATCACATAGATAGATCCTTACTTGATTTGGGGTCTAGTGTGAAGTTGATGCGATACAATGCCTATGTGGAGTTCGGATTGGGCAAGTTGAAGCTGGTACATTACACTCTCCAATTGGTAGACCGTTCCATAAAATTTTATGTGTTGGTAATGTTAGACAAAGAAAAGGGCACAGTGTTCTCGACATATTTCATTGTTTTTTATATGGAGCCAGAGGATAGGAAGATTCCCATTATCTTGGGAAGA
The DNA here is from genome assembly GCA_963693085.1 of Alisma plantago-aquatica. Taxonomy (NCBI): domain Eukaryota; kingdom Viridiplantae; phylum Streptophyta; class Magnoliopsida; order Alismatales; family Alismataceae; genus Alisma; species Alisma plantago-aquatica. The sequence continues at coordinate 507,784,351 of OY856411.1, read as the reverse complement.
CCGTTCCCATCTACAGCTACCGCTGAGATACATGTTCAGAGTGGCACTATGACAGTTTCATTCATGTACATGAAGATCAAGATCAACATGAACAAGAACCCAACCCGGCAAGCCTGAGATAAGAATATTAGACATGGATACTTGAGTCCGAATGGTCATTTGAGAGAAGAAGGTCATGATGGAAGAATTAATGATCATTATTGTGATCAAAGGTATGAGAAACATAGATTGAGTACAAATGAGAGATGCATTTATTGCAAGAATGGGAACATGAGGATGCCAAATGGATGAATGATTGAACAATCTCCAAGAAGCCGAGCTAAAGGTATGAAACTCAGTTGTTGTGGGAGGAAACCATCTAGGTTTCGGGAATTTTTCACCCAACCTTCAATTTTTGATACTTTTGCTTATTTATACACTTTTCCAAGAAAACACACACACATACCATACTTGATAGTTTTGTTGTTTTTCTTATTCATCTTAGAACAGAAACATAGACTAAAGAATGATCCATGGAATGGCTAACTCATAAGTAAGATCCAAGATTAGGAGAAGAAGAAAGCTAAACTGAATGGAAAAAGCTATAGGAAATCCACCACCGCAGCCATTCTCTTCACCACGACCATGGCGCCATCTATTCAAAATGGTCATCCTCCATAGAACGGTCGTAGTGCCCTTGTCATGACCACTTGAGTGTCGCTTGGATTTCACATTGCTTGATGAGTACTCACCATAGTTCCATGATCATTACCCTATCATTGTAAGATTTTATGTCATGCTAAGGACAACATGGTTTGAAAGTTTGGGGTGGTAGGGCGGTAAGCCCTCATTTTACTTTGCTCCTTATTCTAGTTTTTAGCAGAAATGATGAATTACTTGACTGATCCCTACACTTGTCTAGTCTAACATTTCGTTTCCCTACTTTGCATCCTTGTATGTCATGTAGTTTACTTTCTTGTCATTTTTGCGTAATGTTCAAAAATTTCAAAATTTTAGCCATGCAATGCATATCATGTAGAGTTTTGTAATTTTTGAATGTTTTAGTTAGAATGTGCTTTTTGCTTGCTTTAGTTTCCAGAAATAAGTCTTAGATGTGATTTAAGGTAGCTTGGCACCATTTTGGCCAATTTTGGCCCAACCTTGAAATGTTTTGCTCGAAAAGTGTGTTTTGACCCAATCTCTACTCTTTGAACTAAAAGTGACAACATTTGACAAATGCAAGTGATTTCTCATTGTTTATTGCTAAATGGTATCAATTATTGACTTTTTACATGTGCACCACTTCTCTCATGTTTGTGAATGTTTTGGTTGAATTGTGATGTAAGCAAGCTACAAATGCTCAGGGTTTGCAGAATTTCATGATAGAAATGTGGTTTGAATGTTGCTCACTCATGCGGTGTACCATTAGTTGATGAACTTGTTAGAGTATTCTTTATGTAGGAGATCTCATGTGCAATCCACACTAGTCACCCCTCTTTGATTCACTATTCTTCCACCATCTTCTTGCCACTCCGCCTCATGAAAAGATGCCAAAATGCACATATCAACCATGGACACCTCTAAAAGTTTGAGGTGGCCATATCTATACCTCTTCGCTTCACTCTAACCACCAAGTGCACTCTCTACACCAAGGGCCAAGAAAAAGAAAAGAAGAGAAAAATTCAAAAAGAAATAAAGAAATGCTCCTATGTAATTGCATCCAAATAAAGAAAAGATGGGTGCTCCTATGTAATAGCACCCCCACTCTCTTACCACAACACCTTTCTTCCATTTTCATGCCCATTGGGATAGGAACATCAAACTTGGCTCCTTTCACCCTTTTTCGTTGCCCCGTGGGTTACTTAGTGTGAAATTGCATATGAGATTGAATGTATAGTTGTGAAACAACAACTTTAGTCATTTTTTATCTTCACCACAATGAAACAGTTTACCTGGAGCAACATGACAACCATATGGATTGAATGTGTTTTCTATGCCCTATATTTTAAATTTGTATGCTTAGTGCTTTTGTCATGATTGGTTTGTGAAAGAAGGAGAGGAGATAGGTGGACTACATGTACTTAGTCATTGTTGATCCCATTCACTCAATGATATCTTTTGCATTGCATTTGTCATTTATTGATGCAGAAAACTTGTAGAGAGATTGAGTTGGAGCATACTTTAGGACAAGTATGTTTTAAGTTTGTGGTGGTGATTCGGCCCTATTTTAGGGCTTCATCTTATGCCAATTTGTTCTTTATTTACACCTAGATGTTAGAATGCACATTACTTCCCTCAATATGCATATTATTATCAAATGTACTTATGGAGGCTTTTTGCATGTTATATAGGTACTTTGACCACTACTTGATGGCACGAAAATAAGATGGCCTAATCTAGGGTTTCCCCAGGCTTGGATGAGCCCAAATGAGGCCAAAACCACTCCCAACATACCCCAAGTGGTCAAAGAATGTATTGAAGCAATAACCTTCATGGATGGCCAAGTTCAAGACCCAAATGCACGACCATGCTACCACAGAATGACCATTCTGGGACATGCTCCAATCAAAGACTCTTCACAGAACTTGCAAAAATTGTTTTTTTATCACAAAAACGATCGTTTTAGGCAGAATGGCCATGCTGGGAGGTGGCAAGAATGACCGTGCTGACTAGCACGACCATGCTACCATTGAGCCCCACCAATTTTATCACTTGATGTACCTATTTCCCCCACTTAACCCAAGACCCCTATACCTATAAATAAGCCTTGGAGGCGGCTGGAGGTCGAAGGTTGGCTTCCTTGATCTCTCCATTTTGCCCCTTACCCATTACACTCCATTCACACCTCCATTCCACTCCATTTCTCTATTTCCACCACCAAAACCCTCATTTCCAAGCCTTCCATCCACTTCCCACCATCCTTCCACACCATTCCATCCAAGAAGAAGGAGGAGGTTGACCTTCTAGCAGTTGGAGAGGTGGATTCACCCACCTAAACCTAGCTCTATGACTACTTCTTCCTCTTTCTCTTCCCTTTTTGTATTTTCCATTTCCATGAGTAGCTAGGCCCCTTAGGTGGGTTGTTTGGGGTCAAAAATGTCACTTTAATACCATGTTGGGGAAAAATGATATGTAAACATTGTAATTTTGTTTACTAATGATTATGTTCTATTTCTATTTCACTCTTCATGAATTGCTTGTTGGTTTGTGCTTGAAATCACCTAGGAATTTAGGGAAATTGCTTATATGTGTGAATTTTGGGATTTGCTCCTAGGTACAATTATTGGATCCCTAGCTAGCTACCCATCCTCCTACATTCTAATCAATTCTCCTAACCCTCATTGAGAGATCTAAGAAGCTAATTTAAATGAATTTGGTGTGCTTAACATGGATCCTTCTCAAGGCTAGAATGTGAGTGATGGGAGGTATAAAACCTCACTTCTACTCCCATTATTAGTCTCAACCCCTAATCATCCTAAAATCATCTAATCTGGAAACCTAGGCTTGTTTAGACTCTAATGGAATTACATCTAAACCCTAACCCAATTGATCCTCGCAAGAGTAGTTGGGGTGTTAGGGACTAGTTCCCCTACACACAAACTAGTATATCCATGTCCAGTTAGTAGTTTAGGACAATTCATTAGACTCTAACTTGTTTTTTGGTTTGACAATCTAAATGAAATCATAATGTTCACACATCACCCCTAACCTAATTGATAAGTGCATCCCCCAAACAACCCACATTTCACTTTATTGCTTTAAAACCCTAATTGCCTTCGTGCTTAGATAGTGTTAGGTTAGTCAGCTCTTTACTTGAATAGTTAGCTTCCTGCATTGTTCTTACTAGTTTAGATCTTTAATTGCTATTTTTCCCTATTTTCTAGCTTAGTGTAGTGTAGAATTCTCCTTGCTTGCCTTAACATAACTTGTTCTCTTTTCTTGCCTTGCATTGTCTTCTCTTTTATAGTAGAACTAACTGTTTAGGGTTAACTTAGGTTTTAATCTTGCTTGTCTTTCTTTAATTGCTCCCTTGTTCATTCTTATTCTAACAATAAAATCAACCTTTAAACCCTTCAACCCTAGACTCCATAGTAGGAACCTAGCCCAAAAACTAACCTAACTCTAGTGCCCGCTTTTCTCCCTGTGGTTCGACCCTATACTTATCGCCCTCCTATACTAAGACACGGCCCTATGCGCTTGTGGGTGTAGTGTTTTGGTGTATGTGAGTACGTTTGTGTAGGCCCTTATAAATTTTGAAAGTGAATCCACCATGTGTTGCTATTCTTGGAGTTGCATATACTCAAATTCCAGTTGAGTATATGTAACACCATTAGTAGAAACACACCACTTGTGCTCTGCGACAATGTTTCTTCGTTTTGTAGAAGACAAAAGATACCTTGAAAATTATGTTTTGGGGTCCTACTTATAGGTTTTGATTGGCCTCATGTCCACTTATGATTGTCACACATGGCAGTGACCCTTTGGATTATGACTATGAAGCTTGCGAGTTCAATGGGATTCTTGATCGATATATAGATTGGCTATCGACCTCATGCTTGCCTTTGCTTGAGAGGTTAGTTGATGGAGTAGATCAAGATTTAGTCTTTTCTTCAAACTTGATTGCGTTGTGAACTATCAACATGAAGGTCAATTGATGGCTTGAGTGCATCAGCTCGATGAGTGTCGTGTCAAGATTGAGAGTTTAATAGCTAGCTTTACTTTGATCAATATTTAGGTTGTTCGAGCTGGGGTAAATATCTTATTTGCATCCATGTGTCTGGAGGTTGCTCATGTGATATCTCAACCACTTCTGTTGATCTCTACTTTTGAAAAGCAACTTGATAGAGTGACTATCAACCTCTTTGAATGTGTTCCCTTGATTGACCTTTGAAGGTCGATTGATGGAATTTTCTCCTTTTTTCTTGATGGCTTCTTTGCATGTAATGCTCAACCTCTAGGGTCAATATCTTGCCAATTTTGATTATTTACTTGGTGTTCAATTTCCTACAATCTTCTCAAAGGTAAGTTACTTATAACAGAGTTTTGACAACTAAGTACAAAAATTAAGGATTTTATGATCACTATTTGCATAGGGAGTTAAATTTCTATAATAAAAAAATAAAAAATATTCATGAAGATCAATGTTATCAACTCCCCCAAACTTAGCATTTTGATCATCCACAAGCTAGGAACATAAAAATTGTTATGTGATGTTGAATGAGCACTTGATATGACTCGATGACTGATAGAATATTTTTTACCAACCTCTTATCAAAAACCTTTACCAATTTTTGAAATGATCTTGGTTCTAAAACATAATTTTTAAAAAGACACTTGCTTGCCATTTCACTAGTAATTATTGCTTGTGAACTATTTCTGATGCTCGTTTATCATTTCAAAGCATTTTTACTCTCATCTTCATTGTTAGGTGGGTGGAAGATGAATGGAAAGTATGTAAGGATTATGGATATCCCTTTCCTTCTTTTTGTTCATCAACTATAGGTCCGTTAAGTGGGCAAGTGGTCCATGCATTCCAAACCAGTTGGCTTTAGAGTAGTGATTGCACATCCTAACTACTATTGTCATATTGCTATACCTTCTATAAAAATCACTAAAAATGGAGGGGGGTATTTTTTCAATCTAGAAACTATCAAGAGTGATATATATGCATTCTTAAGTGAATCTATGTTCCATTTGGATAACAACTTTGACTATAAGCAGAGCACAATTCTCTGATTTTGTTCACACTTGGCTTTTTATTTCTCACTTTTTTTTGGGATTTTATATGATGTTGATGTGGAATAGAGGATGAGGTAGATCTTTCTTTTTATATGAGAGTGCATCATTGAGTGATGTGAGTTGTCATTATATTGTGCAAGACTTAATCAACAATATTTTGTTGATGTCAAATTAAGTTAGTGGCATTAATAATGTTTTGCTGAGACAAATATATAAAAGCAATATGAGCATCAAATTTCAATCTTTAAGAAATTATCTTGACTTGTAGTTTCTTCATGTTAGATTTGTACAGAAGTAGCTATATGGCACAAACATACTATGTTCTTGGTAGTGAGAGAATGGTCTTCTTCATTATTTACAAAAAATTTAAAGGAAGGAGAGACCATAAATGAAGAAACAACAAAGTGAAAATGTTTGATACTATTGATACCTATCTCACCGGAGTACTTCCTGCCTCAAATTCAGTACACTCTCTATCCTTGAAGTGGAAAAACTAAGAAAGAAAAAAATTAGGTGAGATTTTCGTTCAGTCACGGTGACAATGTTCTTCATTAGCCCATTCAGATTTGAGAAGCATCATCACGTATCTGCTATGCATGCCATGGTAGTTCTTATCTTGGCTTTCTTCAATCATGACGTGAAGAATAGAAAGAGAATACATTTGATAAAGTACATAAAACCACATTCACTTGATAGAGATCATTATTGAGGACTGTGGTGGCAAATTGGGGTTTGAACCATTTTTTATTCCCCTGAGAGTCACAACCTTGGACATGCTGGCGAATAAGAGGAACAAGTTCTCTGGCACAAAGGTACACTAGGAGTTCAATTTTAGTCTACAATTGTATAGAATGTTGGAGACCCACAAAATTAAAGAGGTAATGCGAGTTGTTATAGATAACAATTCAGAAAACTCGATTGAAAACTACAAGTAACATCCAATAACTGTCATGGAGCAGAGGTAAGAAAATGTATTTGAGAATATTAGTATGTGGGTGTTGAATTAGAAACTATCTTTCTCCACAGTTCATATTTGCATAGATGATATTCATTAAATCCAACTTGGACATATAAATGTCATCCATGTTGTGGCCCATAATAGTTTGGTAAGCAATCATAAGGCTATGTGACAAATAAATTCCTAGTTTTAAGGTGTCTCAAATACTGTCTTTAATAAATATTAGGCCATTGTGGTGAAATATAACATGATTAGATCCTTTATCTGAGAGCCTCATCATCAAAAGGTGCAAGTCATCCTGGGAAAGGTCACTGTAGATACTCCTATAAAAGTTACCAAAACTAGGCTCAACGATAGTAGCTAGCCCATAGAGAGGAAATGTTGGGAACTCATCCAACATAGCATGAATTTTTTCCGCCTTGGACTGAGGAAGGTATGGTTTCAAGTAGTTGCAAGTTCTGTGGTGAGGCACGACCCTACTTAGGTTGAGGTAGATCTAGGCTTTGATGTTGAGCTTGTACTGCTTTGTCACAAATAACCTTATAGAAAGGCACCTAGGTAGGCCGTGGAATAAGATATTAAACATACCATAGATTCTCAGGGATCTTAGAATCTTAAAAGGAGTGGAGATCATGGATCACCTCCATTGCATATCTCCCTCAATAACACAATGAAGCCATCAGGATCCAGAGAAGCAATTGACATGCTTTAGTTAAGGGCCTTTATGACTCGGAGGATTACAAAAGAAATATCACCCTTTTCTGGATTTTGTGGATGGTATAAAAGCTTAATAACATAGTTGGTCCAGTTGGGCCTAGAGTAAGGGTAGTGTTCTTAGATCATGCATTGTAGATAAATAGTGATATGTTGGATCTTTTCTACTCTTGGATCTCAAAATTGCATATTGGCATTGTGTAATTATGCACAACATGGATTGAATAAGACATTTTGCCACTTGACTAGATCAGCGATGCATAAGAGCCAATAGCCCTTATAGTGAAAAGGGAGAAGGATGGCCTTGTATTCCCTGCATTGATCTTCATGATTAGGGTGATGAATCTCGATGTTGTCAAACAATTATTAAATAGATGGTCTATAAGGGAGGGTGTGGCTATGGCGATAGCTTGTTAGTATGCGTCACATTTTCTAAAATTATGGATACTAGGACAATGAAGAGATGCTTATTGATCCTTACAGGGTTGCAAAAAATTTTGCACAACACATTTCTTTTAAGAGATTGGACTCCATTATTGTAGATGATCCGGTTTCCATCCAACCTATTATCGTGAATATCATGGAGGACAAAGATATCCTAAACTTGCATCTTGTGTAGGCAATCGAGATCCATATTCTTCATCTTATGAGGCATCTGTGGAGGAAGGGGCAATGTTGGTTTAGGAAAAATAGGATTAGTTGGTCATGGACCAATGTTGGATAGAATAGAAGCTAGATTGCCATTGTCTTCATCAGGGGAAGCACACCCGTCATCAACTGAGATATTGGCATCAAAATTCATTACAAGATCTCCTTATTGCCCAAGTAAATAGTCTCCTCAGAATCAATATTTTGATGGAGGAGTGATTGGATTGGAATGGATTGGATTGTCTTCCCTTAGTAGAATAGCATGCAGCTGATGCAACAATTGTCCTTCAAAGAGGTTTTCATCTAGTTGTAGCTGAGAAAGTGTCACGTCATCATTGAAGAAGTTTGCATCAATGTACTCAGATGGGCTAATGTGCAGTGGTTCTATAGAAGCATAAATCCTTATTAGAATGTTGAATGGAGGTATTGGGGGGACATAGTGCATGCTATCCTGAAAATCATTTGTAGTGGAACTGTGGAAGTAGCATGATTTTGACTATTTTTAGTCATAACAATCTCCAGGACATAAGAAATTGTAAAAGGGAGAGAGGATTCAATTGAGTCTTCTGAGGGAAAATGACATTTCTCCTCACATTCTTTACTTTAAGTATTTGGAATATATGAAGTACCAAGAAAAGGTGAAGATGGAGTGGATCGATCTTTGTTTTTGTATCAGTCTGATCTCTCATGCTTTTGTTGTTGCTTGGCATCACACTTTTCCTTATTATTTTGTAGATTGTCCTCCTAGGCTTTCTAGAAGTTATGCATATCCTTTGTAATGGCATCATCCCTGCCATCTGTTGGGGGAGGGTAGCAAATGGTTGATGTTTTGCTCCAAGGCCTCTACTTGGCAAGGAAGGTGGTGCAACTCATAAATGGAATTGGTGAGCTTAACCATATCCACATGTAAACCACAAACATATGTTATGAGGCTAGCAATATTCGTGGTGTTTTGCTCAGTTATCTCATGTAGATGATCAAATTTGTGACCAGAGACTCTGTCGAGGTTGCTAGGATAATGATCACTGGAAGAGTGACAGACGATGATGGTGGAAAGATGGTGCTTCATGTGGGTCAATTCTTCCCCTATAAGTGCCTGATTGATGTGGTCTTTGTTGTCGCGGTGGACTGGGCATGATGCTGTGAACATCATGGACAAGTGATGGATATAGAGAACATTGTACTAGAACATATGTAGCAACAATAGATGTAGAGGTAGATGATGGAGGTGGTGCCTTCTTGGGGCTTTAACTCTTGTCCTGTGATTCTTCCGCACATACTTTCTTCCATGCAACAACTTCTGACTTTTGTGTAGGAGGAGGCCGTGACTGAGGTTGAGGCTAAGGAGCCTCAGAGATGTGTTCCACAGGTTCATCTTGTGATACTCTCTTCAGAGCTTCCACTATGATAAAGAGTGCCTCTATCGACACTATTAGCATAGGATGAATCCAAGAAAATGATGTAGGGAGGGTACTTCTGTGGTTTGAGGTAGATCCCCAGGGTTGTGTAAGTAAGTACCTTATCTCATCCTCTATATATAGGAGCTTTGGAGCATCATAGTCATTGAATGCTAGTAGTGGGATGAGAATATCGGTCCCCCATAAAGCGATAGTAGAGCTTGTCACTTCGGCACACAAGTATATTGGTGTAAACCAGATACTTTTTATCAATGAGTTGTTTGACTTTGGTTTTTATATAGCTTTTGAGGATCTTGGGGTTTGTTTGAATGCCTGATAATAAGGATTCCCATGTGGTAATATTTCGGGGATAGATCTTGTATGGGTATCCATATATCGATCAACAACTTGCCAGTGTTGATTGGTTTCCCATCCACAATTCGAGATAAAATATAGAACTCTTCATGATATATGTTGCTTGTCTTTGTTTTGTTGAAGAGTATGTTGGAGATGATTTTTTGTATGATATGCGACATACCAGAATGGAAATTTATATCCTTAGTAACGCTTGACTTGTATTTGGTCCATCCATGAGCTTGCCCAGATTTTTTTCATCCTTGAAGTAGGGATCCTCCTTGTCAAGTTGTCCATAATTTGTTGAGTTCTACTTTTTCATAATTGGCGCGTAAGATTTTGTTTAACCTCTTTTGGGTAGGAACATACTATTTTCTAAAGAGGCACACTTTAATCGTTTAGAACCCACCACACGTGTTATGTCAGTCTGGTCATGATGAGTTCATTTATTGAGGGCATGAACTCTCAGATCAGCTCGTTATAAGATAGCAATGCCTCAAAATAGAATGCTTCTAAGATAGAATCAACCAACAATACTCATTGCCAGATGACCAATTCATAGAGTGTATTCTTGTCACCATAAAGTGTGTTGCTTTGAAGGTCTTTCCTACCATCGCGATGTATTTTACTTTGTTTTTATTATCACAAGGGTAGAACATCCTTGTTGGATCTATTGGCTGGGGTTGTCCCCCTTACTACTTATGCCACTTTGATGGCCAAATTTTCTATCTTTTTCTATTCTATTTGTTTAGAAGTCAATGACTTGGGATGAGTCCTTTGAACTCCCTATTGATGTGCTACAATAGTGGTGTGTCCTGCAACATGTTCAGACACTGTGTTCTTGGTAGCAGTGTCAGTGTAAACAAAAATAATGGTCTCTTCTTCTATGCCAACCATTTGGGTAGTAAGGTTGGTGAGGGCCATTGTCAGTTCTGAAAAGGTTACAAATGTAATTGTTAGAGTTGTGAATTTGATTTCATGAATATAGGGTGAATTAAAAAGAATGATTAAGAGATTGATCTCCTTGAAAATCTAATATGTTTGACCTGACTAGTTGCATATGGATAGGTTGTATAGAAGGATATTATCGAGCACATTAACGTGGGAGATCGATATGAATAAAAAATATCTATTGAGCATTGAGGGGGATAAAACATGATCAACCATTAAGAAGTCAATCATTTGGAAACTATAGATTTATTTGTCACGAGGTTGATAAAGATACATGGAAGAGAGGCTACCAATCTATTGATGTTGATAGGTAATTTAAAAAAAATCCAAACGATCAAACTTTGAGAGGTTTATAGGTAAATATTGATTCCTTAGTCAAAAGTGAACACCTTGAAGTTGGACTAAGAGATCGAGCTTGATAAATATCAATTTGAAAGGTCCATTCATCACAAGGGAGGTGAAGGTCGATAGGGCAAAGGAAATTTTAGAAGAGCTCCGTAGTAAAACTTGAGAAAGTGAGCAAAATTATTACCCATGGTTCCCTTTTATAGCCAAAGGCTAGTTAGTTGGCAGGAAGGAGGAGCATAAAACACATGTTCTGTCGAGATCAGGGGTCAATAGACAAAGGTCAATAGAACAAAATCAACAAATCTTGATAGGATACATTCAAGGTCGATTGAGTAGGTTGATAGTACCTAAAAACCAAAATGCAAGGGATGTTGACAAGTTAGCTTATCAGGTGATGCAAATCATAGTTTAGGTTGATAATTCCTTTGGAGTAGTAGAGCAAGTTGATAGTACCTAAAAACCAAAATGCAAGGGAGGTTGACAAGTTAGCTTATCAGGCGATGCATATCATAGTTCATGTCGATAATTCCTTTGGAGTGGATAAGCAAACTATCATCCTTTTAAAATGATCAACCTTCAAGGTCGATAGGTTACATAGACAAAAATGGAGGTTATCCAACCTAGTGAATTGATGTGTGTCCTTTACATACCAAATCACTAGAGGGAAATCCTAGAGTTTAACCTTTAAATGGTTAACAACTCATGAGTGAGTTGTTATGAGTATACAAAGGTATCTATCCTAAAGGATGACACTTTTAAGTGTTGATCCAAACCAATTGAGGTGAATAGAAAGTAAATTTTAGTTTGAGATTGGTTGATTAAAACTAAAGCTGAATGATAAGTGCAAAATAAACACTAATTAATCAGATGATAAAAGAAATTGGGGGTCTGAAGGATCACCACCAAAAACAATGCTCTTACTTAACTGATTCAACTCTAAGTTTTTAATGATATAAAGAGGATCATGTGGATTGATGTCCTTTCAAAGAATCAATCTCATAAAGGATGGAATTATCTCAATCTCATGGTCTCAGTAATTGAGAATCCTCATCCAACCATCTAACAAATTCTATTGGATGATCGATTCGACGTTCAAACCCATGGCTAGTCACATCACCATAAGATATAATAAACATGATAGACTGGATGAAAAGATCATAACTACCATATGTGGTATCATAATTGGGTTATGGGTTCATTCGTTTTGAGATCCATGGCCTCATCACCCAACAAGGAATATATTTCGATTAACTAGAGAATGAGTATATAATCAAATGACCTTGTTAAGAAAATATGATTTCCATTATGGCATTCAATCCCATGGGTCAGATGGTCACATCACCATAAGATATAATAAAATAGATAAAATGATTAGAAAGATCATAATCACGATCTATGGTCTCATCACAGGATTATGGTTTCATTATTGTTGAGGTCTGTGGTCTCATCACCCAACAATAACATAATTAAACTAAATAGAAATAAGTGCAAGATCTAAAGGATAAAAATATAATAATCATGATTAGGGGATTATGGATCCATTCTCATAGGGATTCATGGTCGCATACCCCAACAAGAGTATATCAATCAAACCATAGATCAAAGTAAAAATGGTTGGGAAACATTCATTCACTAAATATTAGAGTCAAATACAATAGAGTAAAGAACATGCTATGGGGCTACTCCTTGTGCCCTTGTTATGGAAATACTCTTACACTTTTTTAAGACTCCTCGAATTAATTCACTGAGTGGTCAAATCAGACAGAGAAAGGTCCATTACAAACTTTGGAAAAAATTGTCAAAAGAGGTAATGTAAAAGGTGCAATACAAAATATGACCGAGACAAGACATTGCTTTTTCTTTGGAGTCCCCCTCCTTTTATAGGGGGGAGGAGGGGGTAAAACCCTGGAAGAACGGTTGTTGGTAATGGCTAGATTACCTGATCTGGGTCGGTTGATTGGGATTCCCAGTCGGTCTACTAGTATTAATCCCTTGCTTCAACCTGAAGTCACGTTGGTCAAACTTTGACAGCAATAATGGCCTTCTTATTTTGGATTTTGACTAGGTCTTGAGTGGCAAGTCTATGGACTGGGGATCCAGGTCGATCGACTGGAGTTATTGATTCCTTGATCATGGTGGTTTTAATTGGAGTAATGAGACTTCTCAATTTGGGGTTTGATAAGGTCTTGAATGCGATTCAGTTGACTGAGAAGGTGAGTTGATTGATTGGTCTTTAAATGCTTGCTTTGAACCAACCATTTTGTTTGAAGTAATGAGCTTTCCCAAATAAGAGTTTGACTGGTCTTTATTGGTGAGTCAATCTACTAGAGATGGTGAGTCGACCGACTAGATTTCTAGGAAGTAGAGATCTTATGCATGCGAGTCGACCGACTAGGTGAGTCAGTCGATCGATTGGGAGGCTGAAGATGAGATTTGAAGCTTGTAATACTTAGGCCTTTTGGGCTTTGGAGTAAATTGCTTATTTCCCTACAAAAGACACAATCAATCAAGTAAAACTCCAATTGACTAGACAAAAGAAAAATTAGGATAATTAACTCTAAAACTAGAGAATAATAACAAAATTCTCTTAAAGAGAGAGCTGAAACATGCAAATAATAAAGACAAATATGAATTTATCATATACCTCAAACTTAAATTGTTACTTGTCATAAAGCAACGTTGAATAAAAAATAGTGTCCCATAATACTCTCATCTAGTCCTCCTCACTTGCCTATAACCACATGAATCCTTATAACCTTGCACGGACAAGAGACCCGATATCTTAGAATCACGAAGCACAATTTTCTAACTCCCTACTCGAATTGCTTCCATTTCAAGACCCACGAATAAATAGATTTCCTATCCTTTTTGCCTTTGTATTATCATAAATTCTCACAAGCTTTGCACAAGAACAAGGTCCATGAATTTGATGGTTTGCGGTTATGTATACTCCTGTGGGTATACGTATACTGAAGGGATGTACAGAAAAAAGTGGTCTCTCCTCAATTTGACTTGAGAGCTTTTTATTTCTTTGTTTGTAATTACAATGTTTTGATGTGCACTTTGACATCTTTTCTTGGTGGTGTGCCCCTATTAAATTTATGAGGGGTGTGCAAGAAGCAGTATAGGGGGAAGAGAGTGCCACCCTAAACTTGAAGTTTGACACCCTTTTTTGTTTCTTTTTGTGAACAAAGAGGTAAGAAGATGGTGGAAGAAGTGTAGAAAAAGGTTGGATAGAATTTATCACCTTGTCAATAACACGACATCAACTCAAGTATTCTCTATAACTTGCGGATATCAAGAAAGTCTACAAGATATTTACAAATATTTAAGTATAGACACATTGTGTTTGATTCCTATATATCCATTTTGGCTTGCCAACTTCCCAAGGGTAGTGCTATTAGAGGTCATAAGGGACCATATGATTTCTAGCAAGGTCAATTTTTTTGAAAATGTTGTAAGAAGATTCACTTGATTAAGGTCTTTTTTAGTTAGAATGCATAAATGGCCGACCAGAAAGGAACAAAACTAAAGGAAATAGGAGAAAATTTTGAAGTTTTTAAATATAAACAAAATAACATAAAAAATGCTTGAAGAAGAAGATAGAGTGAGTAGAGTGGATATGTATCACCCAAATCCACCCCTAAATTAAAATTTTGCTTGTCTCGAGCAAAACTTGAATTCAGAATGGACGAAAAGGTCGCATTGGGTTGCCTCCCAACAAGTTCCTATTTAACATCAAAAGCTGGACGACTGTGTGGTCCACCATGGAGGAGTGGAAACTAGAGATTTTGTGTGATGATTGTATTGTCTTGGTGGCCTTCTTCTCAGCCACTCCCCTATTCTTGTTTCCTGAAGCCTATTACAAATGGTATGAAACATGTCATAAAACCAAGGGAAAAAGTTAGAGTCATACCTGATTGGATCCCATTTCTCAATGTATAGCGGTGAATGGGGGATTTGAGAAAAATCAACAAGATAAGGTTGGAGGTTATACAAGTGAAGCTCATTGGATGCATGGTCATCCTATCATCATGGTAAGTGGGGTCTATGTGGATTGGATCAAGAGGTTGGTATAGTAGGTTTTGACAACCTATGTTGACATTTGATTCTTTTGGGTAGACATATGGTAAAGTAATTTCATGAGGCATGTGGGGGTTTTCAAAGATTGGGATCTACTGGGGAAAAGTGGGTAGGTGAGTGTCTACCACTTGGGGTTAAACATGAAATTGTAGAGTGGATGGTGGTTGCTGGAAGAGGGGCACATGGATACTTAGGATGGCATGCACAAGAGCTAAGGGAGAAGGATGCTTCTTCAAAGGTTGGGGGTGTTTCTTCTATAAGGGAAGAGGTAGGTGCACTATGAATCTTTTTTTCACTGTGATCTTCTTCTAAAGAAATCCAGTGTTCCAAAATGGTTGAGGTTTCTTGAGGTAAGATTTGTTGTTAAGGTGAATTGGTCAGTGGAGTCAAGGAAGTAGGCTTCTTATTCTCTGGTATACTTTATGAAACCTCTAAGTGCTTGAAAGCCTCATCTTTAGGGTCAAGAGGTCGGCTTCAACATCTTATAAAGCTCAAACTATGGTGAGAAATGGCTTTTCATAAATGAGAGGGCAGTGATGATCTTCCTTGATGTCCAATACTACAAAATCACATAGGATGTAGAACTAACCAACATTTAATAGGACATCTTCAATGATGCTTAATGGCTTAGTCATGGAAGAGTCAGTGATATGGATGGTTCTGCATGTGGGTTGAGCATCACTGAGACCAAGTTTCCTACATAGACTATGCGATTTGATTGAAATATTGCCCCCAAGGTCAGCGAGCCCCATTTGACAGGTAGAGGTGCTTATGAATAAGTCAATTCCAAAAGACACGGGGTCTTTATACTTACGAGGCATCTTTATCTAAACAATATTTGAGGATGTTCTTGCCAATTTAACTATTTTTCATTCCTTATTTAACTATTTGTGATTGAGCAGAAGTTTAGAGAATTTAGCCCAATGAGGAGTTTTAGTCGTGGCCTTGAGTAATAGAATATTAATATAAAGTTTTTTAGGGTATCTTTAAATTTTTTGAAATCTGGTATTGAGTTTAGTTTGGTTCAACCTGGCTTGGCACAACAACTGAGGCTTATAAACATGAGTATTTGGAATGTGAGGATTTCTATCTAAGATGCCGCCAGATTTTGGGTGATGGTCACCTCATCTTCATCTTCCTGGCTCACTATTGAGGGGTTCTTCTTCTCTAGATGTGTGGAGCCAGAGCGGGTCATCACAATGTTGAGCTATTCCACATGCTTGGGGTTTTCTTCTGGTTGCCCAACAAACACTCCTGTAGGAGGGTGTAGGAGGATGATCAACTGGGACAACTGAGTATCAATAGATTTTTGTTGAGCCTGCTAGCTGGATATCATAGTTTGGAGCGTCTTCTATATGGTGAACCCCCTCTAATTATAAAAAGGGAGGGCAAAAAGTTGTTTCACTTGGGGGACCTGATGCAAATTATGGAACTGTTACTCTTAATAATATCCTTAGTTCCTATTGTACTAAAATCCTAGAGCACTAAGGTTCTTGTTATTAAATTGAGGGGGTCTCTGTTGCACTGCACTTTTTGCATGTGCAAAGTTCCCATATTGGAAACAAGGATGACTCTTGGTTTGATTTGGATGGTAGTAGGCTTGACATGGTATTCTATGGATGGAGTTTGACGTTCTCCATCTGCTAGTTGTCATAGAAAAATTGGCATTTTTGCCTTTATTGGACATGCCCTTGGCAGATCCCGCAAGAAGAATCTACATATTTTACTTGTTCCTATAGATATTACGGCTGCCCTCAATAGGCATTCAAAGAGGACTCTAGGCGACGTTGCTTCAAGGTGAGAATCTTGAGGCTCTCGAAAATTGATTTGAGCTCAGAGCCATCTTTAGCCTTGGCAACCTTGAGGAATCCCCCTTGTTGTCTACAAGATTGTGTGTGGGTCTCAATGCTTCTTTTTACGACTTCCCAAGCACAATCAAAATTATGAAACATAAAATTTCATCCCAAGGAAGTGTCAAGGAATACTTTGGTATCTTGGTTGACACCTCTAAAGAATGTCTTGACTAATTGCACTAGGGAAATGTTGTGATGTGGGCAACAACGAAGCAATTCCTTGAATCATTCACATGCTTCACCCACTGTTTCTTCAGGTGAAATTTTAAATTGTGTAATTTGGCCCCTGATTTGATAAGTAAGGGATGGGTGGGTAATATTTTTCAAGAAATTTAAATTAGAAGGGCTCCCAAGTGGTGATAGGGTCTCCTTACATGGCATTGTACTAGGAATTGGTGAGATATATTAGTGAGTATTTGAAAAGTCATAGTTTGAGGGATCATCTAAAACTTTTGGAACCTTGAATAAAGCACATAGATAGGAGAAATGTTGGAGGTGGTCTTGAAATTTTTTTATCAATCCTCTCAGAAAATGCACTTGCTTGAAGCATATTAATCCCATGTGTGTGGATTTCAAACTGAAGAGCAGTAATAACAGGAGGGACGGCAAGATGTAATGCTTCAACAGACAAGGGGATCGAGAAATCCTTGAGTTGTTTTTTTTGCTCTACTTATTGTTGGGCGGTGGCCTTGGCTTCCAAGGCAGAAATCATGAGGACATCTGATTCAACTCTAGTGACCACTCTTTTGGCAGGTAGGGTCTCTGATATTTGCCTTTGAATTTCATCTTCTTCAACCATCCTGATTTGATTGGTGCGGTTTAGATGGTGAAAGATTTTGTCAATTTCAGGATCTAATGGTATATTGTTAAGGCCTTGGGAGAATCATGAATAGTTGTTGGGAAAAGGGACATAAAGTTCAATGATTCAAGAGGATAAGATTGAATATCTAGAATAAAAAAAGCACGTGAAGATTTGCAAAAAAAAAATTGTACCACAAGAATGGAAATTTGATAGAAGGAAGAGTACACTACCAGAATGGTTCTTGGTTAGGAAAAGAAAAAAAATATTTTTCAAAACAAACTAAATTACAAAATGATTCTAAAATAAAAAGAAAGGAAGGAAACAAAATTTAACCAAAAAATTTCTCAAACAAAACTAAATTACAAAAAGGCACTAAAATTACAAAATAAGCTAAGAAATTATAAAACAAGATTAAAAATTACAAAAAAATAAAACAAACTAAAAAGAAGAAAAAGTAAAGAAAAGCGAATTGGTTTAAAACAACGATGTCATCCCCGACAACAATGCCAAATTTGATGCATGCCATTTACACACCAAATCACTTGGGGGAATCCTAGAGTTTAGCATTTAAATGGTTAACAACCCACAAGCGAGTTGTTATGATTATAGAAAGGCATCAATATCAAAGGATGACAATTTCAAGTGTTGATTCAAACTAATTGTAGTGGACAAAAATTATATTTCAATTTGAGAGTGGTTGATTGAAACTAAAGCGGAATGAAAAGTGCAAAATAAGCTCTAGTTGATCAAATTATAAAAGAAACGGGGGTTCTAAGGATCACCAGCAAAAAACCATTCTCTTACTTAACCAATTCAACTCCAAGTTTTTAATGACATAAATAGGACCATATGGATTGATGTCCTTTTAGAGTGTCAATCTCATAAAGGCTGGAATTTTCTCAATCATGTGGTTTCAGTAATTGAGGATCCTCACCCAACCATCCAACAAATTCTATTAGTTGATTGATCTGGTATTCAAACCCATGGCTAGTCATATCACCATAAGCTATAACAAACATGATAGCCTAGATTAAAAGATCATAACCACCATTTGTGGTCTCATCAGGGGGTTATGGGTTCATTCCTATTGAGATATGTGGTTTCATCACCCAACAAGAAATATATACCGATTAACCATAGATAGAGATTATAATTGGATGACCTCATCAATAAATTGCAGTTTCCATTCCAACTGTCAATCTCATGGGTCAAATGGTCACATCACCATAAGATATAATAAACAAGATAAACTGAATAGAAAGATCATAATCCTGATCTTTGCTCTTATCAAGGGATTACATGTTCATTCTTGTTGAGTCCCACGGTCCCATAACCCAACAAGAACATAATTAAACCAAATAGAAACAAGAACAAGATCTAATGGATAAAAAGATAATAATTGTGATTAGGGGATTATGGGTTATTTCTTGTAGAGATCTGTGGTCTCATGATTCCACAAGATTATATCAATCAAACCATATATCAAGAAAAACATAGTTGAATCACATTGGTTCACTAAAATATTGGAGTCAAATATAATATAGTAAAGAACATGCTACAAGGCTACCCATGTCCCCGGTTAGGGAACTACTCAGACATAATGTAAAAGGTCTAGTACAAAATATGATCAAAGATTGAATATTGATTTTTCTTTGGAGCCCCCCCTACTTTTATAGGGGGGAGGAGGGGAAAAAACCATAGAATAATGACTATTGATAGAGGCTAGATTGCCTGATCTGGAGAATGGGTCGATCAATTGGAATTCCCATTCATTCGATTGATGTTAATCCCTTGCTTCATCCTAAGTTACGTTGGTCAAACTTCAATCACAATAATGACCTTCTTATTTTGGAGTTTGACTGGGTCTTGGGTGGGGAGTCGATCGACTAGGGGTCTGGGTCAATCAACTAGAGTTATTGCTTCCTTTACCGAAGGTGAGTTTGACTGGAGTAATGGGACTTCTCAACTAGGAGTTTGATTGGGTCTTGAATGTGAGTAGTTCCACTGGGGAGGCGAGTCAATAAACTAATCTTTAAATGTTTGCTTTGACCTGAATATATCATCTGAAGTAATGAGCTTTCCCAAATCCTAGTTTGATTGGTATTTACTGGTGAGGCAATTGACCGAGGTTGGTGAGATTCGAGAAAGTTGAGATCTAATACATGTGAGTCCGCTGACTGGGTGAGTTAGTCAATCAACTGGGATGATGAAGATGGGATTTGTAGCCTCAGATTCTTAGGCCTTTTGGGCTTTAGAGTAAATTGGCTATTTCCCCACAAAAGCCACAATAAATCAAGTAAAAACTCCAATTGAATAGAAAAAAATAAAAACTAGGATAATTAACTCTAAAACTAGAGAATAATAACAAAAATGATCTTAAGAGAGAGTTGAACATGAAAATAAAATGGATAAATATTCATTTATCATCATTCGATCTCTTATAGATAAAATAACTAAGAAAAACTAGGAGAAAACAAAACAAAGTATAACAAAACCTAAAATAGGTCTTGGGTTGCCTCCCTATTAGCACTTGTTTAGATCTAGTTAGCTTGACTATCCAAACTTTGTTTATTCTATAGTAGGTGGATTAGAGAGGTCAATGTCACCCTTTCTTTTTAATGTTTCATCTTCATAATACCTCTTCAGTATGCATCTACTGATAGAGGAAGTACTAGACTTTTCACTATGGATTCGTAAAAAGAAGCAGAGCATTCCAATAATAGTTTTTGAGGTTAGTAAAGAACTTCTTATTTGGTTTTACAACATTTCAGGTGGTAGCTACTGGCATGCTAGATAATTGCAAAAACCTACATACCATAGCATTACACGATCAATTGCTCTCACAGCCAGCAAAAATCATCTCTATATGAGTCATTTATTGGTAACGACTCATATTCCTCAACACAAATTCTTGAAAGGTGGTTTACTACAACATTTTCAAACCCATTATTATCAATGATTTCATAGTCAAACTCTTATAGCAAGAGAGATCATCATAAGAGATGGGTTGTAGTGTATTTTTTTTTGCATCATGTACTTAATTGCACCATGATCAATGTAGATGATAAAGTACAATTGAAATTTGTCAAAAGTATATATGATTGCAAGAATCTATTTTTCAGTTCTTGTATAATTTACTCACGCTTGTTTAACATTTTACTAGCATGGTATATTATAGGATGTTTTTGTCTTTCTTTTTTTCCAAGGATAGCTCCCACAACAAAGTTGCTAGTGTCACACATGATATCAAAAGGAAGATATCCTAATTAGGAGCTTACATTATGGGTGCTATTGTAAGAGAATTCTTTAAGTTGTGAAAATCTTTCAAAAAATCTTCACCAAAAGTCTTGCTAGTGGCTTGGATATTTTAGAGAAGTCTTTATTAAACCTTTTGTAGTAACCAACATGGCTGATAAAACTCCTTAAAGAGTTTATTTAGGAAGGGGTAGCAACTTGGATATTTCTTCAATTTGGCTTTTATCCACCTATATTTTATCTTTAGTGACCTTATGTCCTTGCATAATACCTTCATGAACCATGACGTGACACTTCTCCCAGTTTAAAAACTAATTATTTCTTTTCACATATTTATAGTACTCGAGACAGGTTCCTCAAATATTATTTAAAAGAAGAACCATATATATATAAATTGTCCATAAAGATTTTCATTGTCTCCTTGATGAATACCCAAAAATAGCAAACATACACCTTTGAGAGGCAGCAGGAGCGTTACGCAGTCTAAACAACATTTTGCGAAAACATATGTTCCATACAAACATGTGAAGTTGTCTTCTCATGATCATTTGTGTGAATGGGTACTTGATAGAAATTGGAATATTCATCTAAGAAATTAAAATGAGAGTGGCAAGCTTGACACTCAATAACTTGGTCAATGAATGACAAGGGGAAATGATCCTTCTTAATGGTGACATTCAAAATCATACAATTGATGCACATTCACCAGCTTGTAATAGTGTGAGTTGCCAATTCTTTACCATCACTTCCCTAAAGACTTTCATCCTCCCTACTTTGGAACAAAGTAAACTGGACTAACCTAGTTGCCATCATTGATGGCGTAGAAAATGGCAACATCACATATCTTGATGACTTCCTTGCACACAACTTCACGCATCTATCATTTACTTTCCTTTATCCTTGGGTACTTGATAACCAAGAGCCTTTCTTCTTAACTTGATCTCAGCAAGAAGTCGTTCTCACTGGTACTATGGAAGTTCCAAATTGATAATAACAAGGATCCTCTTTTCATCATCTAAAAATTTGTATTTAAACTTTTCAAGAAGGGGTTTCAACTCAGGGAGGGGTTTTGGTGTTGATGTATCTTTTTGGCTCTTTCTGAAGAGAGGTGTATTTAGTTGTTTCGATCATCCCTTGTTGATTTGCCCCTTCTTCCTCTACTGATTGAAGATAAGCCAAAATTTCTTCAACTTTCATATTAGTGATTCTAGATGTTGGATTGGTGAGAGCTCTTATTAGGGGATCTACTATAGCATGGCGCTCTTAGATCTAGGCACATAACTGGTTACAACAATTAGAAAAATAGTTCATTTTCACAGAGTATGGTTTTTTCATATCATCTAGTACGTTGAAATTAATGTTCTCATCACCCAATTGAATAGTAATCTACATGTCCGCAACATCAATCAAGGCATGCACGGTTCAAAGGAATGGTCTACCAAAAACCATTGGATACATTGGATCTTCAACAACATTGATGATGACGATATCACATAGAATAAGGAAATTTCCTATCTGCTAGAAGATGGGATATGAAGAGAACCTTCTTGCTTATTTGTACCTCCAAAATGTGGAATACATTTTCCACAGCCAAAATCCAAGCATCGACTTTGTCTACTACCTCCTTCTTGTCTCCCCCCAGAACTTCTCAATATTCAACTTCACAAAATCTAAGATGGTGGCACCAAGGCAGGGACAGACTGGCACAAGTTCACTATTCTCGGTACGGGGAACATCTCTAAGGGCGAAGGCACTGATGGCTTTAGTCAACTTCTTTTGCTGCTCAAACCAGAGCATCTCAGTAGTTTGTATCACCATTGGTCTGGTTTCCAGTCCGAAATCCATAGCATGACTAGGATCATCCCTTACTTCATCTTCAAACATGGGTTCCTCTTTAGGTCTAGGTCTTCCTTGTGGGTTCTCATTGTAGAAGGGAATGAGTTTAGGCTCATGGACTTTCTCTCCATAGGCTTTACCTTCTCTCTTCCTTTTCTTAGAGGATTTTCCTTCCATGTGCCTTCTCTTCTCAGAGGAGGGAATCTTCTTGCGCGTGGGCCTCGGTCTAGGGTATTCGTTGGTGGTGTCGTTAGGGATGGCAACAATTTTGAAACGGGCCATGATGTAACACATAGATAAATCTATTAACCATAGTTTCATAACTTATGATTATGACATCTTATTTACATGTATTTTATTATTTGGTGGAGGATATCCTAATCCTTATCATCCATAACCCCAACACTCAACAAGAGGTGTAGAGAGAGAAACTCTAGGAACTTAAAGTTTGTTAATAGAAAGGGGACAAAGAAGTCATAAGAGTACATGAGAAATCCTAGAGATATCTTATTTTGAGTCAAATAAACAGATTTTGGCCAGGCAGTCACACAGATTCTGGGAGCCCTCGTAAACTGACTAGCGGGGCAGAGGAAAATCTTACTAGCCCCTAGATTGTGATCCTTTTCTAGACACCTCCATCTTTGGAAAATTCTCTAATAACTCCCTTTGGGCTCTAAAGACTTTGATTTGTTTTTAATAATTATTAAAGATTATGTGAAAACCAAGTTGTGATACCATTTGTAATGTTTGGGCCCACTTCCCTAGGCTGTAGCAGAGTTTCAAGAATGATGACTGGCCCCACAGGCCACCACTAGCTTTAACTGAATGCTTTGTCCTCACTCACATGCAAGTCAGGATAAACTTCCCGACTGGTCACCCATCCTAGTACTACTCCGAGCTGAGCACGCTTAACTATGGAGTTCTTTAGTGATGGGCTCTAAAAAGGAGGTACACCTTGGTGATATGGGTAGTTCAATCATTCCATTTAAGATCATGTTATATGAGGCCTCAAATCTTG
Organism: Alisma plantago-aquatica; assembly: GCA_963693085.1. Taxonomy (NCBI): domain Eukaryota; kingdom Viridiplantae; phylum Streptophyta; class Magnoliopsida; order Alismatales; family Alismataceae; genus Alisma; species Alisma plantago-aquatica. The sequence continues at coordinate 507,760,416 of OY856411.1, read as the reverse complement.
GGACGTTACATCATCTATTTAACATTTTGGAGAGAATGAACTTCCCTAGTTGCTTCATTCATTGGATTCGAGAGATATTCAATACAACTAGTATGCAAATATTGATTAATAGAATTCCATCAAATCTTTTTAAACCAAGGGGGATTAGACAAGGCGATCCCCTTGCGACCTATCTCTTTGTATTGTCTATGGAAGGCCTGTCTAGTCTTATTAGATTTGGTGTTGATGAGAAATGGTTTTCCCCTATTCAAGCTTATCAGGAGTTGCAAGTATTTGATGCTTTATTTGTAGATTATGTGGTTATCTTTTCTGAGGCTGATGGAGGTTTTATGGAAGGGAATATTAAGTTACTCATAATATTTAGTGAGGTTTTGGGTCTTAAAATAATTTGTACCAAAAGTACTATGTTCTATGATTCTTTGGCTAACCTGGGTTTGGTTGAAGGAGTTCTTGGGTTCAATATTAGTGAACTTCCGATGAAGTACTTTGGACTTCCACTTTTCAAAGGCAGGCTTACTCAAAGCCTTTGTGCTCCTTTATTGGAGAAAATTAGTAGGAATCTTGAAAGATGGAAGGCTCAGAGTTTGTCCTTTGTTGACTGCCTAGAGCTAGTTTCTTCTACTTTGACTACGTTCCACCTTTATTGGTCTTCTTCCTTCCCTATCCCTATCTCTATATCAAACAACATTGAGGGGATTTTTAATAACTTCCTCTAAGGTGGTGCTGACCTGAAAAGTTAGATTCATTTGACTTCCTGGGAAGACATTTGTAAGCCCAAGACTGAAGGAGGTTTGAGTCTAAAAACCACTAAAGATGTCATTTTTGCTTGTATGGCTTTGAATGTTTGGGGCATTGCAATGAAGAAGTATAACCTTTGGATTAGGTGGATTCATGCTAGATACTTGAAAGGTGACTCGATATGGAATGTCTCTTCTAAACCACATTCTCCTTGGATGTGGAGACAACTGATGGATACTAGAGATACTCTTATTCCTCTAGTTAGATGGGGGATGGAAAATTTACTCAGCTGGGGAGAGACCCTTGGGTCAAAGGGAATCACTTCCTGACTGATATTTTAGACAAAAACGACATAATGAAGTTAGGCAAAGGCAAGTTTGTTAAGCTAGATGATCTGGTTGTTAATGATGGTTGGATTGTATGCAGAATGCCTCATGTCTCGAGAGTTGTTGATAGTATAAGGTCATTCTTTATCCTGGGCTATCATTCTACTGATAAGATTTTATCAATGGTCTGGTTCCAAAGAAAATGAGAGATTTCTAGTTTGTCATCAGGAGAAAGAGAACCAAAGTGCCTTGGCATAGTTGGATATGGAAGGCCAATGCCCCTAACAGATGTAATCTCTTTGGATGGAAAGTTATGCTGGAAAAGATCTTGACTCAATCTTTTTTGCAAAGAAGAGGATTTAGATTCCCATCGAGATGTGAACTTTGTAGAAGTTATATTGAAGATATTGATCACATCTTCATTCAATGCTCCTTCAGCCAGTAGATTTGGTATTTTTCTCATATGGAACCCATCGAGATGTGAACTTTGTAGAAGTTATATTGAAGATATTGATCACATCTTCATTCAATGCTCCTTCAGCCAGTAGATTTGGTATTTTTCTCATATGGAAATGTATATTGATCATCTGCCTAACTCTATATGTAGTTTCCCTAGTTTCAAATCCGAAAAGGGGAATAATTGTGTTCTGGTTGCTATCCATGATATTTAGAAGGAAAGGAATTGGAGGATTTTTTATGGACACAAAAGCACGTCCCTTGTTGTTTGGAGAAATGTTAAAAAGGATATAGATTCTATTTCTTAGTCATATATAGATAGATAGATATTTCTATGTAGTTTCTTTCTTTGTGTTTATCTTTCTTTCCATGTTTTGTACACACTTTTTTGGAAAAAATACAAAAAAGGGGAACACACTTTGGATATAAAAAAACATCACATTTTTTTCACAAAGGGATGTATATTCAATATTTGGTAATAGTAAATTACCAAAAGTTTGGTTGTGTAAGACATAATAACTAACTATGATAACTTTTTAGGTTTAAGATGGCCCTATACCCAAATGGGTTGATACACAAAAGAAAACTTGATAACTAAACTAAGCATGAATGGTTGCAAAGGGAAACCTAACCATGTCAGTGATATATCCAAAGGTTAACTACTCCTATGTAGACTCGAAAGGTTAACTACTCCTATGTTGGCTCGACGACAAAATGATCAAAACCTCCATTGATCCCTTAGCCTATGGGGCTGGATACAAAACTCATAAAAGAGGAAATAATTGAAAAACATTAACAAAGACCAATATGTGAATATTTATTATTTGTTGAAAAATATTCGGAAACAATAAAAGGAAAAAATAAGGTAGAAACTATCCCATCTAAAGAGATGACAAATTAAGAATGACACAAAAGCGATTTAGGATAATCCAAAGTGCAATTTCTCATTTGAGAAAATAAGCTTTCAAGGCATGCTTAAGTAAGAAGGATATTGCAATTAACAAAGATATTCGAAATATACTTGTCATGTCACCAGTTTGCATATATGCCACAGAAACATAATCAAAACTATTTAGAGAGTAGAGCACCCCTAGAAAATTAAATGTGTTGAATAAATTTATGTAGCATTTGTGAAAGATATTGCATTCATCATCCATGTCCAATCACCACTTCTCATCAAAATAATTTCTTATAGTGAGAAATGAGAGATCTTTACAAGTTTGTTGATCACTCTAGAGAAAGAAAAAACAATATAAAATGAAGCGGTCAACCGACGTACATTTGGCAACGTGATTCTTAGCAACAGAACCCCTTCTCCTCATTGTCCATCACTCTCTACCACTACTCAAAGGCTTTACCAAACATAACATTTGTACTAGTGGAACTATAACGACAATGGAAATGATGGAACATAACCCAAAACATGATAAACTAGTCCCACAACAAAAACCGTCAAAGAGTAGAACATAGTCCATGCATATAATAACAACATGTTGGGAATAGCTGGGTAGGAGCACATAACATCTATCCCACAATAAGATACACAACCAAGGAAAATACACATATATAGCAATAACTATCATCAAAATCTTGCTTCACACAGAGGCAAGTCAAATTCAATCACATTGTGAAGAAATTATGACAGTCGACCCAAAAATGGATCAACGTGGATCAACTATACAGTAAGAATGCAATTGAGGGTTCAATTTGCACTCTAATTAGATAGAAGATATTTGGGACAATTTTTTGGTTGTATGCCCTAAGAGCCATCATTTGATGATTGTAACAGGGATACATTATATATGATTTTATTATTAATAAAGGCAATTCCACTTACTATGTTTGTTTATGTAATGAAATAATGAATAAATATGATAATTTCCTAAGATTATTTTGATATGATAACATATGATTTAGGTTGATGAGGACGTGAAAATGAGATCATATGTATGTGGAAGAGTGTCCATTCTTCTTATGTCCCTAGTTAGTTATTATTGTGTACATTATAGGACATCATTAATATAGAAGACTAGTGTGTATGTTGAACGATGATTATGTCTCTTTAGTCATTATATTACATATCAACTCAAATACATGTGTACTTGTTAGAGAATAAGTTGTATTGGACAACCCCACTTTGAGATTGACATGTGGAAGCCATGTCATAGAAGTCAAAGTCATATCTCAATGTGATAGTGGTGACTGTGATCACCTGAAGTCACTACAGTAAGCACATGTTATTATGTGTACACTAACACTATCCCAACATGACTCTGAATAAGGGTTGACATACATGTGGTTATTGGTGCATTGTGATATGTTTGGATTATTATGAGTGATGTCAATAGAACTTGTCCCTTGATTGGATGATATCATGGCCACTTGATAAGAGAGACTATGAAATGCATGACGATGCTCAGATGCGTCAATATATGATATTGACCTTAGACAATCTCAATATTTTGCTCTAGTTTAAGGAACATAGAATGAATGTTAAGAGGATGACAACTCCATGCCTCAGTTTCCATCTAGATATCTGTGATAAAGAGATTATGTAATCATGGAAATTGTGGTCACTTTAAAATTTTATGTTGTTCTTAACTTATTCCAATTACTTAGGTAGTAATGATATGTTTCTGGACACCAATATTTTTGGTGAAGTTATTAACATCACTAACAATGTAATTTGGAACTTATGGAATCACATATGTAAGGATGCAAAAGGGAATTGAAGTTCTCATTAAAGTATATGATTAGAATGGTTCCAAATCATGTACATGCTAATTTCCAACCTTGTAGAGTGATGTGAAGGTCCAATCATGTGATTGGATGGTTAGTTTTAGTGAAATAGTTAATAGTAAATTGATTGAATGATCATCACTTTGGGAAAATGATGAGTCGAGTGACTCAGAAAGTGAGTCAGACGACTAGAACATGTCATAGAAAGGATTTGGAATCAAATCGATAAATTGAGTCGGTCCAAGAATAACAAGTTAGGTGACTCAATAAGTGATTCTGGTGACTCAGAGTCCAAATTAGTCTCGCTCGGGTGACTCAATAATTTATTCAGGTGACTAGGATTACATTTTGAGTTTTCCTTGTCTAAGTCTATTTTTGAGTTGCAACTAGGAACGGGCTTGTATTTTAAAAATTCCAAGAACATGACTCTTCTATATAAAGAGGTGTATATCCTTGGGGCGAGACATGCTTAGATGCATTGGGAGACAAGATATCTAAGAGTTCTTGCTTTTGGAGAGAGAAAAACTCACCCCAAGGGAAACAACCCACAATAGGAGGAGAAGAAGAGCCAGAAATGTTAGCATGTCGACAACTCTAGGTTTTGCAACCAAGGTGGTGCACCAAGAGTTCTCACATCTATATGTACAGTGTAGATATTGAGGCCCTTGGGGTGAAGCTTGAGAACAAGTAGTTTCTTTAAGAATAGGACAAGGCGTTCTTGTGATGACAAGGCAACAACAACAACTACTACTTTGGATCCATATCAAAAAGTACAAGTGGCATTAAGATGTGTCTAGTTGTTGGGTAACTAGTGTGCACTAATGTATATTCCATATCTCTTCTATGTCTTCAGTATACTAACATTTTATGGCTACGCCAGATCTATTGGCTTAGGTTTTATTCATAGATTTTTTTTTACATTTTCATTGTGCCCCTCTCCCTAAAACTCAATAGTGATGTTCAGAGCCGACGTCATAAGCCTTTAACACCTCTTTCATTTTTTAACCACAAACGATTCATTGGATGAATAAGTTGCAATTGTAACTATGTTGATTACCGACTATCATATGTGATATGATATTTGTATATTACATAAACCAATATGACGCCTTTAAAATTATTTTGTTTGGTGGATGTGGATATAGAAAATAGGTCATTGTGGCACATTATTATGATCTAAAACATGTAATTTATGATTTTTGGTTGTGATAAAAATATATAACATATATATAGCTCACATGCCATGCCTCTCTATCTACTTTCTCCATGAGAAATTTCTTTCTTACAATTAGAATATGCTAAAGTATTGACATATCTAGTGGATAATGCTTGAGAGGAGGAGACAATTAGAAGACCTAACCAACAAGGTTGGACCTTGGAGGGGTAGTAATAAAGACAAAGTGACAACTTTATCAACAATCAAAGGACTACCTAATAGGGAATCCAACCATGTGAATAGCTTACCAGTAGTTCGACTGGATACATATGATCACCCCTCAATATAATAGCAACATTTAAGATTCCTTCCATTCCGTAATACATAGGAAAATCGTGATTGACTACATGTGGGCATGCAGAAGTATGATGCATTGTATATCCTAGGGAAGTGTGATAATAAGTATGTGGGTATTCCAAATTAAGGTGCATAGCTTATTTTGTTGCTTTTTGTGTTGGATTTGACTAGATGATCCTTGACTGGGTGATCTTAATAGGATTAAGACCTAGAGGCATAAATATGGCATATACTTTATAAGATGAATTATTGATAAGAAGTTGTACAATGATATATATATAAGATTTTATTGTATGCAATTGGAAACTACCTACCTAAATAGTTAATTTCAAAGCAATGAATCAAAGTTGATTCATTACTGAATGTATTATGGATCTTGGATCACTAGAAGAATGTTCATTATAATCTTCTAAATGAATAGTGAGGCCATTAGTTTGATCAATAGTGAGAGTGTTATTAGTTAAGAACACATTAATATCATCAAATTAAATTGTTGAGTTGCAAAAATATTTTTTTGGAGATCTAATTGCAAACACAAACAACAACTCCTTATTGTGATCGGTCCTTAAGAAACAAAAGTTGAATGAAAATAACTTTCACGACTTGTATACAATATTGAAAATAGTTCTCACTCATTAATGTAAGCTCTATGTCTTGGAAACACAAAACCAAATGAGCCAACTCCAAATGCACCTAGAGAGAAAAGGGAAGCTTATCTTAAGAATATCGATGCCATTATTAATTCAAGTGCTTTGTGATATGTTCCATGAATTGTGAGCTTTATAAGCAACATGAAAAATTGGGAGTTCTAGAGATGTCCAACATCTCAGGAATATGTCCAGAGAATAAGCAGGGAATGAGAGGTTCGATGTCTTAAAGGCCTTATTTAAGTGAAATGTGACTGAAGGAGATCCAAAGGTCCACATGTACTCAAGTTGATTGGGTATGTGGAAAGCCTTAAAACACTGGGATTCCCCTTAGGTCAAGAGTTGGATAGATGTAATCTTGCAATCGTTGCCATAACTTTATAGTCAGTTTTTCATGAACTACAATGTGAACACTTTTTTTAACTATCGTCAGAGTTTCTTGACATGTTAAGAACTACTAAGATTTGTATGAAGAAAGACGATACAAAGTCCTTATTGATGGTCATAAAAGGAAAGGACAAGTCAAAGGGAAAATGTAAGGTTAAGAAGAGTTATAAATCTGGTCAAAAGCCCAAGTCTTCTACACCATAAAGCTAAAGAAGGAGTAGTAAAGGAAGGAAATCATCACCATCATCACCAATTTGGACACTTCAAAGAAATTTCACTCTTTACCTTGAGGAAATAAAGAAGAAGGGGATAGAGATATCCATTTCATGTACAAAAGTTCTACATAGAAACTTATCTACTTATTCATCTTGGGTATCAAATAATGGGTGTGGATCTTACATATGCTATTATATGTAGGATATGAAAACAATAAAACTCTTATTGAAGGGAGAGGGGGGTCAATGAGTAGCTAATGGAGCAAGAGTTGCTTCCACAGCTATAGGAAGTTATTGTTTATTTCTACCCAATAGGTTGTTAATAGTTTTAGAGAATTAATATTATGTGCCTACCATAAAAAAGATATTATTTCTATATCTTGTTTGTACAAGAACAATTTTGAATTTCTAATAAAGAATGGTTGAATTTGTAGGGAAAAATGACTATAGAGCAGGTAACGGAAACAAAAAAAATTATCTACCATATTCCCATGACCACCAGATCACGTCAATAACTACAATGCAGGAAGGATGATTTTGAGGATATACCTAGTCCTGGAGCAAGTCCAGAGACAATCCTTGTTGTCAAATATGCGCAACTCTGAATCATAGCTGCACTGGGACTCGTCTGACTGATGCGCCTCCAGGTTTGCACCACAGAGTGCAGCCACAAACATCGTCTTCTTTAGTAGCTCCTCTTATCATAGATTGTTGGTTGACATTGTCCTCCTACTGACAGACAACAACCTCCTACCTCAATGGTAGTCCATACGGACTGCCTAGAACTCCTATCATCCTACTAGAATGAAAAGGAAGGAGTCATCCCTCCCATTGGTGTACTAGTCACCAACTTGCTCTCCCACAAAAATGATCTCAGTTGCTATCTCCCTTGGCTATCCCTCCCTAGTCGGGTAGGACTTCCCTAGGCTCTCGTGGTTACTAAAACCAGAGAGGAAAAATTTTGTCAGAGAAACTGTTTCTCAATTGTCTATGTTGTTCCCTAGGAAGCCCTCAATACCCCTCTATTTATAGGTAGGGTTTGGGTCCAGGTTCCCAGTCTATGCAAGAGTGGAAGGGACCAGAAGATCTCAAATTTTTACAACAATTCTGGGAATTTTGCAACCTGTGACAGCCCAGACGGTCATCTGGCAACCCAGATAGTTGTTTGGCACAACCCAAACGGTCGTTTGGTTGTTTCCCAGTTGTACATGAATTTGGAAATTCTCTTCCAATTAATATCACATATGAATTTCCTTGCACAACAAGTAATGTGCAACTCAAACAAATTAGGAAATATCTAGAACCTTTCCTCGACTGACCAGACCATCTCGCCCATGAGATACAATTGTCTCGGTCACCTAGACGGCCATCTGGTGACCCGAGGTGAGCTGGTATGTTTGGTCGGTTCACTTCCTTAGCCAATTCGAACTCATAATAGGCATGACTCCCCATATGCCCATCTCAACACTTGAGACAACCATTTGGCACTTCCAAACGACCGTCTCAACACTTGAGATGGGTGTTTGATAGTGATGTCAATATATTTGTTGCATGAATCAAATACCTAAACACTTTATTACTTAATTCAATTGTCATTCAAGATCTAAACTCCTCTTCTAGGTCAAGACCTATGTGTGTGGCCCTATAGGTCCCATATTATGTTGGCAGTGAATGTTCATAACAACTTATGCCATCACAAGAAATGAGTGGTGCCTAATTGCACATCAATGCTACCCAAGTAAATGGAAAGTTGGTTAACAACTTCAACCTAAAATTTGTGTATGGTGTTGCAATGTTTGTATAGTTCCTTTGTCACTGATTTCCAGATTGAACTAGAGGCATGGATCAGTCACCCTCATTATTATTCAATCTTGTTTCTTGAACCAAGAGTAGATTGTTTGGGATATATGTAAGCTCAATATCACATATTGACTCACATGTGCATGGCCATGCATTTCTCAGTCTTTCTAATCAAGAGGCCTAGAACATCAAACTCCCATAGGAGGGACAAATCCCATTTCTGTCATTGACATTCTATCCCCATGTGTCAAAGTCACCCTATCTTCAGTATTATAATAGCCCATGTTTTAGGATTGTGTTTGATGATGTCAAAGTGTACCCAATGACATGTGATGAGTGCAATGATTTCAGGTCTAAGAGCCACAACCACCACCATCACTGTGAGACCTGACTATGACCTCCATGATGATGGCTTCCATGTGTCAGTCTCACGGTGGGTCTGTCTAATACATTGTTCTCTAACATGTATCTGTGTGCTTGGCTTGATATCATCATATCATGACTAATGATATTTACTCATCAACCAACTCACACTTTGATTCATGTGTCATTGTTGTATATCAACCTTCCACAATAACAACCAATCAAGGACATAATGAGAATATGTATGTGTACTATCAACATCTATATGATCTCATCCACAATGGTAGTAACATGAATACATACGTCATTAAGTAATATAATTTTCTAGACATTTATAATGTTACATCATTATCTCATAACTGAATTAAACAAAATATCTTGGAAGCTTGCCTTTTATTAATAATCAAATTGTTTTACATGATATGCCAATACAATCATCATATGATTGTCTCTCTGGGCATACATAACCAACAGACTCCCACTTGCACTTACATACAATCACTTACGAATCACATTCCAAGTGATCTTACATGACCACCATGCTTCTATTATGAAAGTTTATTTGTCAAGAGGTCAGTAACATTATTTTCAGTTGGTACTTTGCAAATCTTTACATCTCCTCATTGTATGATCTCTCGTATGAGATGATACCTCCTTTGTATATGCTTTGAGCACTGATGTGGTTTGAGTTCATTAGCTTGTATAATATCTCCATTGTTATCACAATATAGCTCGATTGCATCGCTGATTCTTGGACCGACCCCAAGTTTTGTAATGAAATTCTTTATCCATACAACCTCCTTTGCTGCACTCGATGCAGTAATATACTTGGCCTATGTTGTAGAATCAACAACTATTTCTTGCTTGGAACTCTTCCAGCTAACAACTCCATTGTTGAGGTAGAACACTAATCCTGATTGTGACTTATAATCATCTTGATCAGTATGGAATCTTGGATCGGTGTAACCCTTTGCCACCAACTCTTCCTCTCTGGCATAGACCAAGAACTAATCCTTAGTACTTCTCAAGTACTTGAGGATGTTCTCCATGGCTATCCAGTGAGCATCACCTGGATCTGACTGATATATGCTTGTCATGCTCAAGGCATACGAGACATATGGATGGGTACACAACATTGCATACATGTTTATCCAATCGATGGGGCATATGGAATCACACTCATGTGTTCCCTTTCTTCACAAGAATTGGGACATTGAGATCTAGAGATGGGGATACCATGACGTGCAGACATGTTTCCTCTCTTTGAGTTCTCCATGCTGAACTGCTTCAAAAATTTGTTAATGTATGTTCCCTAACTTATCTCAAGAAGCCTTCTGGATCTTTGTCTATAGATCTTTATCCCTAAGATGTGGGATGTTTCTCCCAAGTCTTTCATAGAGAATGTATTTCCAAGCCCATGTCTTTACCTTTTGTAAAGTAGGAATGTCATTCCCCATAAATAGTATGTCATCTACATACAATATGAGGAATGTCACTACGCTCCCACTAACCTTCTTGTACACACAAGGTTCATCTTCATTTTGATAAAATCCAAACCCTTTGACAGTCTCGTCAAAATGAAGATTCCAGCTTTGAGATGCTTGCTTCAATCCATAGATTGACCTTTGTAACTTACGTACTTTATTTTTAAAACTTTGGATCTATAAGCCCCTTGGGTTGTGTCATATACACATCCTCAACAAGATTCCCGTTAAGGAATGTGGTTTTAACATCCATTTGCCAAATCTTATAGTCATGATAAGCTGCAATAACAAGCATGATCCTGACAGACTTAACCATGGCCACTCCAATCTACCCTTATAGGTTTGTACATTACCATCCATGTCAGTCTTCTTCTTGAAGATCCACTTGCACCCTATGGGTTTTACCCCTTCAGGTGGATCCACCATAGTCCATACTTTGTTTGTATACATGGATTCCATCTCACATCTCATGGCCTCAAGCCATTTCTCAGACTCTGGTCCCTTAATAGCATCTTTATAGGATATTGTCTCATCATCTATGATCAATTCATTTCCTTCTTGAGTTACAAGATATCCAAATTTCTTAGGATCAAATGTGTCCTAATAGATCTATGAGGTTCTCGTGTTACTTGAGGAACTTGAGATTCCACAACACCTTATGAATCTCTTGGTTCCTCTTGTACATCTAACGGTACCATGTTTTCTTGTTGGTCTCGAATCTCTTCGAGTTCCACTTTCCTCCCACTGATTCCCTTGGAAATAAATTGCATTTCAAGGAATACAGCATCTCTAGAAACAAACACTTTGTTGTCAGATAGGGAATAAAAGTAATATCTTCTAGTCTCTTTAGGACATACAATAAAATAGCATTTATCAGATTCAAGACCAAGCTTATCAGAAAACATTCTTCTGACATAAGCTTCACATCACCAAGCCCTCATAAAAGACACTTTGCGACGTTTCCCATGCCATATCTCATTTGGTGTCTTTTGAACCGATTTAGATGGTACTCAATTTAGTGTATACGCGGCAGTTTCTAGAGCATACCCCTAGAACGTAGTCGGAAGCTCGACTAAAATCATCATCGATTGCACCTTATCCAGTAGTGTGTGATTCCTTGTTTTTCATACACCATTATGCTGAGGTGTTCTAGGCGGAGTCCACTGGGATATAGACCCATGGTCTCTAATAAGGTCCTCAAACTCTTGGTTTAAGTATTCGCCACCTCAATCAGAACAAAGTGCCTTAATAGTTTTACCAAGTTGGTTGGTTCTATACTTCATTCATAAACTCATTGAACTTTTCAAGAGTTTCTGACTTATGTTTCATTAAATAAACATAGCCATACCTTCTGAAGTCATCAGTGAAGGTTATGAAGTACTGATACCCACCTCTAGCGGTTGTTCTAAAAGGTCAACACACATCAGTATGTATGAGTCCTAATAGATCACTAGCCCTCTCATTGTTACCATTGAAAGGGATCTTAGCCATCTTGCCCAACAAACAAGATTCACATGTCTCTATTAATTTGAAATCAAAAGAGTCCAAATAACCATCTTTATGGAGTCTAGATATGTGATTCTCATTTATGTGCCCTAGACGACAATGCGAAAGGTATGTTTTGTTTGATTTGTTGAGTTTTAGTCTTTTGGTATTAACGATATATACATCTATCTTTAGATCTAACAAATAAAGACCATAAGACATTGGGGCACTGCCATAAAAGATCCCATCTGTTGAAATAAAACTTCAACCACATTTAATATGGAATTCAAATACATCCTTATCCAAACAAGATACAGAAATGATGTTTATATTTATATCAGGTAAATAATAGTAGTTCATTAACTCTATTACAAGCCCCATGGGCAGAGATATATATAGGTTCCAACCGCGTTGGCTGCAACTCTTGTGCCATTAGAAACTCACAGTTCCACCTCGCCTTTTTCCAAAGGCCTACTTCCTTTCAGATCTTGCATATGAGAACATATGTGATATCCACATCTAGTATCTAGTACCCATGATGATGAAGTAGATAGATTTATCTCATTAACATATATACCTGAAGTCACTAGTACAGGAATGGTCTGTAGTGTCGGTTTTTTTAAGCCTGTAACGTCACTTTATATCCGATGCCTAAGTGGCCGTCGCTATAGAATTTGCTCTATAGCGTCAGTTTATTTGACCAAATAAAACCGACCTTACAGAGTAAACACCGACGTAAAAGGTTGTAAAAAATATGACCCAAGCGAGAAAAAAGGAGTCTGTAAGGTCAGTTATTCGAAAAAAACCCGACCCTATAAACGGTCTCGGTCGAGAAAATTGTCGACCGAAAATATTTTCGGTCAACAATTATCTCAATCGAGAGAGTTTACAGGGTCGGTTTTTTTGGAATAACCGACCCTAAAGATTGAATAAACATTTTAGTATACCCTTCGGTCGAGAAAATTGTCGACCGAAAATATTTTGGTCGACAAAATTGTCGACTGAGGGGTACACTGAAAATGTTATTCAATCTTTAAGGTCGGTTTTTATAAATAACCAAACTTATAGAAGACCTTTAGAGTCGGTTTTGTACAAAAACCGATGCTAGAAGTTATATTTCGGTCGAAAATTTGCTCGACTGATGAGTGTACACTGAATTCAATCTTTAGGGTCGGTTATTTAAAAAACCGACGCTAGAAGTTATATTTTGGTTGAAAATTTTCTCGACCGAGGAGTGTACACTGAATTCAATATTTAGGGTCGGTTATTTAAAAAACTGACGCTAGAAGTTATGATTTTTTTTTAAATTTCTGCAGAAATTGAAATAGAATAGAAGAACAAGAAGATTCATATATTCTGGGAGAGGGGAGCATTGATGCTCAACCGTCACCATTCCAAACCACAGATTCATAACAAAAATGATTCATAATCACATCATAATTTACAAAATGATACATTGCAAGTCTGAGATGATATTAAATAGATACAAAAGTAAATATGAAAGAGTACTCAAACCACATACATAAATGGAGCTGACATATTTAATCCAATGCTATATCGACTTCATTTAGAAAAGAATCCGACCACTCTTCTCGGAATTCATCTAAGTCCACATGTGTGTAAGGCTGAGTTGTAAAGATTTGTAACAGAAAATGCACATGCTAATATTTTATAAAATGACTACAATCACTTGTAAATTTATGATGTTATTCTTTATTACCTGACTTATAGTTTGAATGTCATGTGATGCTTGTTTGACAATAGCTTGCATATATTTCAGTACATAGTAGCCACAAGCCCAGTCATTATTTTGCATAGGACACTACAAATAACAAATTATACTTAATGTTAGTAAACTACTATAAATAGCAATTGAGATAAGACTATAAGAGTTGACATATTACAGTTGAAAATTAATACATATAAGAGTAAGAAGTTGTCAAAGTAGCTACCTTGACATTTTTCAAAGTCAATGTCTTTAATTTTGTGGGTATTTGTCCTCCAGCTTCACGAAAAGCCTTTATACCCCTATCAATTAAATGGTAGTTGGTAAAATAGAAATTCTAAATAGAAATATAATGTTGAAGCATTGACTAAATTTATGCTTACTCCATAGCTGGCAATTTCAGTTTGTGACTCCTTGTTGTTTTACCCATTGGGTCAAGATAATAAAGAGTCATCAATTTTGGGGCAATCACCACTAATTCCCAATGTCTAGCTCTGAGTAAGAATAAAACAAGCATTAAAATAAATAATTTTATTCATTATTAAAATTATATTGAATAATAATACTTACTGGATGTTAAAAGGAATTAGGATAATTTCCTTCCCCTCACTAGCAAAATATTTGAATGCATCAGAGAAGTACTCATTCACATCCTCAATATGTGTCTCCACCTAACTAGTGACCGAAGGAACTAAGAATCCAACATTCTTTATATCAAAGTTTGTGGCCTCGGTATATAAATGGCTGTTAAACATTTATAATTATTTTCATATGTAGAAATAAGCTAAAAATGTGTATTGAAATTTTCTATATATATTGATAAATCCTTACCTTATCCATACTTCTATTATCGAAGTATTCAGCCAATCATACCGGAACAACTCTATAATATCATCAAGAAAAATATAATTCTCAAAGTCCCTCCCAGCTGCATCTTCTATTAAATTGACCAACATATGTGATCCCGAGCTTTGGTTGGCTAAGTATCGACACAAACATTTAGATTTGCTTCCCAATTCGTCGAATGTAGCTTCGAGAATGAAAGATGGCTTGGGCATAGGAGGAAAACTAGTATAAGTTTTACTTTTTGGTTTACAAACCTGTTAATTAAATTACATACTTATATTACATGAGTTCATATATGCAGTCAAATATGAAAAATATGGTAGAAATAAGGTATACCATGTCATTGATAACCAAGTGTCTAGGACAACCCATCATAGCACCCTCAACTTCTTCAACTATACTATATTCAGGATTAGGTATGGGTAGTGGTTTCTCCCCCATTCCGTCATACACAAGATGGATGGACACACGACAAATGTCATCAGTAATTTGTTGGCAATGCAATGTACCACCAAGGTTGTACACCTTGCCCGCTGCCACAACATTATATTCTGGAACCTCCACTACAAGTTTACAGTTCATACCAACCTATATTGAAATAATATAAGTTATATAAGAAACAGTAGAACATATACATGTTACAACTATATATATTATCATATATTTATCATACTAATAACACAACATATAGAACAAAAACTTACTGTAGATTGTTGTGGTGGGTCATCGGGAGTGCTCCCATGACCTTCTACAACTGGAGCATGGGCTTGTACCTCATCACTTGAGAGACACGCAGTATGAATAGGTTGAGAAGGTTGAGTAGGATGAAATGAAGACATTATTTCTTTTTCTTTCTACACTACTAATGTTTCAACCTCCTATTGTGTAAGACCTCTTGCATGACCTCTTTTAGATCAATCTATTCATAGTTAATAAAAATATTAAATCACAATATCAATTAGATATAAATAAATCTAAGTTTGTGGGAGTTACTCTTTACTTAGTTGGGATAAACCTACCATCTTTTGTGCCACCTCCTTAGTTGCAGGGTTGACAATTTCACCTGCTCGATTCTTTCTAGCATCAATCCATGTCAAGTGTCGGGGTGTTCGCTCAACGTTAGTTGTACTAGATTCTTCTCCATAAGAGGATTGCTTCTCTTGTAGTTGGCGGCGGAAGGCATAACCACTGGGCCCCAAGCGATGGTCATGCACATTTTTAGCCCGTTTTTCCTTTTGAGCCTGGTGAATAGCCTGATCATTTAAAATGAGGTATTGCAATTTAGACTTGGCAAATATGTATAAAAAGATTCACCTCCTTAATTGTATAAAATTAAATATTCATACAATACATCACAATCTTTATTACCTGAAACTCTTCCGATCTCCTAGCTACAACAAATCTTTCCCACACCTTAGGATCTATAAAAATATATACATCTGTAGCTTTCTTCTTCTGTTTAGGATTATTTATAAATTCCCTTGCAAGATATGTCTTAAAACCCCTCCATCGTACACCACAACATTGTAGTACTCTTTTCTTGCGATCTTTTTCATTTAGATGAAAAACACCCTATACATACAAAAGAAGCAATTAATAATGTTGTTTTAAAAAGGAATTAATTCCAAGAAAACTAAATTAGAATCAATAGATAAAAAACATATTAAAATAATATCACTTCCACTCACAGATATATCTTTCCATATGAGGTCTTTTTTGGCATTAGGAACATCATGCCAATTTTCTATATCTATTGCCACTTTACTGCGCGCGGTCGCCCCTACGTAATGCTTGAAAGGACTAGCATGTTCCCCAACAGGTGCTCTTGTCATATCAAACTGGACTGGAAATTTATCCCCTTTAGCCCTAAGCTCCTGTAGCCTACGCATCAATGTAGGACCTCTACTTTTCTTAGGATCACCACTATCATCCTCATGGTTCTCATGCTCATGCTCAGAATGTTCATCTTCACTCACCATTTTAGAACCTGCAAGTATACATGATAAAACAAAAAAATTAATAATAAAAGCACAAGTGATAAGGTATACATGATATATGATGTATATTTAAAAGATTACTTGCTTGAATGAAAATAAAATAAATAATTCAAAGAATACATGCCTTTAGTATTGGTTGAGTTGTTAGTCAAGTAAAATTCCTTCAACATGGTCATGACGTTTATAATATTAATCGGTATTATCTTCAACATTTACACTTGGAAAACCAACTGAGAATGGACTGGAATCATCATACTTTTTGTAGTATTCTTCTTCATTTATAGGTTCTACAGTAAACTGTCTTTTTCCATGAAGAACGACAGACCAATTTTTATTTGCCAGGTCATCAATATAGAATACTTGTTTTGCTTGGTCTGCCATGATGAATGGCTCATATTTCTCACCAATCTTTTCAAAATTCATCAATTTGAAACCCAACTCATCCACTAAAACTCCTTTGTTGTTGTCAACCCAATTACACCTAAAGATAGGAACTCTAAAATTTGTATAGTCCAATTCCCATATGTCCTCAATGACACCGTAATATGACATCTCAGCTTCACGTGGTCTTTTATCTTTGGCACTAGCAAAATACAACGAAAAAGCTTGAACAGTGACCCCACTGTTTTGGACCACACTACTTTCATCTTGACGCTTTGTGTTGTATGAAAATCCATTTATGTCATAACCTTCATATGACACGACATCCATTTTTGGCTTAAAGGCGAGCCATTTTATGTTCTCAGCAACATTATTCGGTGATTCAGATAGTTGATTAAATACTTTCTCTTCAAACCACCTAATAAATGTTCGATTATGCTCTCTTGCAAGCCACATTGAACTGGATCGCGGATGATTTCTCTTGATAAGATCATTGTGTTCTATGATGTAGCTACTAATTTCATCGATGTTGTGTAAAATATAGAAATGTGCTTGTTCCCACAACTCACGACTGATTCCTTTCACTCGTCCTCCCAGAGTTCCTTTGCCACAATAAGATTCAGTGTGATGGGAATTTTTTAGATCGCTAGAAGTTTCATTGCAATTCAAAAAATCATTACAAAAGTCCATCACCTCTCTAGCCACGAAACTCTCAACAATACTCCCTTCAGGACGATAACGATTCCGAACATCACCTTTAAAAACACTCATGTAGCGTTCAAATGGATACATCCAGTGTAAGAAAATTAGACCCAACATCTTCACCTCTCTTGTAATATGTACTACAAGATGAACCATGATATCAAAAAATGAAGGAGGAAAGTACATTTCAAGCTGACACATCTTTCTGTAATTTATCGAGAGTATCAGGATGTATCACTTTGTTGCATATTTCATTGAAGAAGAAACAGAGTCTTGTGATTGCAAACCTTACATGCTTCGGCAATATAGATCAAATAGCCACAGGTAAAATTTGTTGCATTAAGGTGTGACAATCGTGAGATTTGAGACCTATCAACTTCAGATCCTTCATTGATACCAATCTATGAATATTAGAAGAGTATCTTTGTGGAACCTTAATATTATACAAGCACTCACAGAAAGTCTTTTTCTCCTTCTTTGACAAAGTGTAACAAGCTGGTGGTAAATATGTGCGGCGACCCCTGATCTCCACTGATAATTCTTTTCTTATACCCATTAATTCTAAATCTTTTCTAGATTTGATGCCATCTTTAGTCTTTCCTGGTATGTTCAATAGTGTACCAATGATGCTATCACAAATATTTTTTTCAACATGCATGAAGTCAATGCAATGTCTAATTGTCAAAGATCTCCAATAAGAAAGATCCCAGAATATTGACCTCTTCTTGTATAGAGATTTGTCACATGTGAGTGGACGACTACTTGAACTCTTTCCAAATTCATTAACAATATGTTTCACCCTATCATATACAATATTTCCTGTTATAAGTTTAGGAGCACTTCGTTCCTCAGTTGACCCATTAAAGGTTTTACGTTTCCTTCGATAAGGATGCACTGGTGGGAGAAATCTCCGATGACCAAGATATACGATTTTACCACCATGTTTCAGTCTGATTGAATTAGTATTTTCCTCACAAACAGGACATGCTTTGTATCCTTTTATGCTATATCCAGACAAATTTCCATAAGTTGGAAAGTCATTAATCATGCAAAATAACATAGCATGCAAACTGAAGATCTCTTTACGTGAAGCATCATATGTCATAATACCTTCTTCCCATAGTTTCATTAGGTCATCAATTAGAGGTTGAAGGTAAACATCAATATCATTTCCAGGTTGCTTGGGCCTTGATATCAATATTGACAACATCACATACTTATTTTTCATACAAAACCAAGGAGGAAGATTGTATATAACAATCATAACAGGCCACATACTATGTTGGCTGCTTAATGTACCATAGGGATTCATTCCATATGTACAGAGTCCAAGTCTTAAGTTTCTTGCTTCTTTACCAAATTGAGGGTATAATAAATCAATTTTCTTCCATTGTGGTGAATCAAATGCATGTAGTAGGATGCCATCATCATTGGCCTTTAACTCCCCATGCCAAGACAAATTTTGTGCATCTTCTATATTAGCAAATAAGCGTTGAAATCGTGGTATTATTGGTAGATACCACATCACCTTGGCAGGAGAGCCATTTTTAGCCTTAGCTGAATTTGTGGTCTTATACCTTGACGCACCACATTTTGGACAATTTATCAAATTTCTATAGTCCTTATGAAATAACACACAATCATTTGGACATGCATGAATTTTCTTAGCCTCCATTCCCATTGGGCACATTATTTTCTTTGCTTGATATGTTGAAATTGGAAGCTCGTTGCCTTCAGGAAGAATTTCCTTTAACAAAGACAATAGTGAAGTGAAACTCTTATCGCTCCACCAGTTTCGAGCTTTAAGAGTATACAATCGCATCACAGCACTCAACCTCGTGAACTTAGTACAACCCTTATATAATGGTTTTTCAGCATCATGGACAATGTTTGAAAATAAAGAAGGTGGATCAATGACATTGTCCTGACAACTACGTAGCATCTCATCAACCATATCATCCTGAATCCGGTCATCTTGAATCGGTTCATCATTAACATTATCATCATTATCTATATCTTCTATGCCACAACTATTAGTATCGACATTTTCTGATCCATAATTAAATTTCTCTCCATGCCAATACCATTCATTATAACCTTGTATGATCCCATTGCATATGACATGATTCTTAATTTCCTCACCAGTATCAACTTTCAAATTGTTACAACAATTTCTACATGGACAATATAGCCTATCTGTAGGTAGTTTCCTATGTTCCTCAACAAATCTGATAAATTCATCAAGACCTTTGGCAAACTTTGGACTGCAACGGTTCTTGATAGACATCCAACTTCGATCCATTTTCTATATCACATTAAAATTAATTATAAAGCTAAGCATTTAATATTGATACTATAAGTTGTAAGTTTTTATTGATAGGAAGTTAATTACTTTTATACTAAAGTGTACCACCTATCCCATTTTTTAATATTTAATCTCACTAGTAACTGTATAATGTCTGTTTAGTTTTGAATAAAATTTCAGCAACATTTCCCCTAAGTTCTCCAAGTACACCGATGTAAATGGCAAATAACCACTCACATATGTACCCAGAGAACAAATGAGGAAATCCTACTGAAATTTTCTTCAAAACTAAACATACATTATACAGTTACATCCTAAGTGAGATTAAATATTAAAAAACAGTCCCAAACCGGGGACTATCCAAAGTTTACTCCTAATGAGTAAATTTTGAACGGGTTTCTAAGTTAATATATAAATGCATTATTTTCATGCATCAACCCTAAAGTGTCAATTTGGGAGTACACATGTCTAATCTCATATTAATTTCTAGAATTTATATAATGATTGCATATGAAAAAATATATGTTTTTATTATTGGTTGGGTTATCAAACCATATAAAATGGAAAAACAATATAACTGTACAGTCAAAGGAGTCCAGGTCCAATCTCGGTCGACAATTCGTCGACCGAGAGCCCACCTACACGCGGTGTCCAGGTCCGCCCTCGGTCGACAAATTCTCGATCGAGAGTGGACCTGGATGCCGCACGCAGGTGGGCTCTCAGTCGACGAATTGTTGACCGAGAGTGGACTGGACGCTACCGTGGCGGCGGGAATGAACTCGGGAATGAGGGAACAAGGCGGCGGCCTTACTTGGAAATGACGACGACCTTCGTGGAGGATGTGACGACCTTCCCGGAGAGGCGGTGACCTTCGTGGAAGTGTGGAGAAGAGGTGACGATGAGCTCTCTTCGCGGAGAGCAGGCAAGGTTTTGGCGGTGTAGAGATGTGGCAAGGGTTTCACGGACACCACAATCCCTCTTCGAACACGACGACGAGCTTCTTGGAAAAGGCTTTGGCGGTGTGACAGCTCTTTTGGTAAGAAGAAGCTTTGGCAGAGCGACAATGAGATTTTTTGGCAAGAAGATCTTTGCTGGTGCAAGAGAAAAAGAAGCTAGGTCTCGGCAGCAAGAATGGAGGGAAAATGAGACCCCGACTCGCTTTGTTATTTCCTCAAAACCTGTAGGGTCGGTTATTTGCAAACAACTGACCCAACAGGTAAGCGATGCCCGAACAACCATCTCGGTCGACAATTTTGTCGACTGAGGATTCCTACAAGGTCGGTTATATGGATAAAACTGATTCTAGAGGTGCATATACATACACGAAAGGAAATCTGGATCTAAAACCCTAAACAACAAACACTTTCTCGGTCGATGAATTTGTCGATCGAGTGGTTCTTGGTCGACAAATTTGTCAACCGAAGGGAGCTCTAGGGTCGGTTAAAAGTAAACAACTGACCGTAGAGGTTCTTTTACATGCGTGAACTAAATTGGATCCAAAATTCAACTTGGTCGACAATATTGTCGACCGAGGGACCCTCTAGGGTCAGTTTTAAAGAAAAAACTGACACTAGAGGTTCTTATACACACACGAAAGGAAATCTGGCTCTTCTTTCGATCGACAAATTTGTCGACCGAGAGGTTATTGGTCGACAAATTCGTCGACTGAGGGGATCTATAGGGTCGGTTAAAAGTAAAAAACCGACCCTAGAGGTTCTTTTACATGTGTGAACTAAACTGGATCCAAAATTCAACTTGGTCGACAATATTATCGACCGAGGGACCCTCTAGGGTCGGTTTTAAATAAAAAAAACTGACCCTAGAGGTTCTTATACATACACGAAAGGAAATCTGGCTCTTTTTCGGTCGACAAATTTGTCGACCGAGACGTTATCGGTTGACAAATTTTTCGACCGAGGGGAGCTCTAGGGTCGGTTAGAATAAAAAACCGACCCTCGAGGTTCTTTTACATGCGTGAACTAAACTGGATCCAAAATTCAACTCGGTCGACAATATTGTCGACCGAGGAACCCTCTAGGGTTGGTTTTAAAGAAAAAACTGACCCTAGAGGTTCTTATACACGCACAAAAGGAAATCTGGCTCTTCTTTCGGTTGACAAATTTGTCGATCGAGATGTTATTGGTCAACAAATTCATCGGCTGAGGGGAGCTCTAGGGTCGGTTAAAAGTAAAAAATTGACCCTAGAGGTTCTTTTACATGCGTGAACTAAACTGGATCCAAAATTCAACTCGGTCGACAATATTGTCGATCGAGAGACCCTCTAGGGTCGGTTTTAAAGAAAAAACTGACCCTAGAGGTTCTTATACACGCACGAAAGGAAATGTGCTAATACATGTGTGAACTTACCTGGATCCAAAATTTATCTCGGTCGACAATATTATCGACTGAAGTGACCTCTAGGGTCGGTTATAAGAAAAAACCGACCCTAGAGGTGCTTATACATGTGTGAAGGCAAACTGGATTCAAGATGTCTCCCACATTTTTTGTAGACATATAAGGTCGGTTATTTGAAAAAACCAACCCTATAGATCGAGGCGCGAAGCCAAAATCAAGCAAATTTTTGCCGCGGAAAATTGTAGTTGGCTTTCTAAATCCAATTGTCTATAAGGTCGCTTATTTTATGAAAACCGACCCTATAGAGATACACTACAAGGTTGGTTATTTTAAGAAAAGTGACCCAAGAGGTCTTAAGTGGTGCCCGTGTTTTTTATAGACATATAAGGTCGGTTATTTAGAAAACCGTCCCTATAGAGTTACACTACAAGGTCAGTTTTTTTAAGAAAACCGACGCAAGATGTCTTAAGTGGTGCCCGCATTTTTTTAGACATATAAGGTCGGTTGTTTGGAAAAACTGACCCTACAGGTAGTGACGTTATAACCCATTTCTGTACTAGTGAGTGGAGATCCCCATCCCCATCTGCTGCTTCCTAAAAGCCTTCAAGTACAAAGGATGAGTTCCTCTTGTACTTCTTTCTCCTTATCTTGAGTGTTGAAGACTTGGATTTGGGATCGACCACAATACTCTTCTTGGACTTGCTTTCATCCTTGGACTGAGGTCCACTTATCACCATCACGGGCTTGTCCTTCAATTTTGCTTCAACACGAATCAACTTGGCAAGTAAGTCTGACATCTGTCCATCTATATTGTTCACATGATAATATGCAAGAAAGTGTCAATATGATTCTGGAATGGTCTTTAGAATCATATCAGTGGCCAACTCTTAGCTCAAGGTGAACCTTGGTTCTTTAAGATTATACACATGTCCAATCATATTGAGCACATGTTCTTCTATTGAGGTTCACTCTGTCAGCTTTGACTCAAGCAAAATCTTTAAGATAGCATCCCTTTCTTGCTTGTCAAGACCAAGTGTTACCTTATTAAGATGTGTCACCATCTCAAGAACACTCATGACTTCACATTGCTCATGCAACTCATAGTTCATGCAGCTAAGCATAAGGTACTTTATCTACAAGGCATCATTGGCATGCTTCCAGTAAGCATCCACATGTGCCCTAGGTGCATTAGGAAGAGGTATATCTGGCACTAGTTTGTCAAGGACGTAGAGCTTGCACTATTCATTGAGAACCCTTCTCAAAGTCCAAAACCAGACATGGAAATTTCTCCCGTCAAGTTTGTCCTTCAGGACCAATCACAAATTGGATTTGTTCGTCATTTGATTCTATAAGAGAAAATTTGCATTTGTGAAAAACCATTTTGATTTTATTTGATTTGAAAATTTTGACGATATTAATTAGGTCTTTAATTATTATTGCTCACACTATTTTATTCGATTTGATAGCCCTCAATATCAATTCAGAATATTGCAGCGTACAATATTCTAATGGGCTAGATCCAAGATAATTCAACTGTGACCCGATCAACACTGCAAACACAGACAACAATCAAGGTAGGAAACTTTTGTCAATTGCATCACATGCAATCCTGGATAGATGATATGTGGAACCCCTTGCCATAATCATATGCATGCTTTTGAGCCCTGATGCTCTAAGAATCACCAGTTAAGTCTGACCCAACAACCAACACAATAGATATGCACCCTGGAAAGGACAAAACTACATATCTACCATCACACTTCCACGAGATAGATGGTGCACCATCCAAAGGTGTAAACTATGCTTAGTCGATCAAGATTTTCATGTGTGTTGCTATTGGAAAGTATCTAAGACTTAATATTTTATTTGAGGTAGCTTGTATAAATACATATACTTTATCAAATCACCACATATATAATACAAATCATTTACATGCTATCCCGCAACAAAAACATGCAATAAACAAAAGCATTTGTTATCGCAAGCCTAATGTAATCCCTTGGAGCCACAAGGAATTATGGTCATCTAGGTCTACATCACATGCATATGATGAAGATTCATGCATGTCAATCTGGGTTGACTGGTTCAACCTTTAAACTAATCGGCTCACCTCTTGGCTAGTTGTTTGATCGTTGCACCGGTTGTCTAGTTCCTTCGG
Source organism: Alisma plantago-aquatica (assembly GCA_963693085.1). Classification (NCBI taxonomy): domain Eukaryota; kingdom Viridiplantae; phylum Streptophyta; class Magnoliopsida; order Alismatales; family Alismataceae; genus Alisma; species Alisma plantago-aquatica. Next base: position 507,735,793 of record OY856411.1, on the reverse strand, counting down.
TCCACCATTTGTTGGCTCCTCCATCTTATTGGTTACCACAACAAGAGAGGAAAATGTTTGTCAGAGCAACTGATTCTCAATTTTCTGTGTTGTGCTCTACGAAGTCCCCAGTATCCCTCTATTTATAGGCAGGGTTTGGGCCGAGGTTCCTAGTCTATGTGGGAGTGAAAGGGACCGGAAGATCTCAAATTTTTGCAACAATTCTGGAAATTTCTCAACCTGTGACAACCCATATGGTCGATTGGCAACCCAAATGGTCGTCTGGCATGTGCAATTTGTTTCCAATTAATATCCCATATTAATTTCCTTGCACAATAAGTAATGTGCAACTCAAATGAATTAGGAAATATCTAAAACCTTCCTTTGGCTGACCAGACCATCTCGCCCATGCAAGATGGCCGTTTCGGTCACCTAGATGGTCGTCTGGTGACCCGAGTCGATCTGTTCTGTTTGGCTAGTTCACTTCTTTAGCCAATTCGTACTCATAATAGGCCTGACTCCCCAGACTCTCATCTCAACACTTGAGATGGCCGTTTTGCACTTCTAGACGGCCGTCTCAACACTTGAGATGGGAATTTGGTAGTGATGTCAGCCTATTTGTTGCGTGAATCAAATACCTAAACACTTTAGTACTTAATTCAATTGTCATTTAAGATCTGAAGTCCTCTTCTAGGTCGAGACCTATGTTTGTCACCCTATAGGTCCCATATTACATTGGCAGTGAATGTCCATAACAATTTATGACATCACAAGTAATGAGTGGTATCTAGTCGCACATCAATGCTACCCAAGTAAATGGAAAGTTGGGGAACAACTTCAACCTACAATTTGTGTATGGTGTTGTAGTGTTTGTATAGTTCCTTTGTCAGTGATGTCCAGATTGAACTAGAGGCATGGAGAAGTGGTGTGTTTCTGCTAATGGTGTTACACACTACTCAAATGGAATTTGAATAGATGCAACTCTGTGAGAAAACAACACATGCGTGATCACTTTCAAAATTTATAAGGACCTACACAAACGTACTCGCATATACCAAAACATTATACCCGCAAGCACATGGGGTCATTTCATAGTATAGGAGGGAAGCAAGTATAGGTTCAATCCACAGGGAGAAAAGGGGGCACTAGAGCTAGGTTAGTTTTTGGGCTAGGTTCCTACTATGGAGTCTAGGGTTGAAGGGTTTGATGGTTTATTTGTTGATTACACTAATGGTTGAACAAGAAAGCAATTAAAGGATAGCAAACAAGATTAAAACCTAAGTTAACCCCAGACAATTAGTTTCGATGAGCAAGAAAAAGACAAGGCAAGCAAGAAAGTAGAACAAGCTATGCTAAGGCAAGCAAGAAGGAGGTCTACACTACACTAAGATAGAAAACTAACTAAAAGGGCAAATAAAGACCTAAACTAAGAAGAAAAAAGCAAGAACAAGACAAGAAACTAACAAAGCAAGTAAAGAGATAATTAAGCTAACACTGGCTTAGAAGGTAGGCAATTAGGGTTTTAAAGCAATAAAAGGATGTGTGGGCTGTTTGGGGGATGCACTTATCAATTAGGTTGGGGTTGATATGTGAACATTATGCTTTAATTTAGATTATCAAACCAAACAACAAGCTAGAGTCTAAAGGACTATCCTAAACTACTAACTGACCATGGATATGCTAGGTTGTGTATAGGGGAACTAGTCCCTAACACCCCCTTCTATCCTTGCGAGGCTCAATCGGGTTAGGGTTGAGGTGTAATTCAATAGAGTCTAAATAAGCATAGGTTTATAGCTTTGATGATCTTAGGATGATTAGGGGTTGGGGTTAGTAATGGGAGTGGAAGTGAGGTTTTAAGCCTCCCACCACCCACATTCTAGCCTTGAGAAGGCTCCATGCTAAGAACACTAAATTCATCTAATCTAGCTGCTTAGATCTCTCAACTAGGGTTAGGAGAAGTGGTTAGCATGTAGGAAGATGGGTGGCTAGCTAGGGATCCATGAATTGGACCTAGGAGCATATCCCAAAATTCACACATATAAGCAATTTACCTAAATTCCTAGGTGATTTCAAGAACAAACCAACTAGTAATCCATATAGAATGAGATATAAATAGAACATAATCATTAGAAAACTAAATTATAATGTTTACATATCATTTTCCCCTGACATGGTATCAAAGTAACATTTTTGACACCAAACAGCCCACCTAAGGGGCCTAGCCACTCATGGAAATGGAAAATACAAAAATAAAGGGGAAAGAGGTAGAAGAAGTCATGGAGCTCGGTGTAGATGGAGTGATCCTCCTCTTCAGCTACTACAAGACGTCCTCCTCCTTCTTCCAAGGTGCAAGGGCATGGGATGATGGTGGAAAAGGGTCAAAACACTAGGAAACTAGGGTTTTAGTGGTGGAAATGGTGGAATGGAGTGGAATGAAGATGGAACTGGAATGGAATGGATATGGGGCAAAAATGGGGTGATAGAAGGTAGCTAGGGGTGGCCAAGGGTCGACTCCTTGAGCTCCAGCCACCCCCAAGGCTTATATAGGGGTCTAGGTTTAAGTAGGGGTAATATAGGTAAAGCATTGCAAAAATAGGCTAGGGTTGTGGGTAGCATGGTCATGGTGAAGTGGGGTGAGAACGGTTGTGGTGGAGTGGAACAACCGTTGAAAAAATTGGGGGAAAATCATAGTAACTTGGTCAATTTTGTACATGAAGTAGCACGGCCATGGTGGTTACCACGATCGTGCTGGGGAAAGGGTAGCACGGTCGTGGGGGCAAGGGTAGCACGGGCATGGTGGCTTGGATGTGTCTGCCCGTTCTCTGCTCTACGGTCATTCTAGCTCTACTACAACACGATTGCGCAAGGTGGCATGGCCGTTCTGGGTCCATCTACCATAGTCATTCTGAGTGGTATCGTCGTGGTGATTCTTGCATTGCTTGAAGTTGACTTCGTTGATTTTGGAAGAGCCAGCACGACTGTTCTGATGTACCACGGTCATGGTGGTCTCTGTTGCGGCACCTTGACTTGATTCTTTGTTCATTCTTGGATATTTTTGCTTCAATGGAGCTTTGTCCACTAGGGGTAGGTTGAGGGAGCCTCGTACTTCACTTTAGGCCTCTCCAAGGGTAGAGAAACTCAAGGATCACTCCTTCTCTCTCTCTTCCATCCAAGCATGGTCCAAATGCCTAAAAAACATGCAAATAATGTCCATAAGTGCATTTTACAGAAATACACATATTAGGGGAAATAACATGTAATCTGACAGGTATATATGTGATTGAAATGTAATATGACACAAGATGAAGCCCTAAAATAGGGATGCATCACTACCCCAAACTTAAAACATACTTGTCCTCAAGTATGCTCCAACTATCTCTCTATAATTTTTTCACAATCAAGAATGACAAATGCAATGCAATAGGTGAATATTGACTAAATGGGATCAAAGATTACTAAGTACATGCATTCCACCTCTCTCCTCTCATGTTTAAAAAACCAATCATTATTAGAGCATTGATCCTGCAAACTTCAAATATAGAGCATAGAAAACACAACCAATCCATATGGCTATCATATCACTCTGGGTAAACTGTTTCATGGTAGCAAAGGTAAAAAATGACTAATTTTGCTGCTATACATTAATGCATTCAATTTCAGGTGTCTGTCCACACTAAGTAACCCACGTGGCTGCAAAACAGGCTAAAATGAGCTAGGTTTGATATTTCCTAGCTCCATGTGCATGCAAAAGGAAGAAAGGGCTACGATAAGAATTTTGAGTGGTTTTACACATTCTCTTTTCTTTATTTAGATGCTCTTAAAAAGAAGCATCTTTTATTTTCTTTTTTCATTTTTTTTCTTTGTCCTTGGCATGGATAGGGCGTATGTGATGAGAGTGAAGAGGGGAGATATAGATGTGGCCACTCCAAACTTTTGGAGGTGGCAACAACTGAATATGTGCACTTTGGAATCCTTTCATGAGGCGAAGAGGTAAGAATATGGTAGAAGAAAAGTGAGTCAAAGAGATGTTACTGATATGGACTTCAACATGAGATCTCATGTATGAAAGTTACTCCAACAATTTCATCAAGAAATGACATACCACATGAAAGAGCAATATTAAAACCACATTTCTATCACGAGACTCTACAAAACTCTAAGTGTTTGTGGCTTGCTTTAATCACAATTTAACCAAACAGTTCACAAACATAAGAGAGGTGGTTCACATGTAAAAAGTCAAGATTGAGGCCATCTAGCACTAAACCATGATAATTCACTTGCATTTGTCCAAGGTCATCATTTTCAATCAAATAAGTGGAGATTGGGTCAAAACACACTTTTAGCCAAGAAATTATAAATTTGGGCCAAATTGGCCAAAACGGTGCCTAGTTGCCTTCAATCACATCTAAGCCTTCATTATGTAAAAATAAAGTAGGAAACAAGAAAATCCTAGTTAAAACATGCAAAAATTACCAAAAATCTACACGATGTGCAATGCATGGCAAAAAGAGATTTTTTTTTGAAAATTGTGCAAAAATTGCAAAGCAGTAAACTACATGACATACAAGCATGAAAAGCAGGTAAAATCTAATTTAGATAGCAAAAGCAACAAAACAAAGAAAGAAAACAAAACTAAATGGCAGGAGAAATACAAAAAGGGTGAAAAGAGAAAAAGGCCATACCACCCTACCACCCCAAACTTTTGAATCATGGTGTCCTCAACATGACAATAAAGTATAGGAGTGATAGGGTAGATGATCACTCTTTTAGATTCGGTGGTGGTCCTCCCTATGGTGAAGGATTTTGGTAGTAGGTGCCCCAGTAGTCTAACTATGGAGGTAGATAGGAATCTTGAGATGATGAAAGTGCACCCCACCAATATTTCCCCCATCGGGGGTTCCTCTGGGCTTGGGCATGTTGAAATTGATACATGTGGTTGATCTGATAATGCATTTGTTGTTGATCTACACACATTGCATCCTGTGTGCATCAATAACCATCATGTTCCCTCAATATCCTATCTTGTGTGCTCTCAATGCCCTCTAACTGTGCATGTATAGTCGACATGTCATATGCGTTCATTGAAGGTTGTTGTGGCTATTATGATGTCTCTGCCTCTCACCTCCTGACCTGACATGCATCTCTAGCCTCTAATTCTCTCCTCTGCTCTGCCGCCCATGAGGGCTCTCCCAGTCCTTCATCTAGTATCACCTCTGGTACTCTTCCTCTCTGGGGTGCTCCTCCTCATATCTCCTCAGGGTCTCCAAGAAGTTTGGAGTGTGTCCATGCTCCTTTAGGATAGGTGGAGTGTGGTAGGGTAACTCCAGTGAGACACTTGCATGGGGGGGTTGACCTAATATATGATCTTTTGATCCACTACACCAATCATGGAAGAACAGACTAGGTAATGCAGGTCCACTTACTCCCCCCTGCCTTGGTATATCCAAAAACGTTGCCTCCTAAGGCAACAACAATAGACGTCGCAATACCCCTCATAATGAATGGGTTCTTTCTCTTGGAGGGGATTGTCCTCAGATGATCTATCAACAAAGCACCTAAATTTACATACTTCCCTTTAATCAACCAACCCAAGACAAAAAGGTCCTTCTTTGTGCAACTACCTTGGTTCTCGTAGTTGTCGAAGATTGTGTTTGCAAGAACTTTTTGCACATAGCTGATGAATGGACTGTGAATCAGTCTTGTTTTAGATTTCCCCGCTAAAAAGTTTCTATGACGTGTGAAGTACTTCCACATGGCTATGTAAGTGGTACTTGAGTCATTTTTGTTCCTTCCCCCTTCCAGTAGGTATGTCATCTCATCACTGGGGGCAACAATTTTGTTTAAATATTTTGAAGTGAGAACCCAATGCTTATATCCAATCATCACTCTAATGACATCCTCACCATCATTAGATACTTTCTCCAAGGTGGCAAAGAACTGATGATTCATCTCTACATAAGTGTCTTGTGGTGTTGCCAAGATGTCGAATAGGCCCGCTGCTTCCATTATACCCTAGAAATAGGCATAGAAACCCATGCTCTCCATCATTGCCTGACATGTGTAACGGGTGGCAATCACCTTGTGTGTCAAGCATTTTGGGTGTTTCGGCTTCTTCGCCCAACTACTAGTAACCTCGGGCTCTCTCTCAGGCTACTGATGGGGTGCCTCTGGCTATGGTGCATCTGGCATTACCTCATCCTCATCATCTAGGAGTAATTGTTTCTGTGCTCGAGGTTTAGGCTGAGGCTACGACTGTGGTCCCAAGGATGTCGAAGTATGTGTCACTGAAACTGACGGGTGAGATGTCAAAATTGATGGTCGGGCTGGCGAGGGTAATGGTGGGGCACACCATGGCTACTGAGACACTTCCTCCACAATTTGATCTATCAAAGCATCCAATTCGGCTTCCGTCAAATGGGCAGTTTCCCCAAAGCCAGAGGTAGATGAGCGGAGTTGATGATGATCCATTCTTGGGTTGGTGTTGGTATGAAAGCACACCCTTGGTCTTCTTCACTGCCTTCATGGCCATTTTCTTCATCTTGAACTGATTTTGGTTGGGAAATTTTGGATTTTGGGTTTTCTCCAAAGAATGGGGCTATTGGGGGCGTATTGAAGAGAAATGGAGGAATTTTTGGATGAAAATGGATGGAATCTGGAGGTTAGAGTAGTGGAAATGGTAGGGGATCTATTGGAGATGGTTTGGGGGTGATTTGAGGACAAATCGAAGGTGGAACGATGGCTGGGAGTCACTACACAGTCACTAGGCCGCGTGCACGGTTGTTCTATTCTTGGAGAAATGAAATAGATAAGTTAGAAAAATTGTTGATTTCTGACTTAAGTTGCTGAGGTTTGGCTACAGTACATCCGTGTTGGCTTCATGCAGCTTGGCTGTGTTGAATTATTTTGTTGATTTCTCTCAATTTTCTTTGGATCCATGGACACTTTTCGATTTGTATGTATTTCACCATGGACATTCCAAGGTTCCATGTCCATGGTGAGCATTGTGGCTGCTACTTTCACTTGAACTTTCATCAAAAACTCAAAATCTTGATCCAAAGTGATTTTTCTTTGAAACATTTTCTCAATTTCATCTCAATTTCCTCATTTCAACCTATTTTCACATGCACATCTTAAAACTAAACAAAAACTATTAATTCAAGTGTGTGTGTGTGTGTTTTCTTGGAAAAGTGTGAAAATAACCAAAAGTATAAAAAATGGACGGTTGGGTGAAAAATTCTGAAACCTATGTGGGTTACCTCCCACAAGTCCTAATTTTCATGCCTTCATCAAGGCTTCTTGGAGATCCTTTAATTTATCAACCATTTGGAATCCTCATGTGCCCATTCTTTCCATAAATCTCATTTGCACTCAACTTATGCTCCTCATCCCTTTGATCGCCAAAGCTATCACCAAATCTTTCTTCATCCTCCTCTCAAATGATCAATCTGACTCTTGAAGTGATCATGTCCAATATCCTCATCACGAACTCGCCAGTTTGGGGACTTGTATATGTTGATCTTCATCTTCATGTCCATGAAAGAGATTGTCATTATACCGCTGCAAACATATATCTCGACATCAGCTGTAGATAAGAATGGTATTCCCAGGATGATGGGGATCTTCCTATCATCTGGCTCCATGTCAAGAACAATGAAATCAGTCAGGAACACTGCTACTCTTTCCTTGTCAATCATCACCAAAACATCATCCACTCTTCCTCTTGGCACTTTTATGGAACGGTCCACTAATTGGAGAGTACAATGTTAATATTTCAACTTGCCTAAGCCCATATCAACATAGACACTATATGGCATCAGATTCACACCAGATCCCAAATCAAGTAGGGATTTTTCTATGTAATGTTGCCCAATGTTTCTTGGTGTGAGTGGGGCTTCTGGGTCTTTCCTCTTCATGGGAAGTGAGTGTTGGAGGATTGAGCTCACATGTTCAGTCAACTTGACTCTCTTTGGTATTCTCCCCGTTGACCTTCTCTTCATAGTGCACAAGTTCATAAGAAACTTGGCATATGATGGGATTTTCTTGATCGCATCCAACAATGGAACGTTGACCTTCACTTGGAAAAACACCTCAAGAATATCAACACTGTGCTTTTGTCTCCTCATTCTGGTAGGTCATCTAATGCTTCAATGAATGGTGGCTCACTTGCTTTGGTCTATCAACATGACCCTCTTGTGGCATGTCATGAAGTGGAACACTAGGGATGGTAGGACCTGTAAATGGAATGTAAGATCAAGCACATGGTATCCCAAACTCAACATGCGGTGTCACAGAATCATCTTCTCCAATCTCAATCAAGTGTCACCACTTGGATGCCTTTGCTTTGCTTTATCAACCTTTCTTTCACTTATGAGCTACTCAAGATATTTCCCACTCCTTAGAACTGCCATAGCACTTCCTTACTCATGGTGGAGAGGGGGAGCTAGTTGTGGTTGTGGAGGAGGTGAAGGCATCACTTGGTATTGAAATTGAGGTGGAGGGGGGAATTGAGGTTGGAAGGTGAATTGTTGAGAAATTTGTGGTGATGGAGGGGGAGGAGCAGTGTAAAGCTTTGAATGTCCTTAGAAGTGGTATATGGCTTGCACTTGCATGGGAGGTGGACTTTAGAAAACTTGAGTGGAAGGCATAGGTCCACTTGCTTCATTAAAACTCAAGATGGGTTTTGAAGATAATTTTTCTTCTTAGAGAGCAAGTATGGAAGAGATATTCTCTATCCTCTCCTCAAGCCTTGTGACATTCTTTTGTACTTCATCAAAGATTTTCAACCTAGAGAGAATCTCTTCCTCAAACCTTGATCTATGTCTTGGACTTTGTGGTTCCTGGTAGCTATAGGAGTGAGGTGTCTTCATTGCTTCACCATGGAACTAAATATAATTGACCGAGTGACACAGAACACTTCTAACTTGGTTCTTCATGAAACTCACCATGTCTTCATCACTTGCTGGCTAAAGTCATTATGAGTCAGAGATGTCACATCAAAGGGGAAATCACCGTCATTCATCATGCTAGAAGCTTAGATTCTTGAACCTTCTGCCAACTACTCATACAATGGTCATATCTCCTCAGGTGGCCTATCCATGAAAACTCCTCCACAAGAAGAATCTACTGAAGTTTGACTCTTTGGAGATAGATCGGAGTAAAAGGACTGAACTAGTTGCCACAAAGGAATCTCATGGTGTGGGCACTCTCTCAACATCTTCTTAAATCTCTCCCAAGCATTGTCAAACTGCTCACTGCCCATTTGACTGAAACTCACTATGGCATGCCACATTTGTGTCAACCTTGAAATAGAGTAGAATTGCCTTAGGAAGGATTTCTTCATCTCTTCCCAACTCATGATGTCTCTTCTTGAATCATACCAATATTTGGCTTTGAGGGAGAAAGAGAACAAGGTCAATCAGATTGTGTCATCACTAGCTGTCGACGTCTTGAAGGTAGAGCATACTTCAAGGAAGGAGTCTGAGTGCTTTTAGGGGTTCTCATCATCCAAGCCATAGAAGGCGGGCGGGAGCCCAAGAAGACCTGGAGGGATGGAGAATTGCTCCCATGGCATGTGATCAACTCTGCTAGCAATTGGTAATTTTTAATTGCTAAGCATGAAGTAATCTTGAAGTGGCTTGTGAAGTGCATTTTAGCCTTACATCTTGTATTCCCTGCATGGCTTGTCACATGCACAAGGAACAAACAAACAAAAGAGAACAAGTTAGCAAACCAATATGCACAAAGAATACAAAGAATAAAGAACCAATAATATCAATGATGAGGGCAGTAGGAAAGGATCAAAGCAAAACTAACTACCTAGGCCGAGCACTTTTCTCCTCGGCAATGGTGGCAGAAAGATTGGTGCATTTCTTCTAATGGTGTTACACACTACTCAATTAGAATTTGAATACATGCAACTCCGTGAGCAAACAACACACGAGTGATCACTTTAAAAATTTATAAGGACCTACACAAACGTACTCACATACACCAAAACACTATACCCTCAAGCGCACGGGGTCGTGTCGTAGTATAGGAGGGCGGCAAGTATAGGGTCGATCCACTGGGAGAAAAGGGGACACTAGAGCTAGGTTAGTTTTTGGGCTAGGTTCCTACTACAGAGTCTAGGGTTGAAGGATTTGATGGTTGATTTGTTGATTACACTGATGGTTGAACAAGAAAGAAATTAAAGGATAACAAATAAGATTAAAACCTAAGTTAACCTAGAAAGTTAGTTCTAATGAGCAGGAAAAGACAAGGCAACCAAGAAAGGAGAATAAGTTATGCTAAGGCAAACAAGAAGGAGGTCTATACTACACTAAGATAGAAAACTAAGCACAAGAGCAATTAAAGACATAAACTAGCAAGAACAAAGTAAGAACAAGGAAAAAAACTAATTATGCAAGTAAAGAGCTAACTAAGCTAACACTAGCTAAGCAGGAAGGCAATTAGGATTTTAAAGCAATAAAAGGATGTGTGGGCTATTTGGGGATGCACTTATCAATTAGGTTGGGGTGATATGCGAACATCATGCTTTCATTTAGATTATCAAAGCAAAAAACAATCTAGAGTCTAATGAATTATCCTAAACTACTAACTGGACATGGATATGCTAGGTTGTGTATATGGGAACTAGTCCCTAACACCCCTACTACCCTTGCGAGGCTCAATTAGGTTAGGGTTTAGGAGTAATTCAATTAGAGTCTAAACAAGCCTAGGTTTCTAGGTTATATGATCTTAGGATGATTAGGTATTGAGGTTAGTAATGGGAGTGGAAGTGAGGTTTTAGGCCTCCCACCACCCACATCCTAGCCTTGAGAAAGATCCATGCTAAGCACACTAAATTCATCTAATATAGCTACTTAAATCTCTCAACAAGGGTTAGGATAATTGGTTATCATTTAGGAAGATGGGTGGCTAGCTAGGGATCCATTTATTGGACCTAGGAGTAAATCCCAAAATTCACACATATAAGCACTTTCCCTAGGTTCCTAGGTGATTTCAAGAACAAACCAACAAGAAATCCATGAAGAATGAGATAGAAATAGAACATAATCATTAGCAAATGAAATTACAATGTTTACATATCATTTTCCCCCAACATGGTATCAAAGTAACATTTTTGACCCCAAACATCCCACCTAAGGGGCCTAGCTACTCATGGAAATGGAAAATACAAAAGAAAGGGGAAAGAGGTAGAAGAACCCATGGAGATAGGTGTAGATGGATTGATCCTCCTCTTCAACTACTACAAGACATCCTCCTCCTTCTTCTAAGGTGTGAGGGCATGGGATGATGGTGTTATAGGGTCAAAATAGTAGGAAACTAGGGTTTTGGTGGTGGAAATTGTGAAATGGAGTGGAATGGAGGTGGAACTAGAATGGAATGGATAGGGGGAAAATGGGGTGATAGAAGGTAGCTAGGGGTGGCCAAGGGTCAACTACCTAAGCTCCAGCTTCCCCCAAGGTTTATATGGGGGTCTAGGGTTAAGTAGGGGCAATATAGGTAAAGTAGTGCAAAAATATGCTAGAGTTGTGGGTAGCATGGCCTTGGTGGAGTGGGGTGAGAACGTTCGTGGTGGAGTGGAATGACCGTGGTGAAAAATGGGGGGAAAATCACAGTAACTTGATCAATTTTGTACATGAAGTACCACGATAGTGGTGGGGCAAGGGTAGCACGGTCGTGGTGGTCACCATGGCCGTGGTGGCTTGGATGTGTCTGCCCATTCTCTACTCTACGGGCATTATGGATCTACTACAACATGGTCGTGCAAGGTGGCATGACCGTTATGGGTCCATATACAATAGACATTCTTAGTGGAACGGATGTGGTGATTCTTGCATTGCTTGAAGTTGACTCTATTGATTTTGGAAGAGCCAGCACAACCGTTCAGATGTACCACGGTCGTGGTGATCTTTGTTGCAACACTTTGACGTGATTCTTTGTTCATTCTCGGACATCTTTGCTTCAATGGATCTTTGGCCACTAGGGGTAGGTTGAGGGATCTTCTGACTTCACTTTAGGCCTCTCTAAGGGTAGAGAAACCCTAGGATCACTCCTATCTCTCTCTCTCTCTTCCATCCAAGTGTGATTTAAATGCCTAGAAAACATGCAAATAATGTCCATAAGTGCATTTACACAAATATGCAGATTAGGGGAATTACCATGTAATCTAACAGGTATATATGTGATTGAAATGCAATATGACACAAAATGAAGCCCTAAAATAGGGTTGCATCAAGTAGTCACCTCACTATTATTCAATCTTGTTTCTTGAACCAAGAGTAGACTATTTGAGACATATGTAAGCTCAATATCACATATTGACTCACATGTGCATGGCCATTCATTTCTTAGTCTTGCTAATCAAGAGGCCTAGAATATCAAACTCCTGTAGGAGGTACAAATCACATTTCTATCATTCATAGTCTATCCCCATATGTCAAAGTCACCCAATCATCACCGCTACAACAACCCATGTTTCAGGACTACGTTTGATGATGTCAAAGTGTATCCAACAACATGTGATGAGTGCAATGATTTCATGTCTAAGAACCACAACCACCACCATCACTGTGAGACTTGACTATGACCTCCATGATGATGGCTTCCATATGTCAGTCACATGATGGGTCTGTCTGATACACTTATTCTCTAACATGTATTTGTGTGCTTGGTTTGATATCCCCATATCATGACTAATGAAATTTAGTTATCAACAAACTCACACTTTGATCTTATGTGTCATTGTTGTCTATCAACCTTTTACAATAACAACCGATCAGGAACATGATGAGAATATGTATATGTACTCTTAATATTTGTATGATCTCATCCACAAAGGTAGTAACTTGAATACATACGTCATTGAGTAATATAATTCTCTACACATTTATAATGTTACATCATTATCTCATAACTAAATTAAATAGAATAAATCAAAATCTTTCCTTTGATTAATAATCAAATCATTTTACATGATATGGCATTACAATCATCATATGATTGGCTCTCTGGACATACATAACCAACATAATTTCTATTTCAAGAGATGAGATATTCTATGGCAGTGCCCCCCTGTTTTATGGTATGTATTTATTAGAATTTGAGATGTAATGTATAAAACATTAATACAAAGAATTTAAAGCTCGGCCACTCAAACAAAACTTACCTATGGCGCTATCATCTAGGGCACATAAATGAGAAATATGTTTCTCAACTCCATAAATATGATTATCTAGACTCTTTTGATTTTTAATCAATAGAGACTTGTGAATCTTATTTATTGGGCAAGATGACAAAAGCACCATTCATTAGTATGATGTGTGTCGACCTTTTAGAACAAGTTCTAGAGGTGTATATCAGTTCTTCATCACATTTATTGCTGACTTCAATAGATATGGATATATATATGTCTTATGAAACACAAATAAGAATCTCTTGAAAAGTTCAAGGAATCCATGAATGAAGTAGAAAACCAACTTGGCAAGAATATTAAAGCACTACAATCTGATCATGGTGGTGGAGAATACCTAAGCCGGGAGTTTGATTCCCTTCTGAGAAATATTATTGTATTACAATTGAATTCACATGTAGCGCCGCGACATAATGGTGTGTCAGAAAGAAGAAGTCACACACTATTTTATACAGTACTCTATATGATGAGTTTATACAATATTCCAACTTCCTTATGAGTACATGCACTAGAAAACTAAGAGTTTACACTTAACCAATTACCTTCCAAATTCATCCAAAAGACAACATATAAGATATAGCATGTGAAGCATTCCAATGTGTCTTTTATAAAAAATTGTTGATGTGAAGCTTTTGCTATGAAAGAGTTTTGTGAAAAACTTGGACCCAAAATGGATAAATTTTCTTTGTTGGATACCCTAAGGAAACTAAGGGTAATCATTTCTATAATCCATATGACAACAAAGTCTTTGTTGCAAGAACTATTGTATTCCTTGAAAAGGAATTCATTTCCAAAGGAACCAATGGGAGGTAAATAGACTCGAAGAAGTCTGAGGCCAACAAGACACATTAAGCTTATGTAGATACATGAGGAACAAATAAAATCACAACTGATTGTTGAATCTCATATATCTCATGCAAAACAAGAACCTTAAAGGTTAATAGGACACATCTATAGCTAGAGAGATTTGGAATTCTCATAACTCAATCAGATGAGTTGATGTTCATAGATGATGGGACAACAACCTACAATGAGGCCAAGAGGGACTAGATTCTAATAAATTACTTGAGGTCATGAGTTATGCAATAAAGTATGGAGTTTGGGTATGCACCTGAGTGGGTAAAACCCATAGGGTGCAAATGGGTCTTCAAGAAGAAGATCGTCATGGATGGTAATGTACAAACCTATAAAGGACGATTGATTGGTGGAAAAAGGTTTCATTCGAGTTCAAGGTGTTGACTATGATAATACTTTTTAACAAGTTTTCATAGTTAAAATCCATTAGGATCATGCTTTGCATTGCAACATATCATGACTTTGAGATTTTTCAAATGGACGTTAAAATACCTTTCCTTAATGGGAATCTTCTAGAGGATGTGTATATGACACAACCTAAAGGTTGTATGGCTCCAAATGAAGCCAATAAAGTCTCTATGCTACAACAACAAATATATGGATTAAAGCAAGAATCTAGAAGTTGGAATGTTCACTTTGATGAGACATTCAAAGAGTTTGGTTTTATCAAAAATAAGTATGAACCTTGTGTGTACAAGAAGGTTAGTGGGAGCATAATTATATTTCTCATATTATATGTTGATATCATCAATGGGAAATGATATACCTATTCTACAATTGGATATGACTTGGTCGAGCAATACCTCCTCCACCAAGAACTTAGGAAAAGCATCCTATATTTTAGGAATCAAGATCTATAGATATAGGTGTAGAAATCTTCTTGGTCTAATACAGAATGCATACATTGACAAGGTGTTGAAAAGGTTTATCGTGCATGATTCCAAGAGAGGAAACTTACCCATGTGTCATGGAATAAGTTTCTCTAAATCTCATTATCCTAGCTCTTTGGAGAGTGGGAACGGAGATTTCATATGCATCTATAATTGTATCTATAATGTACAAAATGTTATGTGCATACTTAGATGTCTTGTATGCTTTGAGCATGATGAGAAGGTACCAGTCAGATACCAGTGAAGTTCAACACATTTTTTTGAAGAATATCTCGAAGTAATTGAGAAGAGTTAGTGGTAAAGTGTTACACTAATGCAAGCTTCCAAACTGAGAAGGACAATTAGCAATCACAATTGAGATTTTTGTTTTACCTAAATGGAGGAGTTGCAAGATGGAAGACTTCCAAGAAAGAGACAATTGTCAATTCTACAACAAAAAGTGAGTATATTTGGATATCTAGTGCAATAAAGGAAGCATTATGGATCAATAAGTCCATTAGTGAACGTTGGGTGGTTCCAAGCATAGAGGATTTGGTAGATATTTACTGTGACAAAAATGGAGCCATTGCACGTGATAAGGAGCCTAGATTGCATCATTATTCCAAGCACATAATTTGAATATATCATCTCATATGAAAAATCATATAGAGAGCTGATACAAATATTTGTATAGAACAATTGAAATCAATGTTATTGATCACTTTATTGAAGTACTTTTGTAATAGAAGCATGATGGTGACATTAGATCACTTAGAATTAAATTCATGAGTGATTGGCTCTAGTGTGTGTGGGAGATTCCCTAAGATCCATCTTGGGATGATTGCAGTATAGATACATTGTATATGATTTGATTATGAATGAAGGCAATTCCATTTATTATGTTTGTTTCCAAATGGAGATAGTGAATAAATGTGATGATGTACTAAGAATGTTTTGACTCTGTGACATATGGTTTGGGTTGAGGACCTAAACATGAGATAGTATGCATATTTAAGAGTATTCATTCTTGTTATATCTGTAGTCAGTTGTTATTGTGGAAGTTATAAGGAAATAATAATCATAAGATTTGTGTATACATTGAGTAATGACTATGTTGCTTTAGTCATGATATTGGATATTAGCTTAGATACATGGGTGATTGTTAGAGAACAAGTTGTATTGGATAGACCTACTTTGAGATTGACACACAAAAGATACATCATGGAATTTAGAGTAAGATATCAATGTGTCAGTGGCGATTGTGTTCCTTCGACATGAACTGTTATAAAAATCACATGTTTTTATTTGTACTTTAACACTAGCCCAACATGCTTCTAAACAAGGATTTCCATACAAGTGTTGATTGGGTGCACTGCGACACTTGTGGATTTTTTGAATGATGTAGATGGAATTTTTCCCTTCATTGTAATGATATCATGTCCACTTGATAAGAAAGACTATGAAATGCATCGACATGATCATTTGAGTCATTATATGATATTGAGCTCACACAATCTCAATAGTCTGCTCATATTTTAAGGAGCATAGATTGAATGTTAAGAGGATGACAACTTCGTGCCTTAGTTTCAATTTGGATATATGTGACAAAGGGATTATACGGTCATGGTAACATTGGTCACTTTATAGGTTCAAGTTGTTCTCAACTTATTTGAATTACTTGGGTAGAAATCTTGTACTTCTAAACACCAATCTTTGCTTGTGTCACTATGACTATCATTACCAAAATAATGTAAAATCTATGGGGTCACACACATAAAGATGCATAGGGGAATTTAAGTTTGCAATCAAACATATGGTCAGAATGGTTCTAAATCATGTATATGTTGATTTCAAGTCCAATTGGGTGACTCGAAGGTCTAGTAAGACAACTTTGGAAGCTATTCAGGAGATTGGACTTGTAACACCCCTCCCTAGGTTTTCTTACGTAACCAACGGAAGCACAGCCTAATCCCCAACATTATCCATAATGTGGGGTACTTGGCATTTTAGGGAGGGACTGTCACATGCATGATCTCATATCAAGAAATAAATAACACTTGGCATTCATGGAAACATAGATTCATACATAAGTTCTTGGAAAGAAAGCTACAACATATTTCTAAAGGTATACATGTTCTAGATGACATATGAAAGATAGGATCTCCATAGATGGACGTCCCACCAGGCAACAACTTCTTAGATCCTTGGATTCGTAGAACTCCTTAAGCTGTCTTCTTCCCCTTAGCTCCAACTTCTGCGGACATCTCGTCCCCAGCCATGCAAAACAAACAACACATCAGTAAGCGGTATTTAGCATCTTATATGACATAAAATTAATTATAACTTGACATGATAGAATTTACTTGACATGACTTGACATAAACTTTAACATGGATTTTCTTAAACATTCATGATTCATATTTTCCATGCTGAATTGAATAGTAAATATATGCAACCCTCTATGACGCCCCCTTAGGAGCACATGATTGCTAGGAAATCCCTTGATGCTAGGAAAGCCCTTGACGACCCCTTGAGGTCCATGATTTGGGAGCATATAAAAACTAATTCAATTCCATTTAACTTGATCATTACATGACATTAACATTAGCATCAACATTAACATGATCATTGAATTCTAACATGATGGGATTTCTCCCCTTGAATCATAATGGGATTTCTCCCTCATAAACCATAACATGGTTTTCCCCTTCTTGAACTTGATTCCTTAACTTTAATTTCATAATCATAATCATAATCAGGTTCATAGCATAGACTATAATTAAACAAGCAAGCAATCAATGATAATCATACATAATGCATTCTTGATGGACATTCATAATTCATGAAATCACCATATGTGCATAATTATAGGTAACAATCAATAAACCAAAGTACTTGTGCCAAATATGCATGGCCCGCTTACCTTGAACTAATTCACCTAAGTCAAACCTAGTTTGATTGATTGGATCCTTTTAATCACCTGAAATTAAAATATCATCCTTCATCATACAAATCAAACCCTAATTTTCTCATATAGATATTGAGATGTTAAAACAGTAGAATCAGTCGATAAAAACTACAAAATCAGATTCCTCATCAAAAATCCTTTCCAAAACATATTTTTGTGTAATTTTCTGAGGTCGTATGCAAAAGTTATGAATTTTGCACTCTGGACCAATCAGAAATTAGGAAAACCATAGCGTGACATCATTTAAATCTGTGATTATTCTGATGTAAATAAAAGTGGAAATACCGAAACAACCTTAGCGCGCGCGACACATAAATTGAACAAGCGGAGGGTAAAACTGTCATTTACGTCAAACTAACTCTCGCGGTCGATGGAGAACAAATCGAATGTGAAATACCGACAGTACCCTTGAGCGATCAGTTGACTGATTGCACTCGTGGGGGCACCATGGTCATCTCGTGACCTGGATTGCTCCCCTTCGAGTCATGGAAGGAGAGCAGCAGCCGATCCTCGACTCCTGGGATCGGGATCGTGGAGCAGTGTCCAACAGGGACAACCAAGAGCACCGTGGCCATCCTGGTTGCCACGCGAACCTGACAAGCCCAAGATGGAGCCTCGCGGTGGCCGGGAGCTCCAGGAATGCTCTTCCGCAAAGCAAGAACAGGGGGAAACGAGTCGAGAACCAAACCGCTGGATCGGTGGCTAAAAGTATCAATTTGGACGCCAAGAATTCTCATGGATGAAAAACGGAGCCAAAACCATAGAATCTGTGTTAAACTGGGCTCTGAGGAGCCATGGTAGCGAGCTCTGGCAGGATGCTCAATCTGGTTATAGGTCCGGGCGACGAGGACCATCGCAGAGAAGAGGGGACACGGGAAAACATTCGCGAGGATCCATGGGTGCTCACCGGAGAGACAATTAGGCTGATATGATCGGAGAAGGCCGGACGGACTCAAGGTCTCCGGAAGTTGAAGGAGGGACAGGTCCAGAGGCTCGATGCCGTTAGGGGTCGAATTGAGTGAGGAGAAGGAGAGCTCGGGGACCGGCGGTGCTTTCTGAGCATTTAGGTGGCTGGTAGACACATGGAGGTGCCGGCTGCAAGTCGCCTACAGAGTGGGTGTCGAAGCCCTATATTGGGCGTTTCTTGTATAGGTTGAGGGAGAAGGCGAGTAAGGGTTCGCCCGGTTCGTCTCGACTTCACGGACTCGCTGGTGAAGAAATCAAGTGAAACGGTGGGCTGTGGAGTGAGAACGTCGTTGAGGGAAAACGGCCTGTGAAACGGCCTGCTCGCGGGGGAAGGAAACGGAGGAAGAAGAGAACGCTGGCACCGTTGGATTCTGATCCAAAGGCTGCGGACGCGCGCGAAGAAAAGAAACGTATGAAATAAAGTAACTCGATTAAAGTGTGACAAATAATGCATTGATTCCTATACTATAAATCATATAAAACGTATAAATAGCATTTGGAGGGTCATTTGAAGTCCAAATGACCTCAAATTTCACCCAAAGCCTAAAGAGGTGCATTACAACACAATTGTGCAGTTAATTTCGTCTTTTAGCCCACCATTAATCCTAATTAGGCAAAACACATTCAAATCTTTCCCAATTTAATTGGGGGTCAAACAAGGTCATAATGGGTTCAAATTTGAACCATAGGTACATGAGACAGTCTAGAACATTCCTATTTAATTATATTTGATGCTTGTACTCGTTTTAGGCCTAAAATAGCAAAACCCACAATGTGCACTTAAATGGCCATGATTAATGCATAATAAGCTATTAATCTCTCAAATAAGAATTGAAAAAATATGAAAACGTGCATTTAACCTTATTTAATTTCAATTAACAATATGGAGGTCATTAAGCAAATAATTAAACAAGTAAATCACTAATTATCATAAGAGAGAGAAAATTGGACATACAACATTTATCCTCATTTTTTTAAACAAAAGGGCATGGATATATATATGAAAACATTTTCTTTAAATAGAACAAGGTTAAGAGAGCAATTGGACATAATAAAATAATTTTGTAAAATAACATGGGCAAATTACATTTAAGTCCTCAAAAATTATCTAATTTAGAAAAAGAGCATGCAAGAAATAAAATAGTTTGAAAATTTGCATGACAAGATTGGGATGTTACAGGACTAGGTTACAGAAAGTAAAGAAAGTTACCTTGTTCGATTTGGAATCAAATTGGAAAACTAAACATGACTAGGTTGATGAGTCGGGTGACTTAGAGTCCAAATTGGTCCCAATTAGGAAACTCAAAAAGCGAGAGCAGAGACTGAGATTGATGTCTGATTTTTCCTTGTATGGGTATATTTTTGAGTTTTGATTAGGAACGAGGTTGGATTTTAGAAATTCCAAGCACATTACTCTTATATATAAAGGAGGCACACCCGTGGGGTAAGGAAAACTTGAGACGCATTGTGAGACAAGTTGTCTAAGGTTTCATCCTCTTGGAGAGAGTAAAACTCACCCCGAGGACAACAACATGTAATAGGAGGAGAAGGAGAGTGAGAAATGCTAGCACATAGACAACTCCAAGTTTTGATTTCTCTATGAGACCAAGGTGGTACATTAAGAGTTCTCACATCTGTGTGGAAGGCATAGAATTTGTAGGCCTTGGGTGAAGGCTTGAGAACAAACATCCCCTTCAAGGAGAAGACAAGGTGTTGTTGCTAAGAAAAGGCATCAACAATGACGACCACTTCAAATCTAAATTTGGAAGTGCAAGTTCAACATCGACATAAGACATATCTAGTTGTTGGACAACTAATGTACACTAAGTGATATATGATATCCCTTCTATGTCTTTAATATACTAATGGTTTATGGTTCTATGGATGAGTTGGCTTGGGTTTTATCGGGAGATTTTTTTGTGTGTTTCTACTACGCCCCCTCTCCCTAAAATCCTACATACAATTCAAGATATACTAATCAATCAAATAAAATACACATGAAAGAGGGAGATCCAAAAATATATGCCTAGATTTTGTCACATAGATAATGTAGAAAGATTTCCCAGCTTGAAACAACTAGAAAATGAAACATAGACAATTTTGCATCGCCCTAATTCTAGTAATCCAAAGTCAATACTACCTTAAACCTCAAAATTCACCTTTTCATTACTTTTGAATTAAGTTGCAACATGTGTAGAATCTTACAATTATTGATAATATGTTGTTGTCATTTTAAGTATCACTAATTAGTTATGCATTTTATCATATCAAATCTTTTACAAAAAAATCATATAATCAAGAAAAATATCCATCTTGCTTCTACATCCCGCACTAAATAATACTAAAATGAAAGGCACATTAGTCATTCAACCCACTTTTTAATGATCATTTGATATTGGAATGTTTGAAAAGATGCATCTTTTATGGGTGCCAAGCAAATAGGTACTTCATTAGAGCACACAAGTTGAATCCAATTACAAGTCAGTGCACTAAGATTTACCTCACGTAATTTCTAATAAATATCAATGGTTGAAATATTATCACCATATAGGGTTAAAATATCATATTATGGCCTCACTATTGGCATCCTCATTGGATAGGAATAAAAAATATTCAACCACCTCAATACCCAATTAGAAAATTATATGATCACTGTCAACCTCCAACATACTATTTATACTCACATACAATACATGTATTTCATCTATAAGAAGATTTTCCATGATAAAGAACATCTTTTTGGGTAATTAAGTCAAATACCATCTCACACAAAGACATGTTGTGACACCTGCCCATTTATTCTGCAAAAAAAAATCACATGTAGAAGCACCAACACGCATAAAATGAAATAAATCATGGGAAAATATCACATTGGGATCAAAGTAACATCTAAAACAACCATAGCAACATGAAAAGAAAGACAACGTTCAAATAAAGGAGTTTGTGAGTACAAATATCCCTACATCAATAGAAGGTAAAAAAATATCATCTATGCTAGAAGGATCATCTAAGATGATGATTTCCCACCAGTGACAAATATCATAAATTTCTGAATCTACAAATCCAAATCCTCAAGCAACTCCTAGTGCTGCTGCTCACTACCTGATGAAGTCATGTCTCGATCCATGAACAAAGGAAGGATATCTATGGATTAGAGTAAGTGGAAATGAAATCTATTACAACAAGGAAAGAGTTAATAAGTAACTAAAACATAATCTAAAAATAATGACACATTTTAATTAAACATCTTATCTATTGTGCCCACCATCATATGATAAGTCCTCCTCCATTGGCACACAGTGCCATCTGTGACACTATCCTCCATGGTGAAACACACCCTCTTCTGGGACGTAGTACCCTCTATGACACCAAAGTGTCCTATATGGTGCAACAAACCCTTTGTTGCCATGTAGTGCCCTTTATGACACCCACAATGTCCTCTAGACATCCAATGACTCTCTAGTGAGGACCTATCATATAATGCATCATTAGGGTTCGAGTCATAATAATTTCTCAATTCTTACTCTCTCATCTTCAAATCTAAATCTATGCCCTTTAATCTAAATATGAGTATATGAGGGATGTATGTTTCTATAATGAATTGAATATTTTGTATTGAGAACTAAAATATTATAATTCTTAGTTATCTGCAAATGAAGTCTTCGTGTATAGAATGCAAATAAGATTATTGCAAACCTATAGTGCACAAGATGTAATTATCAAAGTCTAATAGCTTGAAGTTAGTTTGATTACTTCATGAAAGGAACATTTTGAATCTAATAATTTAGTCATTGTCTAATATTATACAAAGATGAGAATTTCAAAGGGCGTGTCCCACTTAGCTATAGTAAGCCAAGTTATATCAAAACATAACCAAGCATATGAATCAACTATCCCTTAGAAAACCAAAGGATTTTTTCAGATCACATATCCTTCTTTTGGGTCAATGTATTTTAGGGTCATTAGGTCACTCTTCGATAGGTGTGTTGGGTGGACCTTGGAATGCTTAGGTAGTAAAAGCATTGGTCAACATTTAGCAACCACTTCTCAGCATGAGTGACTACATCTTCCTCAGCATCGCTAGAGAAGATCTCTGGCTTGGTCTTTAGGAAATCAATTACAATCATCTCTTAGTTTCTTGGCTGTTGGAGCCCTCTGCATGGGCCTATTAGGGCATCAGTGATAGCTTTGACAAGTGCGTGAAGGGGCACATTAGTGTTACCATTAAGGATATCCCCTTGATAAATTTAGTTTTATGAATATTTCATATATCTTTCATTCTAGAAATTTATCTTCCTACACAAATTGTGGTCATAAAATCCATCATTTTTGCACTTAGAAGTCAAAACTCTGCTCTAATTAAGTTGCCTTTGAAAAATGTAGAAAATTGAATTCTAAGGTTGCAGTTGTTACGTGGTGAATCATGGGGAGGGGAATGATGATGAAACAAAAAAAAATTGTGTTTGCGATGGTGATAGGGAATCATGATGAATCCATGGTGAATTTTGGTCTATTTTTTCCCCATGAAAAACCATGGTGAATCATAGTGAATCATGGTGGAAGGAGTTTCTTTCAAAACTTCACTTATTATTTAGACACATATGCAAAAAACATTCTTATAAATATTATTCTAACTTGTGTAGGGGTTTTATAAAGAATTATCCCCTCATGTCCCTATAACCATGTAATAAACAACATTTTTTAAGTTTTTCCCCATCCCCATCCCTATTACCATACATATGTTACCAAACAACACATGTTAACAATTTCCCCTTCACTATCACCATCCCCATCCCCATCACCATCATTTTTCACCATGTACCAAACACAACTTGAGTTAAGAAACTCGATTGGGAAGATATTGATCCCAGAGGTCAATCATTATGCACAAAGAAGCCATCAAGAAAAGAGAAAATTCCATCAATTGACCTTTAGAGGTCAATCAAGGGATCACATTATATGAGCTCGATAGTCTCTCTATCAAGTTGTCTTTCCAGAAATAGAGCTCAATAGTAAGTGATCAAGATATCACATCAATCAACCCCCAATTAATTGATGTAGATAATATATTGACCCAGCTCAAGCAACCTCAACATTGATCAAAGTAAAGCAAGCCATCAAGCTCTCAAGCTTGATACTAAATTCATTGAGTTAATGTAGTCAAGCCATCAATAGACCGTCAAGTTGATAGTTCACAAATAAATTGATCTTGAAGTAAAGACTAAAGCTCAACCCACTCCATTAACCGACCTCTCAAGCACAGGTTGGCATGAGTTTGATATCCAATCTTTGAGAATCCCATCAAATACTCAAGCTTGGGTAGTCAGAAGACAAAGGGTCAATTCCACATGGGCCAATCATATTTGGATACAAGGGTGGTCGAACCCTATAAATAGGATCCTAAAGCATCACATTCAAGATATATTATGTCTTATGCAAAAAGGCCAAAATGTTGTTATAGAGCACTAAGACGAAAGGCAAGAGTTATCAAACTTGCAAGAGAAATCAGGCTCTTGACTTTGTCACTAACCACTTCCACCATCAAGATTGATAGATCCATCTTGATTCAAGCATCACCATCAACCTAAGTGAAGAGTATCGACCTCCAAGGTCGATAGGTTAGTTTGATTGGCCTCTCCAAGTTATTGAACTCTTAGTCAGATTCACTTGAAAGGTGGGTAGATCGACCTTTCAACTTGATCAACCCCTATATCAACCTCTTCCCTTTTTCCTTATTTCTTCATTGTCTTCCTTTAAGAACTATGACTTGTTCAAGTTATAATTTGTTTCTTTCTTGTATAATAAGTGGCTAAACTCCATAACTTGGGTTGGGAGCAGCCATCAGACCCTCCCTACCATGTAATGTTCCCTAATTCTATTTAAGACATATATTCTCACAATTTTGATTCCATAATCATGTTTAAATGCATTTCTTGTTCGATTAGCTACCTTCTTGTGATGTTTGATCTAAAATAATTCAAGGGAACAAATCGTGGAAGATTTAGAGTATGTATTAGTGATGATCCATGAGAGTGAGGAATCACTATGTCAAAAAGTCATGCATTTATGCTTGATCTATTTTTATCATCTCAAGGGAGAGAGAGGTTCCTTTAGATAGAAATATACCCCAATATCAAGAGAAGGAAGGTGTTAGATATCTTCTATGACTTCTTGCAAATAATGTTGAGGATATATTAAATTGGGAGGGAAAGTCTAGCATAGTTAAGGTTGGTCTAATTGGTGAAACCCAATCCAAGTTCCCTTCTCATAATTACAATTATCTTTGTTTCATTTGATATTTATTTTGGTTTATCATTATGAGTAGACTAATTCATTCCATTCTTAGAATACCAATTTCAACCCTTTTGATTGGACTAAACCAAGCTATGTCTTTTTATTTTGGTTTATCATTTTGAGTAGACTAATTTGTTTCTTCCTTGGAATACCAAATTCAATCCTTTTGATTTGACTAAACCAAGACAAGTCTATTTATCCCCGTGTTTGACCCCATATTACTATAATAGATTCTATATTGAGTTATGGATATTTCTTGAAGTTTGGTAAATTTAAAGTATGATACCTTCGACCAAGAGATTGTGTTTTCACTTTTGATTCATGTTTAAGGGCGATCAATTTTTTTTGTTGTTGTCAGTGATAAGGCAACAAGAAACCACTAAGGACCCAAGGTCTACTTAGATGTAGTCAGTGCTATTAAGTTATGACTTAATTCCACACACCGTGTATTTCAACTGCATTATATCTTGAAGTTTCACTTGCTTTTCTAGTTAGTGACCTTGGTTTGTTTGAATCATGTAGGTAGCTAGTATGATTTATTCACCCTGGAGATCCTCTCTTCTATTCCACTAGCCTATGAAATGTTGGCTTCTCAAGGAAGATCAAGGCAAGCCCCGTAATATGGCCCACCCATTCTCTTTTTGGAAACTACAAGTGCCAGCAAAAATAGGCAACCTATGGTGATTCCCCAAATTCAGACGGCAAATTTTCAAATTAAAACCAGCCTTCCTGAATGTTATTCAACAAAGAACCTTTGGTGGAAACTCAATTGAGGAAAGTCCTTTTCACCATATAGATGCTTTCAAGAACATTTGTGATACCCTCAAGATCAATATAGATCCATAGGAAGTCATTTAACTAAAGTGTTTTTAGTTATCTTTAAGAGATAAGTCTCTTACATGGTACCAAAGTTATAAGCATGAGGAAATTATTGGTTGGCAAGCATTGGTGAAGGCCTTTGTCAAAGAGTTCTTGTTGATTGAGGAAACCATTCATTGTAGAAATAAGATCACCAAATTCATACAGAAGCCGGGTGAAAACTTGTATGAAACCTGGGAAAGATACCAAGAATATCAGAGGGAATGCCCCCACCACAACTTTGAAGACAACTATTTGGTTACCACCATGTATAACGGGCTTACTCCCTATGAGAGAACATCTATTAACATTGTATTAGGGAGTGATTTTATGGGGCACAATGCTAAGATCTCCAAGGAAATTATCAACAATATGGAAGCATTACAAGTTGGGTTGGATTCTGATAGGGGGTTGATTGGGACCATATCAACTATTGGTACTGTCTTAGATCCAAATATGTTTGATGCTCTGAATGATAAGCTTGATAAAATGACCACTGGCATTTAGAATATGAAAGAGACAATTTCCAAGCCAAGGCATCACACGAAGACCGTTATAAATTATATCACGTGTGGAGAAAGTGAGCATGGAGTTGATAATTGTGTATACACTCATGAAGCAGAAGATTGTCAAGATGGATCCATAGAAAATGTCTAGTATGTGAATTACAAAAGACTAGACCATTTTGGTTTTTCTTATAATATAACTCTTTTACGGCTAAAAAAATTCATTAGCTGCATCAACCACCTCATGCCATAGGAAGAGGTTAAGCTATAGGGAGAGATACATGTTGGGTTTCCAGTAGAACAACACCTCACAAAAAAGGATGATGAATCAACTGAGAAACTTCAATGGCACACTGAGAGGAAGTGTTGGGACCCA
The DNA here is from genome assembly GCA_963693085.1 of Alisma plantago-aquatica. Lineage (NCBI taxonomy): Eukaryota > Viridiplantae > Streptophyta > Magnoliopsida > Alismatales > Alismataceae > Alisma > Alisma plantago-aquatica. The sequence goes on along the minus strand of OY856411.1, from coordinate 507,708,927 downwards.
CTCTTTTAATCAGCATAAATGCCAACCATTAGAGATAATCCCTAAAACTAAACCCATATTATGAAATAAAACAATCAATTTTCAACAAAGGCAAAACAATATAAAAAAATCACAGGTAAATTTTTCCTTTTTCTTTCTTCACAATACCTTGTAAAACAATGTCACATTAAGGACATCACATTCAGATATCACAAATCATATTCAACTCCATTAAAACTAGAATCAAATTGTGTTCTCATATGTGGTTTAGTTACATCAGATACATGTACATTAATGAACAAACTTAGTCTACAACCCATCCTGAGAAAGAGAGTACAGGGACATTCTAATCTGTCTAGATTATGCTATTTATATCTTCTTTGTCACGACCTATCCATTAGATAGCATTATACCTAAAAACATTTGAAACAACCTCATGAGACTCATATAGAGCCCCAGTGAGTGGATACCTCCCACTCAAGCTAGGTACATGCATAAGCATCAAATTAAGTATAATAAACTTAACAGTATCATGCAGATATTGAAAAGTCTAGCAGATAGTTCTATCATAAGTCATATCTAACTTACAATGGTGATCTAATTCAACAGATAAGGTAATAAATTAAACCAATTATAACTTGGAAACATCTTTTAGAGCATGTCTATAAACACATCAGTGATATTCTTAGTTCAAATTAAGAACCCTACTGTGTGAGAAATAAGGTAAGTTCTAAGCATTTTGAATCAATACATAACATTATCTTTGTGACACTCCACCAGTCATACCAGGAACACATCGTGCAGTCCTGAAGTTGAAGTACACATAATACAAATCTACCAAACAATACTATCAAATAGCAAACAATCAAAATCATATTCAGAATGGATATAAATCCCATCATTTATAACTTATCAACATGACATATCATACTATGAAATAGAAAATGTCCATAGAAACATGATTACTTTCCACAATAAGAAGCATAATCAACAATGACAAATCATCAAGTAGTAGTACAAGGAATGTAACAACCATTCAAATCATGTTCTTCACAGCTTATCATCTTTTATTCATTTGCCCTGAAACTACTTGGCTTGTACCTCACCAAGTCGAAGTCACCACGCCTAACGTGTCAGTGACTCACTTTCACTATCTTAGGGTTTAGCCGACCACCCTAAAATATCAACAATAGACCCCGGCCACCTCAGGGTCACCTAAAGAGGCTCACATCCTCATCTCGGGTATACGAGATAGGAACCAACAAAACAATATATCACATATCCCAATATTTCACATATTTCATTTTATCAGAGTCTATTACATCTGAACATAGACTTTCAAAACAAGGATTTAGGGCCAGAGCCACTCCAGATGACTCACTCCTAAATCTCGGTGGTCTAACCTTTAAGGTCTGGATCCACACTCTAGAAATCATTCTCATAATTCATTGATTACTATAGAGATACATTTTGTTTCCCCAGTGTGGTCCTCAGGGAAAACTCACAGCGTTCAGGGCACCTAACTAGATGTTTCATCATTTCACTTGTTATAAATCTATTTTACCCATCTTAAAAGAATTCAAAACATCATAAATCATATGTGTGTATTCTCATGTAACTAGAATAACATGAAACATATTAAGTTTATCAATAAGGAACTAGAATACTAATTTGTAGCACGTGCCTCTACGAAAGCATTTATATTAGATTTGACTTTCATGGTCAAATGAAATAGTTAAGAATTAAAATGATTTAATAGGTAAATAAAATCAATAAGGACAATGATCAAAGCAAGAAGAAAAATAAATATGTAGATTGCAACACATATGATTATTTCTATCCTCTATATCATCTCATAGCAATCATAAATAGTGAGCTTTCAGTCAAAGACATAATCTTATTGTCCAACATTTACCCCATTAGGGTTTTATCATCATCAGTGGGCTTTCAGCCCTAGACATAATCTCATTATGCAACATTTACCCTTATCAAGGTTTCTCAAATGTAAGGAGAGCATATTAAATTCAATTTCAATTCCAACATATTTCTTATCAGTTCATTGTATATCATAGTTCTTAACAAATATTAGCAGAGGCAATATAACTAGCAACAATAAAAGTATACAGATATCATGTATCATTCATCATACTCAGAATAGATTTATCATACAACATATGTTTGTTCCATCCAATCTCAATAGATGCAAATAAATTGCATGCATATACATGCATAACAGACTTAGTTTTCTTCTTCTTTTATTTCACATTCTTCAGATGGGGTTACTAATCAAGACATGTTGACTATCATTTGAAGTTTGTACTATTAGTCCATTCTCATAGTACAAATCACAATTCAAGAACACATTCTTATAAATCAATTCAAATATTTGAATATCATCTATTAGTTGAATTCAACTATAGTTATGTGCATCCCTTAATCCCTCATTTGAGACTGTCATTCACTAGCATCATTAAACTCATCATTTTAGGGTAAGAGTTACATTCTTATAATCATCTACTAATTCCCATCTTTTCCCTTCATTTTATATTTAGTAGTCTCAACTTCTTTCATTTCATGTTCATTACATTATTCAGACCAATCTTTCTTGATTCACTTTACATACAATGCTTCTCTTCTAATTAACATTTATCAAAGTCCAATTCTTAGTGTATTTCATTTAATTTGGGTTAAGCCACATGTATTTAAAATAAAAGATAAAATACTTCATCATACTAACTTCATTAGTTTCATCTTTGACTTGCAATCACCATTAAGTACATCTTGTTCGTATTGTCTCTTTTATTTAGATAAGTGTACCATGTCATTGACTACTAATGTCATTTTCATAATCAATAGTGATCATTCTTTATTATACTACTCACTTTAACTTAAAATAATGGTTTAGTTTACATCTTATTACATCATAACTCTGATCATCCTTCACAAATCATTGTTATGTAACTTGTATAAAAGGACCCACATTCATATGAAGGCTACTCATTATTCCATAAATTATACTAAAATAGATGCATTAGGCTTAGATCATATTAGTAAGACGCATCATCTTTAATTGAAGTATTAATACTTACATTCATCATTTCATCACATTGACAACATCATATACAAGTTCTAGCTTCATCACTCATACTCGTCTTAATACTAAACATATAGGGTTTTCAAGAAGTCATCCTTAGTCATTTCATAATGATGCATAGAGGTTCATTAGGGATATTCACACACATGGAAACCCTAGTTTCCATTTTCACATATTCCATTCATCAATCATAAGTATACATTGATAATAGACTCATCTGAATCACTTACTCAACACAAACCCTAATTAGGATATGCGGTCACCTCATACTGATCCTTATGTATATTATATCAATTCCATTAACATTCACAATACACTTGTATAATACAATCTAGTACAATTCAAATATGATTATATACATGTCAATTCAATTCCAAGCATATCGGCCATTGGGCTATTTTTAGGAAAAATTCACATGAAATAGCATAGTGATCTACCCATAACATTACCCATGGATCCTTAAGCAATATATCAGGAACTAGTCAAGTTCCAATCAATGAGAAATACTCAGAATCAGTAGAATTGGATCCCCCAATATCTTTTCCAAATCAATATCCAATCACGTACATATACAAGCAAGGTTTCTGATTATTTTAGCCAGATAGAATTAGGATTTCAACATGAATACAGAGCTTAGGAGGGAGAAAAACACTCACCTCAGGTGCCAAGCACCTTCAAAAACTCTGAATTTTTGGAAACCCAAACAAACTCTAGAAAATGAATCCAATTCTTTCTCCTCTCAACTCGGAAACCCTAGAAATGAGGATTAGAAGAGAAAGAGCGAGAAAAGGGAGGAGATTTGATGTGATCTTGAATCAAAACAGAGGAGGGATAGAAATTTTGACATGTGAGAGAAAATTCACCATGAACTTCTATGCAAAGAAGATAAACTTACTTGACTTCATCATATCTTGGATAGAGAAACCCTAGGTCAACATCTCTAACACTTTCTCTTCTCAAAACCCTAGCTCTCCTCTCTTTATAGAATTCCATTTATTTGATAGGAATGATGAGTTATGAGATCTCTTTGTGTTCTAAGTTAGTCATATAGATTAATTGAGGTGCTTATAACTATTGCAAACAAGCCCTTCATTGTATTTCTATTTTTCTCAGACTGGTTGGTCGGCTGAGTTATAAACTAGACTGACACCACACTTTTCAAAAATCAAACATCGCGAAAAAAATTATGAAAATTTAACCCAATGTCTAAAATTTAGTTTATAATCAAAATTAAAAAATTTAGATAATTTGGAGTTACCAATAAATAACTAAAAATCAAATACTACACTGCTATATTGCAGTCTGTAGTATGGTCGGTCGAGTTTGTCCTGGACAGAACTCGAACGACACCCCTCTATGTAGAGATCAAACATCATCCAAAAATTATGAAAATTTAATAGTATGTCTATAATGGAGTTTTAAAACAATAATAAAAATTTAAGATCAATTAGATGTACCAATAAAAAGATAAAATGAAAAGACCATACTATTATATTTCAATTTGAATACATGATCGACTGAGTTTCTCTTGGGAAAACTCAACCAACAAATAGGTCATATAATTATTCAAAAAATTTTATAATTTTCAAGAGTTCTCAAATTTGATATATACAAATCATATCCAAATTTAAACTAAATAAGAGTTACACATAAAATATTAAAAATCATTTAGTGAGATACTATACTTAATTCTATATTCTTATGTCATCAAAACCCTAATTTGGACCGATTAGGGTTTCCAAATCTTAACCCTAATTATGTGAATAAAAGTATGATTAAGACTTCTCTTTATATTTCAAACATCAAAACTTAGAAACCATCATTAATCAAGCTTTAAACAATGATCAACTTAGTTAAGCATACAATCATCCAAGTAAACATTAATTAGATGACTAATTTGAAAACGGGCAATTACATGAAGTTTCATCTAGAAACAATATAATTTGAAAATTCAGCTAAACTCTCTAATTGAACACCTTAAGCAGTCATCCTAAGAAATGATCTTATGGTCAGCAAGCAAACACAAATAGGGATTGTTAATACGGAACCAACAATTTACATCAGCACAATAGAATGATTGACCAACTGTTGGCTTCCATAGTGGCCTCCATCAAGGACCCAACTGGTTTCCTTCTTGTACCAAACAAAACTCAAGGTGTGAATATAATATGCAAAGAGGGAAACGTTGAGATCTGGTACTACATTAAGTACACCACTTCCTCCACCAGCATAAGTTGTAGTCAAGGATGATAGTGAATTAATAATCCCTATAGAAGAAGGTGTTCCAACAAGGAATAAAGTGTGGGGAACAAAGAGGGCAGACTTTTTGAGTAAACCTATTAATCACTATGCCTAAGTACCCTTACCTTATCAATTTATCATAGAATAGCTTGATAAGATATACATAAAGTTTCTAGATAGTATTAGAAAGATATATCTAGACATTCCCCTCCTTGATGCCATTGATACAATGCCAACCTATGCTAAGTTCCTTAAGGATCTCATTACTAATAAATGGAAGAGAGGTGAACTAGAAATTGTTCCATTGTCTAGAATGGCTACAAATTTTGTCCAGTACACCATGCCAACTAAGCAAAAAGATCTTGGTGCTTTCACCATCCCTTTTCTATTGGGGGAGATTGTGGAAAGGCATGACTTAGCTGACCTAGGTGTGAGCATCAGCCATATGCAACACTCTCTAGAGATTTGGTTGGGATTAAGTGGTATAGTTCCTTATCACCAAAGATATGGTGGGAGAACAATATCATGGGTCGAGATCTGAGTCAAGAACCCATGGCTTGGGCAGATTTCCATGCACTTTTCACCGCAAGATTCATGCCTCCCACCACCAAGAAGGAAAAGGAAAAGGAAAAGGAAAAGCAATTCACTTTTCTAGTTTAGGGAAACTTTTCTGTGACCGGCTACACTTGCCAGTTTTGCCTCTTGGAGAATTTTGGCTACATGATGACTGAAGAAAGGAGGGTGAAACATTTTTTGGACAAAATTCATCCTTCCATAAGCCCCATGTCATGGCGAGCAAGCGCACGACTCTCTCTAAAGCTCTCAACTTTTCCTTGGACATGGAGAAGATGGTCATGCCCCATCAGAACCAACCCAAGGGATATCTTGGATTCACTAAAGGAAGTTCTGACCCAAGAAATGACAACAAGAAGAACCAAGGTCATCACCATGGCAAGGGAAGAAAGTGAAAGCCCCACCATAAGCATAGACAACAAGGGGCATCATACAGATGCCCTAAATGTGGGAGATACCATCCAGGGAAGTGTCGCTTCAAAAGGATAGTGTGTTTCTGATGTTAGTAAGAGGGACACTTCCAGGCTAACTGCCCCCTTCCTAGCCCAAGAGGACAAGCCCTAGTGGAAGCTCATCTAGTGGTAGCAGCACCGTCAGTGGCACATCTAGTAGTAGCAGCCCCACCAGTCCCACCTATAAGAGAGCATCAACAGGCTTGAGTTTTCACCATTGACAAAGAAGAAGCCCAAGCTAATGCCAACTGTCTGATAGAGGGTAATAACCCTTAGAGTAGTTTTTCCATCTTTGTTTATGCAATGTAATGAAAGTTTGACTATCATGAAAACTATGTAGGCACGCTTAAAATTATGGAACAAAGTGTGAAATCTCTTTATGATTGTGGATCAACAAATACTTTTATTTCAAGAAATCTTGCAACTATGCTCTATCTAGATTTCAAGGATTTAGGATATGTGTTGGGTGTCACTACCCCAAGTGGTCGATTTCTTACATCTCTTTTAAAAACCCTTGTTTTACCTGTAGAATACACGAGTCATGAATTCCCTAACGATTTTATTTTGTTGGACATGAATTACTTTGATGTGAGAATTAGCATGGACTGGCTTTATACCTATAGAGCCCATATTGACTATAGCGAGAAAAAGATTTTGATAAAGAGACTCGATCACCCACCTTTAACCATTAGAGGGAGGAAAGATGAAACCACTAATCTATACGTTCCAGCCTTAAAGGTAGAGCAAATGATAGCCAAAGGTTGTCAGACATTCCTAGCAGATGTTACAGAACCTGAACCTAAGGTTAAACCCTTAGGAGAGATAGAGGTGGTTTAGGACTATGCAGATGTGTTCCCAAATGATTTACCTGGCCTTCCTCTGGAGAGAGAGGTGGATTTCACCATAGATTTAGCTCCCGGAACGAACCCTATCTCCAGGGCACCTTATAGGATGGCCCCTGCTGAGCTGTAAAAGTTGAAGAAGCAATTGTAGGATTTGTTAGAAAAAGGCTTCATTAGGCCTCGTACCTCACCCTGGGGAGCTCCAGTCCTCTTTGTAAAGAAGAAGGATGGATCTCTCTACATGTGCCAAGATACCATAAAAAACAAGTACCCTCTACCTGAAATTGACAACCTGTTCGACCAACTTAAGTCAGCTCGAGTCTTTTCCAAGATTGACCTAATGTTCGGGTACCACCAGTTATGAGTTAAGAATGAAGACATATCGAAAACCACTTTCTGTACCCGTTATGGCCATTATGAGTTCTTAGTCATGTCGTTTGGACTATCCAATGCCCCAAGTGTTTTTATGAACCACATGAACACTGTGTTCCAACCTTTCCTTGACTCTTTTGTTATAGTGTTCATTGATGACATCTTAGTCTACTCATATGACCTAAATTAACACCGAGACCACCTGGTTAGAGTCCTTGAAATCCTGAGGAAGTAGAAGTTTTATGAAAAGTTCTCAAAATGTGAGTTTTGGATCGATTGTGTCATGTTTCTTGGACACATCATCTCAGGAGGGACGATCTCCGTAGATCTTGCCAAGGTGTTCGCTGTACGTTATTGGCCAACACCAAAGAATCCTTCTAAAATTCACAACTTCTTAGGATTGGCTGGGTATTATCAGTGGTTCATCCAAGATTTCTCAAATACCGCCCTGACCCTTATCAATCTCACTCGAAAGGATGAAAAGTTCATATGGTCTAAGTTGTGTGAAGCTCGCTTCTAAGAGTTGAAGGAGAAATTGACCACAACACCTGTTTTGACTCTACTGTTTGGCAACAAAGGTTTCATGATCTTCACTGATGCATCCAAAATGGGGCTTGGATGTGTGCTAGAGTAGAATAAGCATGTTGTCACTTATGCATCATGGCAGCTCAAGCTAAATGAGGTGAACTATCCTACACATGACCTAGAGTTGGTTGCGATCATACATGCCCTGAAGATCTGGAAACACTACTTGTATGGTGCTATCTTTGTAATCCTCACGGATCACAAGAGCTTGAAGTACCTCCTGACCCAGAAGGACCTCAACCTAAGACATAGACGATGGATGGAATATATGAAAGACTATGATTTCACCATTGTGTATCACCCATAAAAGGCCAATGTGGTGGCAGATGCCCTAAGTCAGAAACAACTTAGATGTGTAGTAGTCTTATCTACCCAGTGGAGGGAGTTGGAGGAGTATGGCAGATGGCCCCCGCAACTGTTAGAAGATCAGATTCATTTGGCTATCAATTAGATAAAACCTGACTTGCTGATCGAGTTAGTAGCTACCCTACTGGCGAGCCCATAGCTTGAAAAGGTGAAAGGTTTGTTGGAGAAACCTCAGACACACATCTCCTTTGGTGTGGATGGATGGATCTGATACAAGAATCATATTTGGGTTCCTGAGGAGTCACCTTTGAAGACTCATATCCTATAAGAAGATCATGACTCTAAGTATACCATACACCGTGACACTACCAAGATGTTTAAAAACTTACAACAAGATTTCTAGTGGCCTGGAATGAAGAAAGACATAGCGACATATGTGGCCAGTTGTCTCACGTGCCAAATGGTGAAGGTTGAACACCAATGACCCAGAGGATTACTACAATTGATTGAGATTCCTGAATGGAAATGGGACCACATCATCATGGACTTTTTGGTGGGTCTTCCCAAGACCAAGAAAGGTCATGATGCTATATGGGTTGTGGTGGACCGCTTAACCAAGTCGGCACACTTTCTTGCCTTGAAGATTACCACCAAAGTTTCAGACTTAGTTGATCTGTATATCCAGGAGATAGTCCGTCTTCATGGTATTAAGAGCTTGATTATTTCTCATCATGGACCCAAGTTCACCTCGAATCTATGGAAGCAAGTGCATGAAGAATTTGGGACAAGGCTGAAATTTAGTACCGCCTACCACCACCAGACTGATGGACAAACAGAGAGAATAATATAGACTTTAGAAGACCTGTTGAGAGCATGTGTGCTCAATTGGGGTGGATCATGGGATAAATAATTGCATTTATCTGAGTTTTCTTATAATATTAACTACCAAGCTAGTATCGAGATGCCTCCGTACAAAGCACTATATGGGAGGCTGTGTCGGTCACCACTTCACTGGGGTGAGGTTGGTGTGAGGACATTGTTGAGGTCAGAGGAACTCCATATTTATGTTGATAAAGTCACTTTGAGTAGGCAGAGGTTAAAGAGAGCCCAAAATCGATAAAAGTCATATGCAGATGCAAAGCGAACTGATTTACATTTAACTGTGGGTGAACATGTGTTTCTGAAGATCTGACCCCTCCAAGCTATAGCTAAGAACAGAGGAAAGTTGAGTCCCCAATATGTAGGCCTGTTTGAATTTCTAGAACGGATTGGTGAAGTAGCATATCATGTATCCCTATCCCCATAGTATAACATGATGCATGACATGTTCCATGTATCCAATCTGAAGTGATATGTGAAAGATCCAAGCCATATGTTGATCATTGAACCTATTGATTTGTAGGGGAGCCTGACATATCCTGAGTCACCTATGAGAGTATTGGATACTAAGGTGAAAGAACTCAGAAACAAACAACTAGAGATGGTAAAGGTTCTTTGGAAGCACCACGGAGAGGATGAAGCCACATGGGAGCTGAAGACGGACATGGAAAAATCATTTCCTAAATTGTTTATATTATTGGCTGAATTTTGAGGACAAAATTCTCATAAGTGGGGAAGGATGTTATAACCTCAATTTTGGTTGTACTATTATGGGATTATTTAATAAAAAGGGTTTTCTTGTGCATTGTTTTACAACTTGGGTTTCTTTGTAAATGGTCTTGAATTATGAGTTTCGTGCTTTTTCCTATTTTGATAAGCCAATGGAAATGTAAAGGACAAAATAAAAACCCATAATAAGGGAAAAGGCAAGAAGAAAATAATTAACTTGTGTTTTATTTAAGCAAAATATGGAATTCTCTAGAAGGTGGCATAAGTGGCCACAATAGTATGGTTTTAGTACCACTTGCCTTCTAATATCTAGAAAAGTCAAAATTAAGAGAACGGAAAAGTGAGAAAGAGAAAATATGAGTTTTAATGCATTATATATGCCTTTTTAGTATATGACTTGCATAAGAAGAAAAATAGTTATTCTTTTCAAGTTTTGATCCCAAATTGTGTCCATGGGTAAATTAAGTCATTAGAGACCTTCCCTTAAAATTTGGGATTAAAAAGCTTATTGGTTTAGGAGAGATGATTTTTTGAAAGAAAAAAATCCCCAAAGTGATGGAATTCCATTAAATGTCACACTTAATTTTGATTTCTAAAAAGATTAGGACATGGCACGCATAATGTTAGCCATTGGATCCTAGATCCAATGACACATGTGCATTGCCTAGTTCAATATGAGAAGGAAATGTGCAGTGCAAATGAGATCTTTGATCTCATTTTTCTCGCAACTTGATGCATGAGCAAACTAGATGTTTGTTGGGTTGGATTTGATAGAGGATTCTGAACCAACCTAACCTTGGTCTCGAGGGGTGTGGAAGCCTCTAGAGAAAATCCCAATTTGCCCTAGAACCCCTTTGAAGGTGAGGGTTGGAAACCCTAATCTAGACCTCCACACCTATATATAGGACCACCTTTAACCTCGCCCAAGCCTCACGAACCCAAACGGTCAGCTCTCTTCCATGTTCCCTCCCTCTCTCTCAATTACTCTCTCTTCGGAGAGCTGGTGCCATGGGTCCCTTTGCATAAAAGAAGAAAGGGAGAAGAGAAAGTGTTACAACCCCATTTTTGCATATGTTTTCATGCAATGATTTTATGATTTGGACTAATTAAAAAGGTTGTATGCTTTTCTTCAAGGAAGGGGTTTCTTTGAAAATATCCCTTTTGATAGGAATTTCGTGATTCCTATTATTAGTTAAATCCATTAATGGATATAAAAGAGACGAAAGGAGGAAAAGTCCAAATAATGGAAAAAAGGATATAAGAAAATGAATAAGAAGCAAAATAATTATGAGAAATACATGGAAATCTCTAGAATGTGGCATTAATGGCCACAATTGAATAAATTTTGTTTATATGTAATTTCTAATAAAGGAAATAGGAAAAGAAATGTCATCATAAATTATAAGGATATTATAAGGTGCCTTTTGGGGTACCAACTAAGTAATTTGTAATCAATCGTGGATAAATGTTTTACCATATTGAGGAAATAATAAGTAAAACCATGCAAGCGTCCCCTATGTTTTTTTTGTATTAAGAGAGAAAAAGGAAATAAATCAATTAAGGGAAGAAAATGATGTATTGACTAATTTCCAAATAAGAGTCCTAACTACATACAACTTGGGAATCACGTTAAGGATCTCTAGACCTAAAACTATATAAGCAGTAGTAAAGAGATCGGGGGAAAGACATTGTCTTCGCCTCCCCATGGAACCATCCCCTACCCTGTAGGGCGGCAACCGAGGATGCCGGGGGTGAGTTCCTTCTCCATGGACAGACTTGGTGAGAGACCATGTTGGCGCCATCTGTTATGAGTGGACACCTAAGGACGATAGAGAGGATGGGAGTACCGAAACTCCTGGTACTGCAATGCCAGTGCGTGAAGGTCGGGGAAAAGGTTCCTGCTCGCCTGCTCGGCAGACACCCCTAAGCAAAACGGTGGCAAGGATCGACACCAGGTTTCGGCACATAGAAGGCAAACCTCTGATTGGGACTTTCTCCATGGCAGACCGCAAACCGAACTAGGCTCGCAAGGAGGGAAGGTATAATTTCTGGTGGGCGTCCCACCCACCGCGTCAGAGGTGCAGGACTTTCAGGCATGTTCATGCATGCGGGAGCAGCAAGCCATGGAGGGGAACCTCCGTGAGGGATGGTTGGACAAGGAAGGAAGGCTCAACCATGCATCACTGATCTATGGTTGCTCGACGGAGAGTTGGGTGGAGGCAATGCGGGCGCCTCAAGCACAGGCGTCGCGGATCGCCGACGTCGCGTGGAAGTGCAACCTCGCGAGAAGAAAGAAGAACCATGCCCAAAGACAATATCACCCCTCGGGTGTCTGCAAATCATGATCGACTAGGAAGGGTAGAGATGTCCTTTCTACTCTAATCCCAGTCGGCCGCCTAGTTGAGAATAATTTGGGTAAGTTGCTGATGTGTCATCTAATGATTGGTCTACATATAGTTATTCTTGCAAAATTCATAACTAATCACTGGTAGCTAGGATTTATATAAATCATATATGAATTTTGCTCAGCAGAACATGAGGAGTCCATTAAAAATATAATTGAAGCCTGATTCTAATTGAAATTCGAAAAGTAATGGAAGTTGTTAACTTTAGTGTAATAGTGATTAAGAAACCCTATTTGGGTATGATTAATACGATTAGTAGGGTTTAATTGATGGTTAAAGTTGATATTAATATGTTAATCATAAAGAGATACATTAAGATTGAAAAGGGTAAACTTTGCACGTAATTAGTTTAATTTAGAGTTTATGTGCATAAGTATGCTTGAAAAGTACATAGAGTTATCATCTCTAATGATTTAATTAAGGAAAAACCCTTAGATTTGTTGATAGTCAGATTTAATGATGTTCTTTGGATAATTCAAGGCAATATTAATCTGTTGTTAATAAAAGTGGAAATAGGATCTAAAAAGATGATCTTTTTATATAATTGGCTTAATTTAGGGTTTCGTGAATGAATATGCATTAATGAGCTTGAAAACCCTAATTTAGGTGAATATGTCTTTTAATTGTTTTAATTGTTCAAATCCATGAATAAATAAGAGATATGATGAACCTAAGTCAATTTGAGTATAAAAGACCACTAAAATGTATAATTTGAGCAATAGGGTTTATATGAGTAGAAAGAGTATTTTGGGGTTTGAGAAATTGATCTAAGAAACCGTAATGAATATTAATGAAACCTTAATTTGGATTAGAAACCCTAGTAAGTGAATCCAAGTCAATAAAGTAGATTTTTGGATAAAGTGTGTAGTAAATAGAGTACATATTCTTTTTAGGAATTATGAGATTGATTGAATTGCTTGCTTGGATTGCTTTCTTGGTTGGAATTTCTTAATGCTTGTGAAATCATCAAATCAGGTATGTGGTTACGCTTATGAATATCTCAATTTAGTTTTCCGACGTTTACCGAAGTTTTCATCGATGTCATGAATTAATTGTTGGATGATTTTAATTCATGCAAACTATAATGTGGATATGACTATCACATAAGATATGTGCCTACTAGCTCAGATCATGGTCCCCTCTGTGGCTTAATAGTTGACCTAGTACATGGCTACCTATGGGGTAGGTCCATTAGGTCATTGGATGACTTAGTACATGGCTACCAATGGGGTAGGTCCATCAAGTCACATTGAGTTAGATATTGGGCTACCTTTGGGTAGTGCCATGCGACTCTATTACCCTATGTATTGGCTACCTGTAAGGTAGGACCATGGGGGTAAGAATCTACCTAAAAGAGAGGTAGCATACAAGTCCACTGTAGGGATAGCACAGAGTTAGGGGATAGGTAAGGATTGCGTAGTATGGCCTAAAACGTAATCTTGATTGTTAAATGATTAATTGCATGATTACGTTGTTAACATAGTTGCACATTAATTATTTCCCCCACATACCAGCTTCTGTTGACCGACGTCTTGTTTGTCGGCATTTTAGGTACAAGTGAAAAGAACAAACAGTAAAGTGGCATATGTGGAATTAAATGAGAATTAAAGTGCAAAGGAGGATTAGTTAGATTAGTATCTGTGTGGACAGAAGTTTAGAAATCTCAGTTTTCAAAAGGTATGCAAAGTATTTATTTTTACCATATTTCAGTATAGTTGGTAGAATTTAATAATTGTTATTGATTATTTGTCAAACCTTTGATCCGGGTTATTGGTTAACGACTCTAACCTTTTGGTCTCCCTTAATTGGGGGTTACCAGGAGGCGGGGTCGTTACATTTGGTATCAGAGCGAAGGTTCCTCACTTAATCTTTAATAATTATTAAATTCTACAAATTCCATAGAACCAAGGGAGTTATTAGAGGATTATCCGAAAGACGGAGGTGTCTAGAAAAGGATCACGACCGGGGGCTGGCAATATTTTCCTCCGCACCGCTAGTCAGAATATGAGGACTCCTAGATCTGTGTGACTACCTGGACAAAGTCTTAGGGTATGAATCGAAATAAGATACCTTTAAGACGTTGTCATCTTATTCATCCCTTCTCATCACAAATTCTGTTAAGGACCTCAAGGATTAGGGTTTTCTCTCTTCTCCTCACCCTCTTGAGGTATGGGTAAGGATAATAAGGTCTAAGGAATCCTCCACCAAATGAATGAAAAGCATGTAAATAAGATGTCATGGACATAATCTTAATAGATTAAGAGCAAACTAAAGAATAGATGCATGCTTAGGTCGTATGACATGAGTTGTCATTGCTCCCAGGAGAAACCTGAGGCTAGACCTCCTTGTCAGGAGGATGAGTAGAGAGAGTTGGTCTTGGGAGGTAGAGACCTCCATTAAAAGTAGATACCTAGCACATCCTGTGAGGATGATGTTAACCCTAACCCTAAGTGGAGGTAAGAGAGAGAGAGATGACATGTTGAGTTAGATGTCATGGTAAACCAGGCGTTTGGATAGACATGCCTTGGATGCCATATGAGCCATGAGAGGTTGGATGATCGAGTACCTTTGGAAACCCAACCCTGGGAAGGGTCGTGCATGTTTGAGCAAAGGATAGCTCCTTCATGGATGAGGTTAGAGAAGAACCTATAGAAACCTTATGAGCTTATGCAAGTAGGGTATAACTTGCACCTAGAGTACATCAATAATATGAGTAGTAGGTTAAAACCGAGGCCAGAAGGATAGAATGGATGGCTTATGTAATAAGCATAAAGAGCTAAAGATAATCTGGAGCAAACATAAGTGTGACCATAGGCTTCACCAGGAAGGGATATGCTTGTGAGCTTGATCCAACTTCATGGAGAGAGGACCTCTAGTAGTAAGGTTGTATGTGGAGTTAGATCTAGAGAGAGAAAGCAGGACCTAAGAAAGAAGGTTGGAAGCTTAGATTTTGAGACATGAGGAATATTGGGGAGTCGAGGATGATGTGACCTAAGGGAATGATAGTGGTTGCCCTATGCTTGACCCCTGGAAGCTAATGATATCTTGGTTATCTTTAGAGGAACCAAACCCTAGAGAGAGGATGATGCTTCGTGTACCTATGGTATAAGTAATTACCTACTGGTTGAGATAGAGAGTGCTTTAGACCCTGAGGAGGTTTAAGTAACTAGTTGTAAGGCTTTAAACCTAGTTGGTTGTCCCAGAAGAGGACTCAACTCCAAAGTGTTGCTCAAGTAGAAGGATTATGGAAGTACATGACATACCTTGGACATGCTGGATTCGTGGTTAAGAGTTTGAACCTACAGTTGGACACCCAAAGGTGAACCTAGGGTTCCTAGACCTAAGAGGGGAAGTAGTGTACTCAATGCTCATGATGATATTTGAGTCTCTATAGTTTCGAGCATGGTACTCCTCATGTGTAGAGGTAGAGGAAACCCCTTAAGTTAAGGGTATGTGTGATGAACCCCTCACAATTAAGTTGATCTAATGTATAGGATGAGAACAAGGGTGACCTAGTATGGTTTAGTAGGTGGTCTTCTTGTGCCTTAGTAGCTTGCTAGGGTTAAGAATACTCATGTGGATGCAGACCCTAAACATAAGGATGGTTGTGACCTTGTTGTCAAGAGTTGTAGTTTCCTCCCATCCTGGGAGAGGGACCTTTTGTCGGGTGTATACCAGTTTTGTTGGTTTTGAGGTAACCTAAAGAGGTTTCAAAGGATCTTGTGAAGTTAAGTGAAGAGTACATGGTATGAGAATGAACCTGTAGACCCATAGATAACCATCTCTACGTGCATGTGGATGTGTTACCATGGAGGTAACCGATATGGGGCTTGACCAAGGTAGGCAGGTTGCCATGATCCCTATGAAAGGATGGGAGTCAACCCATGAATGCAAAGAGAGAGATGATGAAGGCTTGGGTAAGGTTCTAAGTTGAACATGTACTATAATGGAATCCTAAGTCTATCCTAGGGTTAGGTAGGGATAAGACCGATGGAAGTAGGAGTTGCTTATTCCCTAGTTGTGCAGGACCATAGGGTCGGGAGGTAACAACTATCATTGTATGAGGGCCATGGGTTAGGAGATTGATCACCTTCATGAACTCATGGGACCCAAAGGGCAGGTGAGTAGGGCACTCTCTGGATGCATAAGGGAAGAAGGATGACCCCTAAAGTGTCGACACCCTATAGACCTAGAGGAGATGACCAAGGGATGTGTGTAAACCTCAGTAGGTTTAAGACTAGTTTTCCATGGAAGTAACCTTGATATCAAGATAATTGTGATGTAGAGACATAGGTGGCACGTATCAACTTGGATTTAAAGGTGTACTGGCAAGGTGGGATGTACCATCTCTACTCTTAGAATAGGAAGAACTCTGTATTTGGACTACATCCAAATGCTTATTTCCTCTTGTTATGGGAGTGAGAGATAGGACAGTACGCATGCCATACACTAAGGATAAAAGATGATGTGAGTTGGAACGTTGCTATGAGGTATGAGGATAGAGATGATAACATACCTTGGTGGAGTGAATGATACATGAATGGTTTACAAACACTAAGACAAATAGTGTAGTCATCTTATGAGTATGTTTTATCATGAGCTATGTGGAGTTTGCAAGTGATACAAGGTTGAGTTTGATCACCATTAGGATGAGCTCAGAGCTTCTTGATGAAGACCAATTTAGAGTTGAGATGAGATGATAAGTATAATACATGGAGGTGTATGTCTTCAACGTTACCTAATACCTAAGAAGGTGAAGTACTAATGGATGCTCTGGTTGAGATATAGCTGCCTAGTATGGCTAGAGGCTAGAAGAGAAGATATGTTTGGCTAACACTCAGATGTAACAAGATCTGTTGAACAAGTTAGTAGTTGTTTGGCTAGTCAGCCCTTGGTGTAATAAAAGGATGGTTGTAGAACCTCAAATGCACTTCTCTGGAAAGGAAGGTGTTGAAACCCCGATTAGAGTGGTTTAGGGTTTTTGAGGAATCGATCTTGAGGAATCATGATGTAACGACCCTGACTTGGGTTATGAGGTAACCCTATTTTTTTGGCTAATAAAGTTGATTATAACTTTAATATAATACTCTAAGGTGCTTTGTTATCATGTGACACACTTATGTTTCAAGTTTGGTCCCGATTGAAATGTTGTTTGAGCAATTTTCCTTTATTTTGGACCAAAGTGCAATTTGCCCAAGTTGAGGGGCTATCATACAAAATGTCACATGTTTAATGTGACTTATATGTTTTAGCATCATAAGAGAGAGAATGATGCTAAGTGGTGGCTTGTGGAAAGCCTAAATTCCAAGTTTGAACTTGTTTGAACAATGTTGGAGCATTGTGTGCCAATTTTGGTACAAATTGTAATTTACCAAAAATGTGGGGTTGTTATGAAAATTACCACCTCTAGAGTGACCCTACTCCCTCCTAGTATCATTTAGAGGATATAGAATGAATGATACACCATTTTTGAATCACCTATGAGTGATGGTAATCTTGGTGATGAAATGACCAAGAAAAAGGGTTGAATTTGGAAGCTTAACTTGAGTTGTATCAAGTTGAAAAGCTTATATATGAGTGCCTATAGGCCATGGAGCCCAAGGAGGTGTCCCATATAGTTTTGTGAACTCATGGAAATGTACATATCGTGAAAATCACCTCAAGTAGGTGAGGTGTGACGGCCAACAAGTTTCCTTAGAAAAAGTGTATCGGCTTGACTTAAAATAGTGATTAAACCTAGATGACTTATCCAAATGGATAAGTAATGGACGAATTTGCATCTCAAGATGATCCTCAACCATTTTTCAAGACAAGATAAATTTTGATGCATGCATGTACACGTGTCACCCATGCATGACATGTAGCACCTACTAGCTCAAAATGTTGACACCTCATTTTTGCCTTTCTTCATTATCAGCAAGTTTATATACCCCTAGTTTCACCCCTTGGTACAATTTTGCGACCCTTACCACCCTCCTACCTTGTGGTATCGTGCATGGGGATCTTGTATCGTGCAAGAAAGCAAGGGTATCGTGCATAGGACCTTGGATATTTCCCATAGAAAAAGCATATCGACCAAGTAGGTGAAATTGGCCATATAAGGTGATATCGGCCAATAGGGTGAAGAGTTGAGTGCCATATCGTGCAAGTGAGTGCCATATCGTGCAAGTGAGTGCCATATCGTGCAAGAGGGTTGGCATATCGTGCAAGGGAACAAGGGTATCGTGCATAGGCCTTGGGTATTGTCCATAGCAAGTGTATCGGCCATACCATGTTGATATTGCCCATAACAAGTTGATATCGGCCAATTGGAGTGATTTTGGCCACAAGTGAGGGGGTATCGGCCACAAGAAAAGTTGTGTCGGCCAAGAGGAATTCCATATCGTCCAAGAGTAGTATGGTGTCGGCCAAGGATCTAAGGAACTAAAAACTTAACCCTAAGGTAAAATATAGTTGTCTTCAAGCTTGAATTGAAGCCTGGAATTAGGGTTATGATCTACCTTTCTGTTCTTCTTCACCAATTGCTTATCCATGGTGATTCCTTGTATATGAAGGAGTTGTGAACGAGCCCTGGACCTTTGATAAAGTCATATTCAACCTTAGGAACATGGATCTTTAGACCTTGAAGCTTTGAAGTGGTTCTTAAGGCGGGTTATATAACTTGAACTCAACCATGTTATTATTCTTCACCTAAATTGCTCTAATCAGTGAAATACTTTTAATTCCGAAATTTCCTGAAATAGTTGATGAAATTATGAGTTCAATTAGTTGCTTAGACCTGTTTCCATGAATTATATCAGTTAGAACAAAGGTCTAGAGCTTGAAGATGATGGTATCACTTTATAAAAGTGATATCGGGTGCAAGCACATATGCAAGCACCTCTAACCCGATATGATGATGCACCTATTTCACTAAAATGATATGAATAGGTTTGTAAACCTTATTGAACGATATGGGGGTGTAGTGTACACCTCTTTCATGATAGGGAGTCAAGTATAGACTCCATACATGATACAAGATTGAATGAATACTTATAAGTTGACATGAAACCCTAATTTGGGTAACCCAATATAAGAGAAGAGTAACAAGTGTTATTACATGACATGAATGCACAACATAGATGCATGACATGGATGCATGATAGGGTTGCATGATAGGTTTGAGTGATAGGGTTGCACGATACACAACCCTAGACAATATGATAGCCCGATATGGTGATAAGTTGATACCCCTTAAGTATCATGGGCGACACATGTATATGCCATGTGCCCGACATAATCAACCCTAACCCGACATGGATGTTGCAACCTAATGTTTGATGATGTAGCCCAATATGGTTTGGTTCCCTACACTCCAATTGACTTGTATATTGGGTTGAGTCCGATATGGCAAACCCCAACCCGTCATGGCAAACCCTAGATGGTGACTAGCTCGATAGGGTGATTGAATGTATTTCTAGCCCAACATGGTGATGGGTTGATACATCATAAGTATCATGGGCAACACATACATATATCTTGTGCCCGATATGAGGTCAAGAAGGTACCTCATGCCCGATATGGAGACAAGTGCAAATCCTAGCCCGATATGGTAAATGTCTATACACCTACAACCTGATATGGTGAACATATGCACATGATTTAACCTTATACACCTTGTAAAGGTAAGGGCAAGACACTCTTAGGAGTGATGAGTGTGACACCAAGTAATGGTGTGGATAATACCTTGATAGGTGAAACACCTAGAGTGGTTGATAATGGTTAATCCTATATCAATAATGCCTTAACTCAAGATGAGTTCATATCATTAATGATGGTTGAATAATTCAATTGTGTGACTTATGACCAATACATTACATGATAAATGTGATAGGTTGGTGCTTAAAGTATTAGGATGGGAAATACCCTAATACAACATAAGTGATGAACTTAAGTAAGATAAAATTGATGAGGGAAGTGATACATCAAGGCATGATAGATATCACATCCAGCACTCCAAGGTTGATACGCCTTAATGCACCTCAAATCCAATATACTTGGATGAGTAATACATGAAGTGTGTTATGTCAATTATTACATTGAAATGTAATGAGTTTGATGCACTTTGATAAGTGTGGGCTAACATACATTGAGAAAGGATTAATCCAAGTTAATAAAGTATGATGTAGTCATACCCTAGTAAGGATGAGAGACGAACTCATACCTTGTGTTGATGATTCATTTAATGATAAATGATGAGAATAAATAAGTATGATTGAATACTTATGATATCAATGTTTGCTCCTAGATGTGTGGAGCAATGAATTAGGGTTTTATCATTGATAATATGATCTTGAACACCTAAATGGTTAATAATGGAAAACCCTAACCCTAATGAAGGGTAATGATATGTAAGAGAAACCCTAATCGATAAGAAAGGGAAACCCCTAACCCTAATGATGGGAAGGTTGTATTTCTCTTATTGCATAAGCCTTGTAAGGCATGTTAAATACTCACATAACAAGTAGTATGTGAATAAGTTGTTTCCTAGTAAGAGGTGACAAGATGTGAATGGCCTTGTGAGCCATGTGAATAAGTTGTTGCCTAGTAAGAGGTGACAAGATGTGAATGGCCTTGTGAGCCATGTGAATAAGTTGTTGCCTAGTGAGAGGTGACAAGATGTGAATGGCCTTGTGAGCCATGTGAATAAGTTGTTGCCTAGTGAGAGGTGACAAGATGTGAATGGCCTTGTGAGCCATGAGAATACTTGTACAACAAGTGAAATGAATACCTTGGTCTAAGGACCTAGAGGTAATGGTTACCAGTTACAGAGGTAACAATGTTATGTGATGAATTCCCAGTGATACGATAAGGGACTGAGATCCCAAGTATCATATGTTTTAAAGATTTGAAAAGTACGTGATAGATGTATTATACCTTTCTTTGTAGCATTTGTCATAATAATTCTTGTGTGAAAACTTGACTGATGCTAAAAGAATATGGTAGTGCACTTAATTAATCAAGTGGAATCTCATCATGTAGTGCCCTGACCATAGATCCATTCGGCGCCAGGTCCCTCCCTGAATGGTGAAACGGGTTACTCCGCGGCATAACCCGGAGACCGCATATTTTTGAATATGCGGGGGTGATGGGCAAAAATATCTGTACGCCCTAATGTTGGATTGACGTGAGATAAACACGAGATCTATCAATCCTTCATTATATGTGTCGGGATGGATGTATCACGAATATCCCGAAGATGAAGGTCGGGATGGATGTTAGATAAACACGAGATCTTTCTCTCCCGAAGAGAGTACAGTTGACGTTGTATCTCTACATAGAGAAGTTGCCAGTATACCCTGGAAAGCTATTTAGCAGTGACACGAGATGTCCTGCTTGTGGTCTCGGACTGGTCGAGACGGGTGAGGTCTTGGCAGCCGGCTCTGCCATTGACCTTGTATGGTACCGATTTTGACTTCGCAGTGGTCGGTTGGAGATGAGCGGTATACCTCATCTCCTCAGGGCTTAAGTGTGATTGTAAAGTGTAATCAGCCGCCTAGCATGTTTGCTTAAATACGGAAATCATTTGACTGATGTTACATTTCTTTTATACATCCTTAGTGGATAGATGTTATTTATGTTTCTTTACATTCCTTGCAAAAGCAGATAGATGATTGATAACTCTACCATGGGTAGATGCAATGTTCTCCTTAAGGAAGGAGATTACAACATTTTTTTCATATAATGAATTATCCTGCTTATTAATATAAAAAGAACCTCTGCTCAGTTTATAATTACTTAATTTGTGATAATAATATGGTTGGCGGAGAGTTATATCTCTCGCTGGGGCATTTTTCAGTTGTCTCACCCCCGTGGGACCCAAATTTTTAGGTGGACGTGCACGAGGAGGTGAAGACCTTTTTGCATAGGAGGATCAACAGTTGAGGCAGCAGTGACAACTCAGGTTGAGTGTAATGTCTGTCATGTCTTGTAGATATGAGTCCTATGTGTCGTCTCTGTACTCTCATGTCCTTGGAATTGGTTCGTACTGGTTTTATGATCAATAAGAGATTTTGGCTTACGTGCCTCAAGGTTTTATGTTGCTCATGTATAGTTTGGTAAAGCAATTGTTATATGTTATTCTCGAGATGAGATGTACTGAATATGTACAATGTGGATAATGGTGTATATAAGGTTTTGGACCTTTCAGTAAGAGTTTTCTTTGGAATGGATCTCTTTTACAAAAATAGTTTAAATTTTTAGTGATTTTTGTTAATCCGTTTTTTATGTTTATTCCGCTTAATTAGTAACGATTTGTTCGTCGGTCGTTACACATGACATACAGGAGATCATGATTTTAAGATCACCATACACCGTACCACCAAGATAATAAGTGACAGTAGTACTTTGGATGCCTAAGATGAAGTTGCATGTGGTATGTTGACATGCAAGCCAGGAGGTGAAGGACGGACACCAATAACCCAACATATTGATATAAGGAATAAAGAGTCCCCGAGAGGGAATGGGAGTTCATCACTATGGATGATGTGGAAAGTCTCCCCTTGACCAAGGAAGGTCATGATGCAATATGGGTTATGGCAGATAACCTTACCTAGATGACATGAGAAAGAAAGAGTTCGGTCAAGGGACAGATCTGGTTGGATTACACATGAGAGAGAGAGTTCAACTACACCATGATGCGAGTTCAAAATTCTTGAATATGACCTAAAGGTTCACCTCTGTAAGGTGGAAGTAGGTGCATGAAGAACTCGATGTTAGTACAGTTTATCACCCCTAACTAATGGTTAGTATGATCTAGATTAGAAGAGCATGTGTGCTCATTCTAGGTGATACAAAGAGACAGTTCTTGTCCTTTGTACGATGTGATGATAACCACCATAGCCAGTATCGGGACATAAATAAGCTTTGTAAGGGAGGTTGTGTCGTTCACCACTTCATTAAGATGATGTTGGTGAATGGACCTCACGAAGGTCAAAAAAGGACCCCAGTGTGTGCAGATGAATTTCGCTTTGATCGTGCAATGGCTGAAAGGAGCCCAGGGATGACATAAGTCGTAGGCTGATGCAAAGTAGATTGACATACAGTTCACTGTGGGGGAATATGTGACATGAAAATCCGACCCCTCTGAGTTATAGCTAAGAGAGTTCATTCCCCGATGCATGGGTTCTTTTGACATGGTTTGGTGGAGAAGGTTAAGTTTGCCCTTACCCCTCAAGATAATGTGATATGTGATGAGTTCCATGTGTCCAATTTAGAGCACTATGTGAGGTACCCAGGCCATGTGCTGAGCAATGAACCTAGTGAGCCCCAAGGGAGGCTAAAATGACCTGAGTCACCTTTGAGTTTATAGATGCCAAGGTGAAAGAACTCAGAGAAAAGGATATGTGCTGATAAAGCTTCTTTGGAAGCACCATGGATAAGGTAAAGCCACATAGGGGCCGATGATGGACATAGAAAAGTCTTATCCTGAATTGTTTGTTTGCTTGATGGAATTTCGGGGACAAAATTCTTATAAGAGGGGAAGGATGTTACAACCTCATTTTTGCATCTGTTTTCATGCAATGATTTTATGATTTGGACTAATTAAAAAGGATGTATGCTTTTCTTCAAGGAAGGGGTTTCTTTGAAAATATCCCTTTTGATAGGAATTTCGTGATTCCTATTATTAGTTAAATCCATTAATGGATATAAAAGAGAAGAAAGGAGGAAAAGTCCAAATAATGGAAAAAGGATACAAGAAAATGAATAAGAAGCAAAATAATTATGAGAAATACATGGAAATCTCTAGAATGTGGCATTAATGGCCACAATTGAATAAATTTTGTTTATATGTAATTTCTAATAAAGGAAATAGGAAAAGAAATGTCATCATAAATTATAAGGATATTATAAGGTGCCTTTTGGGGTACCAACTAAGTAATTTGTAATCAATTGTGGATAAATGTTTTACCATATTGACGAAATAATAAGTAAAACCATGTAAGCATCCCCTATGTTTTTTTTTGTAATAAGAGAGAAAAAGGAAATAAATCAATTAAGGGAAGAAAAGGATGTATTGACTACTTTCCAAAGAAGAGTCCTAACTACATACAACTTGGGAATCACGTTAAGGATCTCTATACCTAAAACTATATAAGCAGTAGTAAAGAGATCGGGGGAAAGACATTGTCTTCGCCTCTGATGCAAGGATTTTGAGTCGCATTTATAGACCTATTTTACATGCATTTATGTGTTTATTAGTCACTTTTTGTGGTTAGTATGGCATGATTCATTCGCTTGAGTCTATAATATCATTTCGTATCAAATCTCTCATATTTTATCGTTTTGGTCATAAATGATCATATTGATATGTTCTAGCATAGCTGATTTGGATTTGTTTTGCAATTTCAGAAAAAATGAGTATACACAACTGTCGATACCATCGACCTGTGTCGATGGTATCGACACAGTCACAGTGAGACAGCCGCAAGGAGCCAAGATGAATCGATACTATCGACATTGAAGTCGATGGTATCGAGATACCTTCAGCGAGACAGAAATCAACTTGTCGATACTATCGACACAAAAGTCGATACTATCGACGTTCTACAGCTTCAGTGTCAGAAAGGTGAAAAAACTGACGCCTAAAATGTCGATACCATCGACCCGCGTCGATGGTATCGAGTCTGAATCAGTCAGAATGTCAAAGAAAAAGGAAAACTTGCTGATATCGACGCCGTTAGATTAGTTTGTGTTCTAGATCGGCCCGAATCCAACGGTGGGGATATTTCGACGATCTAATTTGGTGTTTATACCTAATGACGGTGGGGAGGAGCAATCTATCACGTCATTAGCTGTTGCACAAGTCCCCAGGAGGTGTGGAGAAGCGAACGGAGCCCAGAAGCACGTCCCGACCATTTCGAGAGCCAAAGAAGACATTTTCCACCGCCGGAAGGCTGTAGATTGTGCACTCTACATCGAGGAACGCTTGGATCTTCTCCGTTCAGGGGTTTACATCACTTCATCCACATTTTCTCCATGGTTTCCCTTTCTTCCATCATGTCTTCCTTTGAGATGAACATGCGGGGCTAATCCCCTTTGTCTTTAGGACCGGGAGTATCCTGGGTAATCGTTGTATGACATTGTTATCATAGTAATTCATATTTTGTCTCTTAAATCCGTGGTATGATTTCATTTTCTCCATTATATCATTATGATTGATCACCCTAATGATAATCTAATGCCTTTAATTGCTTTGAAAGAAGAATTAATGGTTGAAAAGAGACGAAATTCGCATTAATTTGAACAAGGTGATGTACGGTTAATGGTGGAAACCCAGAGTTTGGTCTTCATGTACCTAGTTTAGGGTATAGGTTACTACGACCGTGGAACCGACCTAGATTTAGGTAGTGAATTGTATCACAACAGTGAACAATTCCGACTACAGGCCACTACCCAGAATGAGAGACGAGTGTGATTAACTATATAGAAATCAATACAACGGGAACCTGCGGTGAAACTGTAATCCTAAAGATTCCCATCTAATTTGATTAAACTAAATATTTAATCGATTGCTTTGTTTTCTTTTATTTTTCAATCAACTCTCAAAACCTTTTAATTGGTCTAGCTGATCACGAGTAGTTAGTAAGTAGTCTACCGATAGTTCAGTATCCATGTGTTCGACTCGGGCCTCATAAAGGCCTATATTACTCTGACGTGTACACTTGTGTTATACGCACGGTAAAAATGTGTCAAGTTTTTGGCGCTGTTGTCGGGGACACGGCAACTGTCGGCACTACGAGTGCTTCAAGCGGCCACTCTAAGCCACTTTTTATTGTTATTTTTATTTTTGAAATTCATCGTTCATCTTTCATATTTGGTAATCGTCTAGCACTGTACTGAATCAAATTTATTACCTTGCAGGTACCAGTGCATGGTGAAGATGCGTAGTACAGACTACGTACAGTCATCACCAGAGGTCCCGTTCTGGGGATCAGATGACGAGGAGAACAACATTCAAGATCAACCTGAGGATATAGATTCGGACTCTGAACCAGAAGCTATGGCTGAGGAACAGACAATCTGGGAGAAGATCAAGGCGTCTTCTGCATCTGCATCGAAAGGGTCGATCAAGAGGTAGGCTATCAACATTCCCAATCATAAGATCGACCCAGGCCTAATAAATTTGGTCAAATCAAACGCATTTCGTGGGCTTAAAAATGAAGATCCGGTGACTCACATTAGCCAGTTCGTGGAGAACTGTGATATGATCAAAATCGACAGGTTCCCACAACAGACACTCTATTTGAAATTATTTCCTAGATCGCTAGTGGGAAATGCCCGATAATGGCTGCATAACTTGTACGACAAGTATGTGGAGTCGTGGGATCATATGGTCGAGGTGTTCTTCAAGAGATTCTTTCTGCCCAAGAAGACTAATGATCTTGTAAGAAAGATCCAAAACTTCAGCTAGAAAGCCGGGGAGACGTATTCTGAGACTTAGGAACATTTTCAGATAATGCTGAGGAGGTTCCCACATCATGGGCTAGACAAGGAGAAACAGGTCAAGATTTTCTATTTTTCTCTTTCTGAGCATGATAGAAGCAACCTGGATTCAGTAGGTTTGGGGTTCTTCTTGAACAACACTGGCACTAGGTGTTGGGAGATCTTGAAGAATATGGCAAAAAAGCAGTCTTGGGGTGATAGAGATGCACCCGAACAGGTTCGAGTAGCAGGTGAGTCAAAGGCAATCAAGGAGCTGAATGAGAAGATGAACCTTTTAGCCAAGAAATTGCTAGCAAAGGAAGACGTCGGATCTGATGATGAAGCACAGGTGAAATTTATGCGCCAGCAATAGGGGTACAGAAACAATGATTATTCTTGGAGGAAAGATAAGAAATTTTCATGGAAGGACCCAAACAATTTCCTGCAAGACCCCGATGCAAAACCACAACCGCTGGTAGAGGACAAGAGCAATGAGTTTCTCAATCAAGTAATCAAGCAGAATCAAGAACTCATGAGTACGTTTGGTCAGTAGATTAAGCAACAAGGAAAATTTATGAATCAATTTGGGCAGACCTTACAAAGTCATGGGGCTCAGATGAGAACTATGGAGACATCGTTAGCACAGTTAGCAGTTGAGATAGCAAATATGAAAAAGCCAACACAACAAGGTTTTCCCAGAAATACAAATGATCCAGGAGGAAATCAGCAAGCCAAGGCAATTTTGTTACGGAGTGGAAAGAAGATTTTAAACCCCAGGGCTGATGAACCGAGCACACCCCAGCTAGAAACCACAGGTGAGGCCACAAAGGAGGTTACAATCACATAGCCGATAGAGGATGTGGTAGAGGATACCACACCAGAACCCATTTTTGAGGGAGATATGTAAAAGAGGACACCATATGTGCCGCCACATCAGCAGGCACAGACTGTCCCAGTCTCATATCCAAACAGTTTGAAGGCCAAGAAAGTGGATGCTCAGTTCAAGAAGTTCCTAGATGGCTTTAGGAAACTTTCTGTCGACATTCCGCTGTTAGAATCAATAGAGCAGATACCCTCTTATGGCAAGTTTCTAAAAGATATAATCACAAAGAAGATGAAGATTCCTGATACCGAGGTCATGGTTCTGAAAGAGCAAGTGAGCGCCTTCATTATGGGCACATTGCCACCTAAAAGACAAGATACAGGCTGCTTCAATATTTCATGTTACATCGATAAGGTGAAGTTTGGCGAAGCATTGTGTGACTCCGGGGCAAATATCAATTTGATGCCTCTTTCTACTTTCAAGAAGCTGAGACTTAAAGAATCGAGACAAAGCAACATGACGATTCAGTTAGCAGACAATTCCGTGGTTAATTCGTATGGTATTTGCGAGGACGTTTTGGTTAAAGTTGACATGTTTGTATTTCCAGTAGATTTTGTGGTAATGAAAATGCAAGATGAATAAGGAAATGAGCTACTCCTTAGAAGACCCTTCCAAGCTACTACAAATATGATACTAGAAATGGGAAGAGGTTGTCTGACTTTAGGAATCACGGATGACCGATTTGAAATGGTTATGCCCACAAGTACAACACAATCCAAGGCAAAGGAGCAGTGTCGCATGGTGAAACATTTTGATCAGAACATTTCTCTTTGTCTAGGGAAGCCATTTCTAGATATGGCACATGTAATGACCAAAGTAGATAAGGGGACATTGGTTGTAGACATTATGGAACAGACCAAAGTTGTTTCTCTTTGCAAAGTTGTGGGTTTTCCAAATGATGAAGATGAGGAAATTCCTCTTTCTACTGAAGATGATGCGATAGCAAGTTATGTCCTTGATGCATATCCAGAACTTCCCCTTGAAGCTTGTCAACACAATGCATGACTAGATGAGAAGCAAGTAATTACAAGAATGCATCAAGATGCTTAAAGTGCTTTTGTGCAACTATGCCAAGTATTATGAAGATCTTGGGCCCCTCCCACCACCGCTTCAATCATCATTGATCAGTCCACCAGAGTTAGAACTGAAGCCACTGCCTCCCCATTTGAAGTATACATTCTTAGCCGATGGTGAAAGACTATCGGTGATTATTTCAGCATATCTGAGTGTCGATGAAGAGCAGCAATTGCTAATCGTGTTGAAGAACCACCGTGGTGCATTCGGGTGGTTAGTTGTGGATATTAAGGGGATCTCCCCTACACTTTTCCAGCACAAGATCCGGCTCGAGGAAGGAGCCAAACCTATAATCCAGCCACAACGTAGACTCAATCCAAGCATGATGGAGGTAGTCAAGAAGGAGGTGATCAAGCTCCTTTCTGTCGGCATCATTTACGCTATCTCCGATTCGACGTGGGTAAGCCCCACACAGGTAGTCCCTAAAAAGGGGGGAATCACTGTCACTCACAACTTGTTAAATGAGTCGGTCACGACCCGACTGGTAACCGGGTGGCGTGTGTGCATTGACTACCATCGATTGAACTCTGCTACATTAAAGGATCATTTTCCTCTTCCGTTCATCGATCAAATCTTAGAGCGACTGGCTGGTCGATCTCATTTTTGTTTTCTAGATGGCTACTCTGGCTACAATCATATCTTCATTGATCCTAAGGACCAAGAGAAGTCTACCTTCACCTGTCCCTACGGAACATTTTCATACCTCCGTATGCCTTTTGGCTTGTACAACGCACCAACAACCTTTCAACGCTGCATGCTTGCCATTTTCTCTAATATGGTTGAGCGCTGTTTAGAGGTCTTCATGGATGATTTTTCCATCTATGGTGTGTCATTTGATGAGTGCTTGTATAATTTGGATAAAGTTTTACAACGATGTGAGGACACACATTTAGTTCTCAACTGGGAAAATTGCCATATGATGGTTAGTGAAGGAATTGTGCTTGGACATAAAGTGTCTAGCAAGGAGCTGGAGGTGGATCCAGTTAAGATTGAGGTTATTTCAAAATTACCCCCACCTAATTCGGTTAAAGGGGTAAGGAGTTTTCTCAGTTATGCGGGATTTTATCGCCGCTTTATCAAAGATTTCTCGAAAATCGCTAAACCATTGTCTGAACTGCTTGAGAAAGATGTGATGTTTGACTTTAATGAAAAGTGTTTGCATGCTTTTAATGTACTCAAGGAGAAATTAATTTCTGCACCGGTTGTTCAAACGCCGGATTGGACAAAGCCTTTCGAGCTAATGTACGATGCTTCAAATTTTGCGGTAGGGGTTGTTCTCGGGCAACGTTTTAAAAACAAACCCGCTGTGATTTTCTATGCATCCAAGACTTTAAACGAAGCACAACTTAACTACACCACAACTGAAAAGGAACTTCTCACCGTCATTTTTGCATTCGAAAAATTTCGGCAATACCTAGTAGGGTTAAAAGTTGTGGTATGGACGGACCACGCCGCCATAAAATATTTGATGGAAAGGAAAGATGCCAAACCTAGATTGATTAGGTGGATCTTATTGTTACAAGAATTTGACATTGAAATTAAAGATAAGGCGGGGATTGAGAATGTGGTTGCGGACCACTTGTCTAGGTTAGAGCGGGTAGATGAGAAAGATATTAATATACCTATTACCGAGACATTTCCTGATGAGCAAATCCTTTCTGTAAAATCCAAGGATCCATGGTTTTCATATATTGTTAATTATCTTGCCTGTAAAATAATCCCAGATGATTGGACTTATCAAGAGAAAAAGAAATTTTTCCATTCTTTGAGATATTATTTCTGGGATGATCCCATTTTGTTGAAGCAATGCAGGGACGGCGTTTTGCGCAGGTGTGTACCGGAGATAGAATATGACAGTGTACTTAGTCATTGTCACACACTACCAACCGGTGGTCATCATGTGAGTTCAAGAACGGTGGCCAAGGTGCTAGAGAGTAGTCTTTATTGGCCTACACTCTTCTGGGACGCCTACGACTATGTGTGAAGATGTGATTCCTGTCAAAGGGCAGGTAATATTTCTAAGCGGCAAGAGATGCCCCTCAACGTGTTTCAAGAAGTTGAGGTATTTGATCTTTGGGGATCGATTTTATGGGACCCTTTGTGTCCTCGAACTCTAATTTATACATTTTACTTGTTGTTGATTATGTATCGAAGTGGGTAGAGGCAATACCCACAAGGACTAACGACGTTGTTGTAGTGTGCAGGTTTGTAAAAGATCACATTTTCTGCAGATTTGGTGTGCCAACGATGATTATTAGCGATGGAGGCACCCATTTCAAGAATTAAAAGTTTGTTGCATTATTAAGAAAATATGGGGTGAAACATAATGTTGGTACCCGTACCACCCGCAGACACAAGGGCAGGTCGAGGTGTCAAACAGAGAAATTAAGAAAATTTTGGAGCGCACCGTGGCTTTGACAAGAAAGAATTGGAGTACTCTTCTACCAGATGCATTATGGGTGTATAGGACCGCATTTAAGACACCTATAGGCACTACGCCTTTTAGGTTGGATTATGGGTGGGTCTGCCATTTACCGGTAGAGTTGGAACACAAGGCGCACTGGGTGTTAAGGAAGCTTAATTTGACTTATGATGAGGCAGGGAAGAAGGGAATGCTAGACCTGAATGAGTTGGACATGCTGCAGATGAACGCCTATGAAAACTCACAGATTTACAAGGAGAGAAAAAAACTAATTCACGATCGACACATTCAACTGTGTGTCTTCAAAAAGGGAGATCGTGTGTTATTGTTCAACTCGAGGTTGAAGCTGCATCTCGAGAAATTGAAATCCCGGTGGAGTGGACCTTTTATTGTGGAGGAGGTACGACCACATGGTGCCATCTTGGTGCGCGATGGAGAGACGAAATTTCTAGTTAATGGACAAAGGTTGAAGCTTTACTTTGGCGAGGACTACCAGAGGAAAGTGCATGAGGTCAAACTCATAGCACTTAAGGATGCAAGATGAGCTTGAGTTTGTCTAGCCTAAGATGTTAAAGAAGGGTGTTTGTTGGGAGGCAACCCAACCATTGGTAGTCTCTTCATTTTCTTTCACATTTACAAGTTAGTTTGGTTTACTATTGTTTTCAGTGTAAAAATGATACCTTGATCGTTTGTTCAGTGTGTAGGATTGAGGCAGAGTCGATACTATCGACCATTGTGTCGATGGTAGCGACATGGGTACAGGGAACCGGCTGAAGAAATTTTTCTGAGTCGATACCATCGATGGACTCATTGATGATATCGACATACCAACAGTGACGCCGAAGAAAAAGATGCCACGGGGTCGATAGTATCAACAAGGATGTCTATACTCACGAGATCCCTGAAGATTTATAGAATATTTTGTCTCAGTAAAGTCGATATCGCGTCGATGGTATCGACACAACAACAGCAAGAAAGTGGCATCTGGGCCTCACGAGGGTTATTGATCCATGCAGAGTTGATACCATCGACGGCCTCGTTGATGGTATCGACGTGACACGTCGGCGATCTGCGAGAAGAAATCAACGGCGGCCGCTAAATCAAGGAAGTCGATCTGTGGGATGGGTCGATACTATCGACCTGTGTCGATAGTATCGACGCATCATTGATCTGGGCCCCCACATCAAGCAATCGACAATCGTCGATACTAGAGAAGACACAGATTTTGCTACAGGTGTCGATACCATCGACACCCCCGTCGATGGTATCGACAGAGCAACAACAACGACGGGTTCAGTTATAAAAGGAAGGATTGTTTCTCCAATCTCTTCACACCTTTGGAGTTTCTTCCTTCCACTTGTGCATTGAGCATCGTTGTGCGACTGGAGGCCTTCATCGAGCATCCAAGGATCGGAATATCTTCACTAAGCTCTGCACCGAGCGGAGATTGTCTTCTTCGACCATCACCGAGCTCTATTTCTTATTCCCCTCTCTCTGTGATGATGGTACAGACGGAAGGAGCTTCTTCTTCAAGGGTGGCCCCGATGGAGATTCCAATGTTTGTTCCTCCACCACCCGGATTCATTCCTCGTCTGAGGATTATTCATCCTTCGACGGAAGTACGGAAGATATATGAGGAGTTGCTCAAGTGGAAAATCGAGCCAACCGGATACGTCGATCAAACCATGATCTGTGACCTTGGGTTCGAGGCCAATCTTGCTTATGTCCTTCAAGGGAAAATGCATCATACGAACAGGAGGTCTGACGAGGTCTAGTTTCACGCTGAAGGCCACCCCTTTTTCAGCGAGTGGCCGACCTACAAGGAGTTAATGGCAGAGTTTATGGCATCACTAGATATATGTGTCATGCCTAACGACCTCATCGCCACCGATCGGGAATGGATCAAGGGCCGCGTTTCTTTCCGGCTCTACAACAACAATTACAATCTCACCCTCTAGCAATTCAATGCAATTTACAACTGGTACCATTCTCCGAATCAGCACAGGAGACCGGACAACCGGACAGATTATGATGACATCTTTTCTCAGCTGGTGACCGCGCCTCCAGGCAAGTCTGTCAGCTATCATAATGCAGTCGTTGCTGACTTTGAGCATCCATTTGTGTAGATTTTGCATCGCATATTGTGTACTATGTTATTTGCTCGAGGCGATCTTTCGCTCAGTAAATTTCAAGAGACAGATTTGTTCTTTTTGTATAAGTTGTTAAAGCAAGAAGAGTGCAATTGGGGTGTGTTTTTCTTGACGTGTGTGCTGGCCGTGCAGAGGAGTAAAAG
The DNA here is from genome assembly GCA_963693085.1 of Alisma plantago-aquatica. Lineage (NCBI taxonomy): Eukaryota > Viridiplantae > Streptophyta > Magnoliopsida > Alismatales > Alismataceae > Alisma > Alisma plantago-aquatica. Next base: position 507,675,335 of record OY856411.1, on the reverse strand, counting down.
GAAAGCTCCTATCCACTTTGGGGGGCTTATCACACTGCTTTCTCTATACCTTGGGTTGGATTTTTCCCAACTCACTCCATTGTCCAACAAAAATAAAGTCAACCTGCATCATCTACACCGCTCCAATCTTCTTACGCTCCGTGATGGCGTGGCCTATGCACAATGCCATGTCAACCAGGAGTACCAGGAGTGTGCGCTTCCCGATCCCGTCTTCAACATCCAGGGAGCGTAGCATTTTCGGTGGCCCATCATAGCCATTGACGACTCTGATGAAGAAGAAGACGATGGTAACGACGACGATAATGCCGACGGTGATGAGCAAGAAGAGGAAGAGGAGGCCTTCACTCCTCTTCGTTCACGAGTGGCACCGCGGAAGTGTCCCCACTTCCACCCGGGTGCATCATCATCTTCGCAGCCTCTGCCACCTCAGCCCTCTCAACAAGGAGAGGATGCATATTCTATGCAGGGAATGTATTCTATGCTGCAGGAGATCCAGCAGACGCAACAGCGGCACACTATGTCATTTGTTGATATTTAGGAGACTACAAATCGGCTCTATGTTAATCAGCAAGCTATCTTTGAGAATGAGCGTCAGCTGTTCGCCAATCAAAAACAGGTCTATGACCGGTTGGGAAGGATCGAGCAGCAGCAACAGCCGTTCTACGATAATTATTGGAGTCAGAACTACTTTGGGGGATATCTGCAACTGCCACCCATGCCTCCCCCCTGTATGACCCAAATTTCCAGGGGCAGTATCCATCATGGGATCCCACCGCCCCGCAGTACCCGCCACCACCTGAACAATGATTGGTATCACTGTTCCACCTTTTAAGATTATTTTTTACTATGAGGCCATAGTCGAATTCAAGCTTAGGGGGGGAGATGGAACAGTTTCTATCTTTTTCTATCTTTTATTTTTAGTTTTCATCATTCATTGTCTTTTCTGTTTTTCTAGCAATTTTCTTAGTTTTTAGGATCCACATTCTATCTAGTGTAATCGTGGATGTCTATACAAATGTGTCATCTCTTTGTTTGTCACATGGGAGTCAGGGGTCAATTTGAAATTTTTAATGAATTTGCAAGCTTTCTTTGTTTGAATTTGAGCATATGACTTATGAAAATAATTGGGTTTGTCAACTTTAAAACATAAGACCACAACTGTACATGCCTATGATTCAAGAAAAGAGGACGAAATTGGATGTTGAGCCTAAACATATCAAATGGTAATGAGACTTTAATCTGAAATGAAAGAGAGAAACCTCTTGATTTTACACATGTCAGTAAGGAGGGACATATAACATCTTCCAATGGTTATGTTAATTAATCTTGTGATCTAACCACTTCATCTCATCTATACTCCACCATAAGAATTGGGAGCACTATACAGTTTGTCATCTTTTGGTTGCATGACATGTAGTTAAGATTGCATTGTAGTTAGTGTTTACTTTGGTTGCATAAAAAATTTTGCATTATAATCCTGCATTCACAAATTGTAGAGTGCATGTCAATGTTATTTTAGTTGCATTTTGCATAACTTGAATCATCTTGTATATGATGTGCCTTGCTTCTTCTGAAAATAAAAGACTTGTTTCATACTCTCTGGAAAAAAAATAGTAGTTATGAAAATAAGCCCAAGACAAAGATGTGTGAATGTCAGCTTAGTTCATGAAGCAAAGGGAGGGCTGAAAAAGAAAAAAAATAAGTAAGTGAAAAATCAGAGGGAGAAAGGAACTTGTTCACATGCATAATAAGAAGAACAAGAATATGTGTAGGTTTGTAGATATTCTGTCTCTCGTTAAGATAGAATGATAGTGCATGCATCATTCCACCTAAAATATAGCATTAGGGCATTTTCACGTGCATTTTGCATCATGATAGGTCATTAATTTTTGTATTGCATGATTGACTGTTATGTGTTTCCATTTCTTCCACAGCCACCTATTCCATCCACCCGTTGCTCGAATTGGTAGGCCACTCGTGATTATCTCCTCACTCATTAATATCAGGAGAGCTACTTCCATCTAGATGGTAGTTAGGAAACGAGCAACGTAGATAGAAGATCACAAAGATGCACCAAGTCTGAACTGGAGGATTTTATTATATTAACTGCCTTATTTGATAGTGTTCATCAATCTTGGGGTGGATATCTCTTATGGATGATCATTGTCGCCTAGAGGGTAATTATCATTCTGTGGTCAGTAAGGGTCGATATGTGAATGTCTGGCGGGGATCATATGGCAATGTCTGTTGTGATAATATGTTCTTTAGTTGACCCTCGCAATTTTATTCTATAGTTTTGCTGCTCAAGGACGAGCTAGGTTTAAGCTTAGGGGAGTTTGATGTGAGGATTTTGAGTCGCATTTATAGACCTATTTTACATGTGTTTATGCGTTTATTAGTCACATTTTGTGGTTAGTATGGCATGATTCATTCGCTTGAGTCTATAATCTCATTTCGTATCAAATCTCTCATATTTTATCTTTTTGGTCATAAATGATCATATTGATATGTTCTAGCATAGCTGATTTGGATTTGTCTTGCAATTTCAGGAAAAACGAGTATACAAAGTTGTCGATACCATCGACATGTGTCGATGGTATCGACACAGTCACAGTGAGATAGCCGCAAGGAGCGAAGATGAGTCGATACTATCGACATTGAAGTCGATGGTATGGAGATACCTTCAGTGAGCCAGCAATCAACCTGTCGATACTATCGACACAAAAGTCGATACTATTGACGTTCTACAGCTTTAGTGTCGGAAAGGTGAAAAAATCGATGCCTAAGGTGTCGACACCATCGACCCGCATCGATGGTATCGAGTCTGAATCAGTCGGAATGTCAAAGAAAAAGGAAAACTTGCTGATACCCTGGCGGGTCGATACCATCGACCCACGTCGATGGTATCGACGCCGCCAGATTAGTTTGTGTTCCAGATCGGCCCGAATCCAACGGTGGGGATATTTCAACGATCTAATTTGGTGTTTATACCTAATGACGGTGGGGAGGAGCGATCTATCACGTCATTAGCTGCTGCACAAGTCCCGAGGAGGTCTGGAGAAGCGAACGGAGCCTAAAAGCATGCCCTGACCGTTCCGTGAGCCGAAGAAGACGTTTTCCACCGCCGGAAGGCTATAGATTGTGCACTCTACATTGAGGAACGCTTGGATCTTCTCTGTTCAGGGGTTTACATCACTTCATCCACGTTTTCTCCATGTTTTCCCTTTCTTCCATCATGTCTTGCTTTGAGATGAACATGCGGGGCTAATCCCCTTTGTCTTTAGGACCGAGAGTAGCCCGTGTAATCGTTGTATGGCATTGTTATCATAGTAATTCATATTTTGTCTCTTAAATCTGTGGTATGATTTTGTTTTCTCCATTATATCATTATGATTGATCACCCTAATGATAATCTAATACCTTTAATTGCTTTAAAAGAAGAATTAACAATTGAAAAGAGACAAAATTCACATTAATTAATAAATCCCTTGAACAAGGTGATGTACGGTTAATGGTGGAAATCTAGAGTTTGGTCTCCATGCACCTAGTTTAGGGTATAGGTTACTACGACCGTGGAACCGACCTAGATTTAGGTAGTGAATTGTATCACGACAGTGAACAATTCCGACTACAGGCCACTACCCGGAATGAGAGACGAGTGTGATTAACTATATAGAAATAAATACAATGAGAACCCACGGTGAAACCACAATCCTAAAGATTCCCATCTAATTTGATTAAACTAAACATTTAATCGATTGCTTTGTTTTCTTTTATTTTTATTTTATTTTTCAATCAACTCTCAAAACCTTTTAATTGGTCTAGATGATCGCGAGTAGTTAGTAAGTAGTCTACCGATAGTTCAGTGTCCCTGTGTTCTACTCAGGCCTCATAAAAGCCTATATTACTCTAACACATACACTTGCGTTATACACACAGTAAAAATGTGTCAGACTCCCCATGGAACCATCCCCTACCCTGTAGGGCGGTAGCCGAGGATGCCAGGGATGAGTTCCTTCTCCATGGACAGACTTGGTGAGAGACCATGTTGGTGCCATCTGCTATGAGTGGACACCTAAGGACAATAGAGAGGATGGGAGTACCGAAACTCCTAGTACTGCAGTGCCAGTGTGTGAAGGCTGGGGGAAAGGTTCCCGCTCGCCTGCTCGACGGACACCCCTAAGCAAAACGGTGGCAAGGACAACCACCAGGTTTTGGCACATGGAAGGAAAACCTCTGATCGGGACTTGCTCCATGGCAGACCACGAACCAAACTAGGCTCGCAAGGAGGGAAGGTAGAATCTCTGGTGGGCGTCTCACCCGCCGCGTCGGAGGTGCAGGACTTTCAGGCTTGTTCATGCATGGGGGAGCAGCAAGCCATGGAGGGGAACCTCCGCGAGGGATGGCTGGACAAGGAAGGAAGGTTCGACCATGCATCTCCGATCTATGGTTGCTCAACAGAGAGTTGGGTGGAGGCGACGTGGGCGCCTCAAGCCCAGGCGTCGCGGATCGCCAACGTCACGTGGAACTGCAACCTCACGAGAAGAAAGAAGAACCTTGCCCAAAGACAATATCGCCCCTCGGGTGTCTGCAAATCATGATCGACTAGGAAGGGCAGAGATGTCCTTTCTACTCTAATCCCATTCGGCCTCCTAGTTGAGAATAATCTAGGTAAGTTGTTGATGTGTCATCTAATGATTGGTCTACATATAGTTATTCTTGCAAAATTCATAACTAATCACTGGTATCTCGGATTTATATAAATCATATATGAATTTTGCTCAGAAGAACATGAGGAATCCATTAAAAATATAAATGAAGCCTAATTCTAATTGAAATTCGAAAAGTAATGGAAGTTGTTAAGTTTAGTGTAATAGTGATTAAGAAACCCTATTTGGATATGATTAATGAGATTAGTAGGGTTTAATTTATGGTTAAAGTTGATATTAACTTGTTAATCATAAAGAGATATATTAAGATCAAAAAGGGTAAACTTTGCACGTAATTAGTTTAATTTAGAGTTTATGTGCATAAGTATGCTTGAAAAAGTACATAGAGTTATAATCTCTAATGATTTAATTAAGGAAAACCCCTTAGATTTGTTGATAGTCGGATTTAATGATGTTCTTTGGATAATTTAAGCCAATATTAACATGCTGTTAATAAAAGTGGAAATAGGATCTAAAAAGATGATCTTTTTATATAATTGGCTTAATTTAGGGTTTCGTGCATGAATATGCATTAATGAGCTTGAAAACCCTAATTTAGGTGAATATGTCTTTTAATTGTTTTAATTGTTCAAATCCATGAATAAAGAAGAGATATGATGAACCTAAGTCAATTTGAGTATAAAAGACCATTAAAATGGATAATTTGAGCAATTAGGGTTTATATGAGTAGAAAGAGTATTTTGGGGTTTGAGAAATTGATCTAAGAAACCCTAATGAATATTAATGAAACCTTAATTTGGATTGGAAACCCTAGAAAGTGAATCCAAGTCAATAAAGTAGATTTTTGGATAAAGTGTGTAGTAAATAGAGTACATATTCTTTTCAGGAATTATGAGATGGATTGAATTGCTTGCTTGGATTGCTTTCTTTGTTGGAATTGCTTAATGCTTGTGAAATCATCAAATCAGGTATGTGGTTACGCTTATGAATATCTCGATTTAGTTTTTTGAGGTTTACCGAAGTTTTCATCGATGTCATGAATTAATTGTTGGATGATTTTAATTCATGCAAACTATAATGTGGATATGACTATCACATAAGATATGTGTCTACTAGCTCAGATCCTGGTCCCCTCTGTGGCTTAATAGTTGACCTAGTACATGGCTACCTATGGGGTAGGTCCATCAGGTCATTGGATGACTTAGTACATGGCTACCAATGGGGTAGGTCCATCAAGTCACATTGAGTTAGATATTGGGCTACCTTCGGGTAGTGCCATGCGACTCTATTACCCTATGTATTGGCTACCTATAAGGTAGGACCATGGGGGTAATAATCTACCTAAAAGAGAGGTAGCATACAAGTCCACTACCTGGATAGCACAGAGTTAGGGGATAGGTAAGGATTGAGTAGTATGGCCTAAAATGTAATCTTAATTGTTAAATGATTAATTGCATGATTACGTTGTTAACATAGTTGCACATTAATTGTTCCCCCACATACCAGCTTCTATTGACCGACGTTTTGTTTGTCGGCATTTTAGGTACAAGTGAAAAGAACAAACAGTAAAGTGGCATATGTGGAATTAAATGAGAATTAAAGTGTAAAGGAGGATTAGTTAGATTAGTATTTGTGTGGATAGAAATTTAGAAATCCCAGTTTTCAAAAGGTATGCAAAGTTTTTATTTTTACCATATTTCAATATAGTTGGTAGAATTTAATAATTGTTATTGATTATTTTTCAAACCTTTGATCCGGGTTATTGGTTAATGGCTCTGACATTTCGGTCTCCCTTAATTGGGGGTTACCGGGAGGCGGGATCGTTACAGCAGGACTCGTAGGATCAAAGTCAACTTCTGCCTCATGAAGAGATCAAGGGCCCATGGTCTTCCCCGCGTGTCCATGGGGATGAATGGGCGCAAGAAACACGAGCCACCCGATTCTCTCCCAATCAAAGGAAACCTAAGATCTGACGGCCACCATTTTTTCAAAAAGAAAAAGGTAAATCATCTCTTTTGTCAGAAAATCAAGGAAATAGTTATATCTTGTAAAATTGATTAAAAATTCATTCTTTGGAAAAACATTACAAGTAATATATGTATTTTGATCAAAAAAATACAAGATACATGATAAAAATATGATCTTAGCCTATATCTTCTTCCAATTCGAAAGATGTTCAAAGTGGATATCTTTAATGCTTTTAATGGATCAAAACCCTAATTTGTGAATTTTGAAGAATCTAATAGATTTCGTTAATGTTTTTAATCAAATTTTGATCTATCATGAATAAAAGGAAAACCTTGGACTCATATAGATATTAAAATCCAAGATTCAAAGGATTAGGGTTTCTTTATGCATAAAGGTGTACTAAATGATGGAAATTAGGGTTTGTCAACCCAATAAACATAAAAGTGTCAAATATTCATCTTTTCACCTCTCTAACCCTAATTTGACTTAAAAAGGATAAAGATTGAGACTTTTGTATAAAGGCACCTTTTTGTAGCACAATCATGTGTATGGAACCTAAAGTAGGGTTTGTGGATTAAGAAAGTGGAAAGGAGCAATAATTGGACTAAAGGGGTAATATGGATAATGACATAAGAAAGTGGACATAAAAACCTAACTTGAGAATGAAGTCAGTCCTTTGATAGGATTTAGAATCATGTAGTGACACATGGATGTATGCCTTGAATTTCATGTTGACTTGCTTGGTTGATTGTGTGGTTAATTCTACTTATTCTTATTTAGACTGCAAATTCTCCCGAGATAGGTATGTGGTTATGCCTAAGATAATCTATTATAGTTTCACATGGTTTCTCAAAGATTTCCTCACATGGTTGAAGTTATATGCTTGCTTGTTTATTTCATTCCATGCAAACTTTAAAGTGACTATGACTATCACATCATATATGTACATGAAAAGCCCAAATCTAGTCCATCTCTAGATCTATGGAAAGGCCATCCACATGGATAGGGAAAGGCATATTTTGGTACCAACCTGAATAGGGGGTACATGAGAAGTCACCCGCCTCGATAGGGGGGGACATGATGAAGTCGTCCGCCTGAATAGGGGAATACAATGAATATTATAGTATGAGGCCCTGAGGGGTTGCGATAGAGGGTGGAGAAACCTAGATTGGGTAGTTATGATGAAAGTGTTAAATTTATTTTGTTAAAAAATAATTGTTGAATTATGTTGTTACCATTACTTGTGAGATTTTGTTTCCCCTACATACCAATGTGACATTACATATTGATCGACATTTTGATTGTCGACATTTTTAGGATAATCTTGCTGGAAATTGGACATTCAAAGAAAGAAGGCATTGAAAGCAAACAAATGAAGTAAGGCCTAGAGGATATAGATAGAAGACTTATTTCTCGATAAATTCTAGAACCCATATTTTATAAACTTTGGAAAAATATTTTTTTATCATGTGCCAAGTTTAGTTAGTTTAGTAAAAAAATTTAATTATTTTTTATTGTGTGCAAAACCATCTGATCATGTTTTATTGGGATAACGACTCTAGTTTCTTGGCCTTCCTTAATTGGGGGTTGCTAGGGAATGGGGTTGTTACAAAAAATCCCAATTAATAGAGTCATAGGCCTTCATCAAATCCATCTTTAAACAAAGCATAGGCTTATAGATCTTCATAAGCCTATGATTTTTTACTACTTCATCAAAACATAGATTCTAGCTCTGAGATGCTTGCTTCAATCCATAGATTGACCTTCGTAGCTTATAGACTTTATAGGATTCCTTCAGATTGATAAAACTCTCAGGTTGTGTCACGTACACATCCTCGAGTAAATTCTCGTTAAGGAATGATGTTTTAACATCCATCTGCCAAATCTCATAATCATGATAAGCTACAATGACAAGCATGATCCTGATGGATTTAACTATGGAAATTGGTGAGAAGGTCTCGTCATAATCAACACCTTAAATTTGACGGAATCCTTTTGCAACCAATCTACCTTTATAGGTTTGAATATTTCCATCCATGTCAGTCTTCTTCTTGAAGACCCACTTGCATTATATTCATGAATTCGATTACATATTTCCAGAGTCAAGGTACAAGTCATTCATGTACACTAAATCTGGATCTTACAACAAGTACATCTAGCATAGCTCACCAAGCCCATCAATCTTCTAGCCATCTCTGAACCTAAAAATAAAATACGAGAAATGGGTCAACACATGAGGTGTTGAGTATGGGGTAGAAAGATACATATATATGTATAAGCTTTGCATAATTTGAAAAGATTTCAAGTCTAAATGAACAAGAATAAACACATTAATTGTTTTAAAAAGGTAAAACCATATTTTATGTCATTTCACTCCATTATACCAACAATACCAAGCATGTTTAAGGACTTTGACCATCTCCCCGTCGGAAGGGTCCGTAAGGGTGCTCAAGATTAGCTAACCCTTTTATACGAGAAGGACCTCAAGGCCATAGCCAAGAGATAACCCTTTATCAACAATATTATAATGGAGTTCCATATATATATATATATATATATATATATATATATATATATATATATATGAGCGTTCATTTGTTGCTCGCGCGGGTAGCCTAGATTTTCGCTACCCGGCAGCCAAAAAAAGTAACTATCCTGGCCAAAAAAGTAACTATGCTGTCAAAAAAGTAACTATGGTGAACAGAAAGTAACTACACGAATAAAAGAGTAACTCTGTACAAAATATACATCAGATATATATAAGGACGGGTTTTTTGATTTTGAAGGGGCAAATTATATTATTTTTGGCTAAAATTTTTTGGAGAGCTAGACAAAAAAGTCCTCTACCATTACAATTTTTTTTGAAAAAAAGTGGTCGGAAGGGTGGGCGGGTAGCTACCCGCACGGGCAATAAAGATGGGCCCTATATATATATATATATATGGCTAAAAGAATTGTGTACCCGAGTACATGTAGCTTGCATGTACCCACCTTCTTTTATGGTGATTGTACAATTCTAATGAATAATCCAACCTTATGGATGTAAAGTATACACCTTAGATAAGATGCATACAAAAAATCAACACAAATTGATATTCTTAGATAAATAAAAGAAAGAAAATGTGTATTTTCTAATCAACGGTTAGTTGCAGAAATTGCATAAACCATTGAATGATTTACTATTATATCTCATGATATATATGAGATGTGGTTATGATTTTTTAAACACATGTAATCTATATAGTGTTGAATCAATCCATATGGTTGGATTTTATCAACATACTCCACATGTGCTATTTTAATGGTCGGTACACGTAAGTTATATGTACCGGCCGGTACACACTTCCTAACATATATATATATATATATATATATATATATATATATATATATATATATATATATATATATATGTGTGTGTGTGTGTGTGTGTGTGTGTGTGTGTGTGTGTGTGTGTTGAAGTTATAAAACTGATGAGGCAAACATCGAGTAAGACATAGAAATACTACATGGCACTATTTGAGCAAGTAAACGAATAAGCATACAATACACATATTTTCAAGCAAGAAAGCAATATTCATATAACTAGATAAGGCCCATACCTGATTCAAAGATTCTTAACTTAACTCATCTGTTACCATCTAGATCTTAAGCCAACTTGATAAAGCATAAGATTCCATACATGCATTAGATTCTCATCATTAGCCCTAAATATCTTCATTTTAGGGTTTTGGCTAAGTTAGGTTCCAGGTTTCTTATCAGTACATTATATGATCTTTTATTGATCTAGAGGTCATCAAGGAGGTTTGGTTCAAGTTTCAAGTCATTCTGAGATTCCATGCATAGACATGGCCATTTCAAGGTTTAAGGCATTTACATGCATTCTCGGGTCAAAAGATTCACAAAAGAGCATCCTAGATCATGATTCATCAATTCAAGAGGTCCAGACATAAAGATGATTTATATCAGCAACATTGAGTCATCATAAGCACATAACAAGATTAATTGGGTGTCCATTAGAAACAAGATTAGCAATTTGGGGTAAAGTTCATCATTAAAGTCCAAACTAGGCACATATGTACAAAAGGAACCATTTTAGAACAATAGGGATCAACATGGTTCAAGGTACACAAAAGCTACTTATTTCATGTTTATGAGGGCAAACGATTATCAAAAATCCAAGCTTCATCATAAAAGTACGTTAAAAGTGTACCATATAGATAAAGATAGCATCTTTCAGAAAAACAAAGAACAAATAGTATAATTAGGATCTGTAATCAGGTCCATGTTGTAGATCTATTTGAAAGGATCGATTTGATATATAGTTTGACTATAAATATCCTTAGGGTCTGAGAGATGTCAATTTTTGAAAATTAAATCAAGAACTATAGGATAATGAGTAGCATACCATGCTAATCATGTAAAGGATCACAGCCGTTCATCCTTGATCCCACGGCCACTCTCCTATGTGCGGTCTGGCCTCTGGTCTTGGGCTAATTTTTCTTACTGGGCCGCTCTCACCCAAGAACTTAGCCCACAGCTGGCTCGTCTCCTTCGCCCAGCTTGTCTCCACGTGCGTCACTATTTCCCATACGGGAATAGAGAAGAGACAGGGGATGGCACCCCGACATCTTTGGCGGTCGGCATGCCCAAACCATTCCACAACAAAATAGGTCGAAGGGAGATCTGGGCTCTACGAGTGCCACCCTCCCAAGTAGCGTGCACAAGACTCGTCTCCGGTTGCCGACACCCCTCCACGCGAACCATGTTCCATCCCCTAGGAATAGAGGACTAACAGGGGAAACATCCCCTTCTCAAACGTCGGTGGTTGGAGCACTTCCATGGCCTGGAGACTTGGTCGTCCCAGGCGGTCTGGACTCGGAGCGTGTTGTCGGGGGTACTGGTGTTCTTAGGGTTCATCCTTTGCACCACTCCAAGGTGGCAAACAAGGGTAGGGTCAAGCAGGTAACTACTGTTGGGGTGTCGGTTGCAAGGGAGGGGGAGTTGGCGGCTGGGGGAGACTAGGGAAAAGAGTAAGGAAGCCAAAGGAAGGGGGGTTTATAAAGATCAAGTGAAGATTTTAGGTTCCCTTCAGTACCATAGTTCTGTTAGATTCTTGAATTTCCCAATCTGGTTGGAGGAGAGGATGACTCTCCAGTCAAACGCTTCTTTCCATTTTGGAAAGAATGAAAGAACTAGGTAAATGGGCTACACATCCAATATTGGGCCCAAAATGTTTATTGCCACAAAAATCAATTAAATCAAGAATAGATTAAGACAACCTTCATAAACTCATAACTCGAGCTCTCAAAGTCCAAATGATGTGATTCTTGAGTCGTTAGATTCATATTCGAAAGCTCTACCACTTGGCATATAATAGGGAGCAAGTGTATCACATTGAATAGGTTAAAAAATTACTTACAAAAGGGTGATATGTTAAGAGCTAAAAACTTAGGTCCATGAGAAAATTATGTCACAAAGGTGAAAAACAAGCATATAGTAATAAAAATGGGTCATCGACAAGTCAAGTCATGGAATTAAACTCATGTTGAGTGATCTGAGTTACTAATAGAGAGAGAAATAGTATAATGAAGGAGAGAGAAAATTGAGGTTGTCACATCCTTCCCTCTTGATAAGGAATTTCGTCCTCAAAATTCATCCACAATAGTTAAGAGTTTAGTTAGGATCCATTGGGTCTGGTTATTCAACCATGGTTGTCAAGGAATTCCCCACAATGGGATACAGACTTAGGCTATCATCATCAAGGTGTATTTATATCGATGATATACAGATTTACTTATAGTTCCATCATACTATAACATCATCTTGGCATTAGGGTTTTCCCATCACCTAGTATCCATACATTAGGTTTTTTTTGGGTTCATATCCTCATATGAGAACAAGGTGTATTATCAAAGTCTATGTTATCAATTCTCAATCGAACATGTTCATGTTCATGACTTCAAATGAGACTATCATCGAGTGTGTATCTCATCTTTACTCTAGATTTCATGCATGTTTTTGCTTTTCCCAAAATTTCTACCAATTCTAATCAATTATGTTCATTATCTTTCATTTCAAAATTAAAATTAAACAATTCATCATGTTCATTCGAGTTATGACCCTAAGAGTATCAACATATCCAGTTAATCTTTTTTTTGGTACAGGATTAGGCATGTTACCCCTGAATGTTCAAGCTAAGATCTTATGACATCATCATATCTAGTTCATGATTTCAAAGCTATATCTTTCATGTATGGTATGATTTCATACTAGGTTTATCTCATGAGAGTGGCTCATTGCACATATATCAAGATTTTAACTTAAGTGAGATTCTTTCATGAATTGAGCATCATTCGAGGAACAACATTATCATCAATGTCAAGGTTTTGTAATTTTCTCTCTTGTATCTAGAAGAGCTCAACAAGCTCGAGCCACTCAATCTAAGGCATATATATGTCAAGACAAAACATGATAACCCCCAACATCTACCCATATCAAGCATTTAATCAACATTTCAAATGAGGCCAACCACTAGATTCCTTTACATCAAACCACTAACTTGAGTACGAGGCTCATCATGGATATCACACATCATGTATATCATCTTAGGGTCTTGGGACATCTCCCTCACCTATATAGCAAGCATCAAAATTTTCATTTGCCTCTTTCTCAAGGGTTAGATATTTTCATAGGACATTTAGGGTTCAACATTTTCAAGGAAACCGCACACTAAGTCACTCAACTCATATATTCAAGGGTAGTCTAGCCAGGGACTCATCATCATGTATTTTGTCATACATATTTTTCAACTTTTCATATATTTTTGAGGTTAGGTACTCTGACCTTCTTCCGTGGTGGGTTGACTCATATCAAAAGGTCACCCTATTCATATGTCCCATGCTAGAGGGCCTCCTTTGTAAAGAGATTGAGGCATGTGTTGGTCTTGAACCATATATCATATCTCCACACATACAAGACTAGGTACAAGCAAGCATGTCAACCCACTAGCTGTGTTTAGCACATCAACCAAGTGATATGTATCATACAAGGTGCTAGGTTTAGCTAGGTTTGCATGGTCAAACTCATTTCATATCATCAAACTACTTGGCCCTCTCAAGGACAAACTTGGGTCTTATCAATATCAACATCATCATTAATATCATTATCATCATCTTAGGTTTATAGGTTACTCACTTGCCTAACCTATATCATGGCTCTAGAGACTATCACTATCATATAAACTGTCTCATTTAGACTTTATGTTACATCTCTTTCTCCTAGGTTGCATAGACACTCACTGCCTTTCTAGGTGTGGTAACATTTTTCATAGGTGCATATACTAGTACTTGAAATATATTTTCTCCACCATTGAAACATTCGATGAAAACCATCATTCTCCATTCAAATAAAACCAAAATGAGTTACCACATTCATGAGGCAGTCTAGTACCATGACACCTAGAGAACTAGCAAGAACATGGTGCACACCTGTGTAGACACCCTAAGCACATGTCGCGAATCATATGTCTAGGGTGGTAATTTACACAAGTCTACACCTAGTTCTAGAACATCTAGGTTCTAACCTAGAGGCTAAGTCAACATAGTCCACAAAGGACATATTATTAAGTTTTCTAGGGTTGAGGTGTAAGGTGAGTTTAGTTTGTGTTTTATGTGAGCAATCTTTGGTGTAGTTATTGTTCTTGCTCTGATACCATCTGTCACAGAACTAGAATCCCAGTCCCATGAACCAAAAGAATATTAAAGGCAACATGGGGAAGCATATAGCTTAGCACACATGAACAAATACCAAGATAAAAGCACCATCACAATCTCAACATTCAACAAGTATAAATTATACGAAATGCATTATATTCATGAATTCGATTACATATTTCTAGAGTCAAGGTACAAGTCATTCATGTGCACTAAATCTGGATCTTACAACAAGTACACCTAGCATAGCTCATCAAGCCCATCAATCTTATAGCCATCTCTAAACCTAAAAACAAAATACGAGAAATGGGTAAACATGAGGTGTTGAGTATGGGGAAGAAAGATACATATATATATGTATAAGCTTTGTATAATTTGAAAAGATTTCAAGGCTAAACGAATAAGAATAAACATGTTACTTGTTCATGTGTGCTAAGCATTTCACACTTCTGTATGTTGTCTTTGATATTCATTTGGTTCATGGGACTGAGATTCCAGTTCCGTGACACTATGGGTGGATCCACCAAGGTCCATACCTTGTTGATGTACATGGATTCCATCTCAGATCTCATGGCTTCAGGCCATTTCTCATATTTTAGTCCCTTAGTAGCTTCTAGATTGGAAGTTGGCTCATATGCTATGTCCAATTTGTCACTGTCTTGAGTCATGAGAAATCCAAATCTCTCAGGCTCAAGTCGTGTCCTACTAGACCTATGAGGTTCTTGTGTTACATTTGGAACTTGAAATTCCACAACAGTTTGTGAGTCTTCATGTTCCTTATGTACCTCCTCGAGTTCTTTGCTTTCTTATTGATCTCAAACTTCTTTGAGCTCCACATTCCTCCCACTGATTCCTTTGGAAATATATTCCTTTTCAAGAAATATAGTTGTCCTAGCAACAAACACTTTGTTGTATGTTGGTGTGTAGAAGTAATATCCCCAAGTTTCCTTGGGGTATCCAACAAAATAGCTTTTGTCAGATTTGGGTCCAAGCTTTTCAGGAAATTGTTTTCTAACGTAAGATTCACATCCCCAAATCTTTAACATAGACAAATTGGGACGATTCCCATTCCATATATGATATGGTGTCTTTTGAACCATTTTGGAAGGTACATGGTTAAGTGTAAACGATGCGATTTCAAGAGCATATCCCCAGAACAATATTAGAAGTTCGGCTGAACTCATCATTGATCGTACCATATCTAATAATTTACAATTCCTTCTTTCTGACACACCATTATGTTGTGGTGTACCAGGTGGAGTCCATTGTGATACGATACCACAGTCTCTTAGAAGGTCCTCAAACTCTTGGCTTAAGTATTCGCCACCTCGATCGGATCGGAGTGCTTTAATACTCTTACCAAGTTGCTTCTCTACTTCATTCATGAAAGTCTTAACCATTTCAAGAGTTTTTGACTTGTGTTTCATAAGATATGCATAGCCATACCTACTGAGGTCATTAGTGAAGGTAATGAACTATTGATTGCCTCCTCTAGCATTTGTTCTAAAAATGTCCACATACATCAATATGCATGAGCCCTAGCAAATCACTGGCTCTCTCACTGTGTCCAGTAAAAGGAGTCTTAGTCATCTTGCCTAATAAACAAGCCTCGCATGTCTCTAATGATTCAAAATCAAAAGAGTCTAGATAACCATCCTTATGGGATCTAGATATGTGCTTCTTGTTTATGTGCCCAAGACGACAATGTCGTAAGTATGTTTTGTTTGAGTTGTCAAGTTTTAGCCTTTTAGTATTTACATCGCATATGCCAATCTCAAGTTCTAACAAGTAGATACCATAAGACATAGGGGCATTATCATAAAAGATCTCATCTTTAGAAATAGAAATCATTACATTCTTAATGTGAAATTCAAATCCATTTGTGTCCATACAAGATACAAAAATTATATTTCTATTAATGGTAGGTACATAATAGCAATTCTCTAATTCCCATAGACAAAGATAAACTAATAACTCGAACTACAGTGGTAACAACTCTTGCTCCATTAGTGACCCACAACTCGACTTGGCCCTTTCATAAAGGCTTACTTCTTATCAGATCATGCATATTTGAACATATGTGAGATCCACATATGGTATCCAGTACCCATGATGAAGAAGTATTTAAATTTATCTCAATAAAATATATACCTGAAGTGGAGATCTCTATCCCCTACTTCTTATTCCTCAGTTCCTCCAGGTCGAGAGGACAGTTTCTCTTACAATGTCTAGCCTGGTGACAATGGTGACAATTGTCTTCTTTGGAGATCCCACCTTTAGCTTTGAGCACATATGACTTTGGCGTATGCCCGGCTTTAGAACCTTTCTTAGCATTGCCTTTACCTTTTGACTTTCCCTTTGTCATGTTGATCATCATCACATACTTGGGCTTGTCTTTCTTCATTTGTGCTTCAACTGTCCTCAACATGCCCAACAATTCTATCAATGGCTTGTCAAGATTGTTTATGTTGTAGTTCTTGACAAAATGACTATATGATTCAGGCAATGATTGTAGAATCACATCAGTGGCCAAATCTTGACCTAGGGGAAATCCAAACTTGGATAAGCTTTCCACATACCCAATCAAAGTGAGTATGTGAGTTCCAACTGAGTCTCCCTATGTAATCTTGTTTCCGAACAAAACCTTGGAGATATCATATATCTCATGTCTTGCTTGATGTTGATACATGTTCTTGAGATGTGTTACCATATCCATGACATTCATGTTCTCATGCTTCTCTTGCAAATCATAGTTCATTGAGCACAACATCAGGCACTTAACATCTATGACATCATCAAGGTGCTTCTTGTAAGCATCCTTTTCAGCCTTGGGTGCATTTGAGGCAAGTTCTAATGGCTCTGGTGTTTCAAGGACATAGAGCTTACGCTCCTATGTGAGAATAATTCTCATCACCCTAAGAAAGTTGATTCTGGTAAGTGTGTCCTTCTCAAGGACTGATCGCAATGAGAATGTGTGAGTGTTGTTTGCCACTTGATTGCTACAAAAGAAAAATTTTGCATTTAGGCCAAAATATTTTGACTTTTAAAGATTTGATAAATGAGATTAATTAGGCCTTTAATCAATTATGCTCTCACTATTTTTATTCAAATTGATAGCCCTCACTATCAACTTGGAAGATTGCAGCGTACAACCTTCTAGTGAGCCAAGATCCAAAATAATTGGATCAATGCCCAACCAATGCCAGTGTCAAAGACCAAATACTAAGGTGGACAAATTTTTCCAATTGCATCATATGAAACTCTTGGATAGATGATCATGCACAACTCCTTGCCATGATGCATCTGTTTGCCTCTAAGTACTTGATCCTATCAAGGTTCCCTAGTTAAATCCAACCCATAAGCCAACACGATGAGTGTGCACCTTGCAGAGGCAGACCCACACACCCACCATCACACTTCTACGAGATAGATAGTGTACCACACGGAGGCATTCCCACACATAGTTGATCAAGCTTTACATGTGTATTGCTTTATGGAAGGCAACTAAAACTTAATATTATTAATTGAGGGATTTTATTAATAAATATACATATCCAAACACCACATACTTATAGTATGTATCATATACTACTATATCTGCAACCACAAATGATAGACATCCAATCACAAACACAAAAACATCGATTATGGCCATACTATTATAATCCTTTGGAGCCCCAAAAGATTACAATCCACCTAAGATCTTATGCATCTCATGCAACAACACATGTGAATCAACCTGTAAGGATCATCATTACAATGAACAACTCCATGGATGCTCCGTGAGGTTGGAACATCAAGTTGCTTCTCCATGGATGATCCTTGGATTTGGATATTCATGTTGCTTCTCTATGGACTCTCATTGGAGTTGGATCTTCAAGTGGCCTCCTTACATCAAGTTTAAAAAGACGAAAACTAATCCTATCTCTATTACATCATATGAGTACAAAAATAAAGAGAAAGAATTAATTACACTTTGAAATAAGAGATAAGGCTTGGCTTGAAAGCCAAGTACTTTATACAAAGGATTCACGTACAACCATTATACATCCATAGCATTCACAAACAAACATATCCACAACATTGACAACCACATTCATTCACAACATTCACAAAAGGGGATTCTAGGCCATAATTGTGCATACATTCACCACATAAAATAGATTTTAAAGGCGACGTGTATGATGTCATAGGTATATCTACATATATATATACATATTAAAATTGTAGTCCTTTTAATGCGAGACATTCCCCGTTAAATAAATTTTTGACTCCCATGGAGACTGTGCGAGGTACACTGGGACAGAGCCCCTGAAAGGTCTATAAAATTTTACTACTGTGTACTTAGGAAAATCAGTATTTTCCATAGTCGACCCCTTCCAAAACGCCAAAAAGTAGAAGCCTGCGGCATATGTGGAATTAGGTTTATATATGTACATTAGTGATTTTAAGTTCGCATCGTATGCAACCATAGAAAAACAATATACAGTGATTCGATCATATCGAAACAAATCTAAATACGGCGAGATCGACAATGCTCTGATACCACTATTAGGTTTTGTGGAGGAAACATGCGCAGAGGAAGCAACAAAATGAAATATATTTCCACACAACCCACAATAGGATCTCATCGACAACATTGTATTCAAAAAGAGTGTTCGCGGGATATACCTTGTCACGGAGCAAGTCCGACAACGTCCCGCTACACGATGATGTGCAACGCTCCTGGCTTACACAAACGATACTTCTCTCCCGTCCTCTGAACATGTCATGGGAATATCCAACGGTGCTCCTTTCGTGTGGTGATGTACGCCGCTCATAGCACGTATGGACGGTTGTTGACGTCCTCCAAACATAGGCATCTCAAAATCTACGTGTCTACTTCGTCCACACAGATGGACTAGAAATCCATGTCGTGCTTCCTAAGCCGGCAAGAAGGAGTAGCCTCTGTGCGATGACGTGCTAGCATCGCGATGTTCTCTTTTCTCTCCTGAGGACGGTGACAGCTAGCATTTACGTACATGAGCATAAATTGAAAATCATCTCTCAATATCTTCTCAAGACATCGGCTGTCAAGCCCCTTTAAATAGGAGATGAAAGGAAGCCGGGTTTCCTAAACCCTTCGGTAAATAGAAAGATTGCATTAATTAAAATGATTGTGGATTAATTAGAATATTCTGGAACTAATTAATGAACTAATTAATCATATTAATTGATTAATTAATATTTGACTCCATGCAATCACTCGGGATGGCTCTATGGGCATACATACCAACATTGACCCCATGTTGACCAAGTGATACCCATGGCATTCCTCTAAACTTCAGTGTCACATTGATGTTTGATTATCGTGAATCATTTGAGGTAATTTCTGTCAATTCATATTTTATTTTCCCTCTTAATTAGAAAATGATTTTAACTTGTAAAAATTATAACTAATTATTAGTTCAGTAGAATATTATAAATATATATATATAGAATCATGAAAATGTGATTGATCTAATGGGATAGGTTTCACGATTATATTTCCAACAGTAGGGTCATTTCCTATGTAGGGATTTTATGCAATTTATATTAATTGGATGCACATATATGGTGACTAGGTTGAGACAACCCTAACCCTGAGCCTAGGAGGTGTTACTGAATATATAGGTCTGATCATAAGGTATGTACATCCTCTATTTTATTTTGGGAATTATTTGACTAAAATATATATTCTTGTAATGATGCATCTCTTGAATTGTTAATTCTTTTGAAAATTCTACATCCTTGGAAATTTATAGTTTTTGGTATGAATTCATTACATTCATGTGATTATTAAACTATCATATTTATGTGGGATTCTTGGACCCCTCCTGCTTTCATTGACTTTTATGAGAAAATTACTATAATGCTAGTCTTGCCACTCTATTTATGTGTTCTACATGTTTGAATAGAATACCTAGAATAGTGGTACTTATGTACAACCACACTTATAAAGGGTGTGTGTATTTCACTCAGGGTGTGTCTTTCCACCCTTATTTAATTTTAGGTCATGATCCTATGGTGTTATGGCCCCGTTTTAGGTATATTTAGTCTACATTATTATGCATGCAAACATTTATTATTTTATAGTGAGATTGTTGATAACTGTTACGGCATGACACTTTTATTATCATGCTTGTAATCTGAATTTTAACATGCCTCATTTACTTTGTTACAATTCTCTTGAACTCACATTATTGCAAACAACTCCTTTCTTATGGGAACATCACTTTTACACTTATACCCTATATAATGCCCAAATTGTTTTATATATGTACATACACAGCCTTTGCTAACATCTACCTTGTTTGCTATATTTTGGATGATGTCCCTTCTACACAGGAGCAGAGGAGCTTGTTGTTACATTAGAGGAGGAGCATGTTCCTGAGGATCCAAGGTTTGTGGAACATGTTCAACAGTAATTCATTACATCTTACAAGATGTCTAGGTTTCTCGATGCAACTGATCCATTTCGTTTTAGTTTCTTTTGTGTTCTCTTTATGTCCATGTGGACAAGTACTTAGAAATAATTGGATCATATAATAATTAAATCTTACTTTTCCGTTGTTATAACTTTATTGCTCTATATTACCATATTATTTTGTGAGTAATTTAGCTCCCTTTTATTTAATTGTTGTAAATGAATGATCTGGGAATTGCTAGAGTATTCTCAAAGTATCAAGTGGGGAGTGGTCCCCTTAGTGGGTCCCACTCCTTATAGTCTCGATATGACAATGGTGACTATGTTCCACATGCTTGAAGTGACTTTATTAATTACATGCTGTTCTATGCACTTTAACACTACCCAACATGACTTTTAACAAAGGTTTCATACATATAGTGATTGGGTGCATTGTGATACTTATGGATTATTGTGAGTAATGTAGATCAAAATTTTCCCTCCTATTGGTGTGATACAATGGCCGATGTAATATGAAATTTGTGAGGTTGGTCAATACTAATCTTTACTTTTGAGCTCTTTTACATCACTGCCAACGTAATATGAAATTGTGAGGTTGGATGTATAAAATTTCTAAGGGAAATAAGTTTACAATAAGATACATTTAGAATGGTTCTAAATTATGTAATTTTGATTTCCTATCTATCTAGTTGAATAAACAAGTCATACAATAATTTAAATGGTAGGATCAACTAATAAGTTAAATGTTAGCTGATCAACTGATGACCTTTTTGGAAAAGTGACCGATTGATCAAATGATCCATTCCTCCAATCATTTGGACACTCTGAGCTGGAAAAGGAAAGAATATGAAGTGGATCTAGATGGGAATCCCTATGGTTGATTGGATAATATTTGGACATGCCAAATAGTCCAATTGGTCAACTGGGAGTCCTGGCCAATCAAATGGATGCCTATCTAAGATTTCCTACTTTGAGTTTGTTTGTAGATTGTTAATAGGCATGGGATTGTTTTTGTTGTGAAACCTTGTCCATTGACTCCCCTATAAAGGGTGGACGTTGATGGGATGAATACACACAAGTTTTCCAAAAATTTCTTCGTCTTTGAGGGAGATATCCATCAACACCCCACGATAGGAGGAGGAGAGGAGTTAGAAATGTTAGCCCACCAAAAACTCTACTTCCACTTCCTCTTGGTGGCCAAGGTGGTGCACTAAGAGATCCTACATATGTGTGGACAATATAGAGACTGAGGCCATTTGTGTGGAGGCTTGACAAAAAATTACCTATCAATGGAGACGACAAGTTATACAAGGTGCATCTATGAGGAGGATGACTGAGAGACTGCACAATGACAAAAAATCTTCAGATATGGATCATGAGGTACAAGATCTACATTGACTTTAGACATGTCTAGTTGTTGGATAAATAGTGTGCATCAAGGTGAATTTGATATTACTTATATATCTTTGATATATTGGCATTTTATGTCTACAACAAATCTGTTCAATAATTATTTTGGCTTGAAATATTTTGTTATTCCACTATGCCTCCTCTCACAAAACCCCACAATGACCCACCACCAGGCAAAAGGTGTAGGAGTAGTTGGAGCTATTATAGATTGATTCCTAATCACCAAAGTGACATTGTAGATGGGATAGACCATTCTATGAAGAATTTGAAACCCTAATTGGTCCTCCCACAACTCAAGTGTAGAACCCTTAAATTACTCAACAGAGCTATTGTTATGCCTACACAAGGCAAAGGCTATGTGAAATAGGAGATAACCTGAAGTGGGCATATATATTGACTGCTTAGCACTGATACCATACTTCTAATGAGCAGGACCTAGAGGCCATTGTTGATTACATTATGAAAAATGGGAGATAACTTGAAATGGGAAAATATATTGGTGCTTGGAACTGAGACCACACTTATAATGAGTGTGAACTAGAGGTCATCATTCATTACATTAAGAACAATGATATTACATTCATTCACACAAACACATTCAAAGTTTTGCTCGACAGAATGTACCATATATCAAGTATAGTGCATCATGATAATTTTAATCATAGTAGTGAAATTGAAATCAAAGTATGACATCATTTATATCATAATTCATCACAACCACATGGTTGGATTAAAAAATAACATAACTTAAATTTAAGGTATTTGTTAGAGAGTAAAAAATGGATATCTCAAGTATGTCATGTTGCACTATATCTTCTTATTAGCTTCTAAACATTCCTTCCCAATATGGAATCCCTAATAATAGTTATTGGGAACAATATTTATGGAAATAAAACAAATAGAGATATATCAGTACAAGCTCGTACTTGCTACTAGTGACCTTGGATAAAATAAGACTAAAGAAGATAATATATGAAGAAATATTGTTTCCTAATAAAAAAAGGTATATATGGTGTCAAATATCCAATATACCATATGAATATTAATGATGATTGACAAGGCATAATCAAGGGATACAAGTAATTCTTGCCTCTAAATAAGAATACAAACAACCATAATATTTTGTATGTACATCAAAAGTAAGACTAATAGGAATGAAAATGTAGTGTTGAAGCACCATGACCCTTCAAGCCATGCATGAGAGTGTCATCAACACCTCAAACTACTAAACAAAGTATAAAAAACATGTGAAAGAATGCACAGTTAAACTATAGAGATGGAAGACAACATCTAAACCCAAAATATGGATGTGTACTAGGCAGTGACACCTAGAATGCACCACCACAATTAAATCATACTAGTATGCTCAAAATATGGATTTTTGTTTTGAATGTCGGTCATGGAAATGGGTTTATCCAAGCAACAATTTTCCTAGTGTCTTCCAAATTGGGGCACTGTAACGGATCATTAAGATGGTAGGTTTGATGAATATATCTGGTCTCCCTCTACATCATTAAGAGGGTGGTATTTTAAAAGTTTTTTTTCAAGTTTTAATACTCATTAGTATGACATCCACCAGGATACCCTTCAACCTACCAAATATATGAATGCATTTCATAAAATTGTTTCCACATACTTTACAGATATCCTAAGAAACATAAACCTATATTGGTCCATAACATCTTCCTCATTCATATTATTGTTGAATAACATCATGATTTTTCATATATATATATATATATATGAAGGCTTTAACAAGCATACTCCTACATGGTTTTCTTATAGAGGAAACCACAAACCTACCAACCAACCTCCAAGCAACAATCCACCAAACATGATACATGGTCCCAAGGGCAATGATTGGGTGAGAAAAGATGCCACCAACCTCGATGCCCATTAAGGAGATCAACTATATCAAAGGATACCAAAACAAGGCACAAGAAAAAAAAAACCTCTATGAAAACAACCAACCAAAAAAGATAACTAATATTCTAGTGAACTAGGCTACCATAGATACTTCAATCTAGGCTTGTGATGACCCAATTTTAGCTTAGCTGATTAACTATGGATTTCTTGGCTAATTGTATGATTTACATATTTAACCTTTGTTTATATTAATTAATAAACTATATTTAAATGAACTATGTTGAACTTTTAGAGATGTGTGAAACATTATTTGGTTGGAAGTAGTTAGAAATTAGTGAGTGAAATATTTGATTAGATTGCATTGGAAATTTGGGATGAATTTTGCTTAGATCGATGAATTGATGTCAAATATTGATGAAATTGAAATAATATTTGAATTTGGATATCTAAATTGGCTTAGCAACACAATGTACATGATCAAAATACTTTAATGATAATTATATTGGAGGGGATGATGCAAGTTCGTAGTGTAGATTGGGGTTTGAGGGCAAGTTGAGGGTCCTTAGATGTAACTGACGTTGAAAAGCATGAATTAACCTTAAAATGATTTAATATGATTATCTAGAATCACTTAGACATATTTTATAGTTTGGAAACAAAATCTAAGTTTGGATGAGGTTCTAGGGTTTTCCTTTTGAATCTACGAAATTCACTCCATAACCAATATAATCAACTAAATCTAACTCCAAATAGCACATGGGGTTGGTTGGTTTTGATAGCAGAAAAACCATGTTACCAAAAGTAGGTTCGAACATCCCTTGTGGTTGTTTAATCCCTCTCCCCAAAATAAACCATCCAACTATAGTTTTTTGGATGAACAAAATACATGGTTGACTGATTTTGTGGTTGACAAATTGAACAAAAATTGAATCTGATAAAAAATATATATATTTTTGACTTGTTTGTAAATCTTCAAAACACCTTAATTGGTTTGTGTCAAAAATTGAGATTGGTATAAAAGAAGTAAGTGTTTTGAGAGGAAATCTTGGGATTTTATTTTTGAAGCTTTTCTTATTGTGATGGTGAAATTAAACAGAAAGGCAGGATTTATTAGTAAATTCTTAAACTTATTAATCATATTATTTAAATTTTTGAGTTAATTATGATATTACTTATCAAAACCCTAAGAATCTTAATTCTTATCTTTTCTATATTTTTCATGAATTTTTAATCTAGGTGAAGCCAAAGGAGAGGAAGATGATGGTGGTAGTTAATATTATTGGCGTCTTGGAAATTTAACAAAAGGATAAAGTCAATATGTATTTTTATATATAGGCATATGGTTTAAGACTTTTAAGAAAATTAAATATGCTAAAACCTAATGAAATCAAATTAAAGATCTTGCAATTCTAGGTTGTTGGATAATCAGTTGAAGGAAATATTGAGGAATTTTTTGATTTACGAGAGAACCACCCCCGTGGGAGCGCCACTTAGTGACCCCCCCCTCCGGTTAGGTGTAAACTCTCGGGGGCCCCTGCCGCCCATACCAGGGCCCCATCACAGTTGCATCGTTGGCCGGCCGACGCGTGGGCTAACATGTTTTCGATGGAACGCTGGGAGTCGAACCCGTGCCCCCCGCAGGGAGCTTGCGAGCCGCACCGCCCGAGCTATTCCATCCCGGCTATTGAGGAATTGTTTACCTTTTATTGTAGATTCTTTATAATTTTATAGTATCCCTCTATGAATTGATATATGTTAAGTGTAAATGATGTAGACTTTATATTGTTTATTCAAGTATTGGATCAATCGTCCTATATAAAAAGGATGTTTGTAAATTGAGTGACCATGAACGAACAATAACATGAACTTGTATACCTTGACTAAATATAGTTTCTTAATTATTATTATTATTATTATTAAAATTTGTATGAATTTTGCATATGTTTTGTGTATGATAATCAATTTGAAGATTATAAATGGAATTTACATTGTTTAAAGTAAATGTTAATGAATTTTCACAAATGGGTTAGTTGCAAGATGTATGCTTGAAACCATGATTGGCGTGCATGTAATTGAATTGTTAATAAAATTATGCAACTGGAATTACATCCTAATAAGTTTGAAGGAGAAATATAGTGTTCATGATAGTGATGATGTAGTTGAGAACTAAGCCGACTAAATGAAAAACCCTAAAACCCCACCCTTGGGTTGAAACTAGAGGTTAAGTACTAATATGATAAAATCATGTTCTTATGGTAAGAAATGTAAAGGTGAAGTACTAATTTTATGCAATGAGAAGTAATTTTTTATATGTACCATAATGAACCTAAGCTTCTTTACTTCATAAAATATCTACATTTACAAGTTACATACTCAAATATCTCATATTTAAGATACAATCTACATTAAATAACATTTTGAAACTTTAGTATGAATAATTACATATAGTCTTTTTTCTTACTAACGTTTGAACACCATTTGGAAATCTATTTGGATATCATATCATTTAAATTGTCAACATTTAGTGAAATCATAATTTTTATAAAAATTCTCACATGTTGAAATATCAGACACCACCAAGTGATAGTGGGTAACAATTAGGGTCATATGGCTTTGAAAAAAAAAAGTAAAAAGTAATTCCATGTCACTAGATAATTCACTTCCTATATGAATGAAAAAATTAAGAAAAATAATTAGTGACACATTTTAACTCAACTTTAACATTTTAATAAATAGGTGTGGGGCTTATCATCAGCTGGCCTGGAGGAAGGGGTGGTTTATTAGTTCTCTCCCTCAGCTGTGTTGGGTCGAGAGGCAACGCGACGCATGGCTTGGTGATAGATCTGGCTCTATGGTTTGCATCTGACGCTGTCGGCTCCTCTCCGTTCAAGAGTGATGGAGGGAGAAGGTGTTCCCATCAAGATTTGTAACGGGCCGCTGCTCCGTCATCGCATGTGAAGGGGGTTACTCCTTCACAGGCAACTTCTCCTCCCCATATGAGGCTGAGGATGAGCCTCATTTCCTTCTTCTAGCTGGGTCGGGTCTTCTCCAACTTGATTGGTGGGGCTTCACCAATGTTGCATCGGTGGCGCCTCCCTTCTGGGTCCTGGTGGCTCCGGATCTTCTTCTAGCGCCAATGTTGGGGTGCTTCTCATCCTCTTCTTGGCTCAGGGTGATGGTGGTCGGGCTTTTCGCATCCGTTCCTGCTCTACCGGCGGATGACCTAAGGCCATATGGCGATGCGCGGGCTGGGTCAAGGGGGCAGTTCTCTTCTCCTTCCTGGTTCTTCTTTGCAGCGTGAAGGAACATCCTCGTGGTGTTTGATGATATGCTACTGCCAGACAGTAGCGTGAGATCTCTAGGCATCCTCCGCTGATGCTTGTAAGAGCACCTACAAGATGTTCGACCAAATCCATCTGCTATCTAGCTACCTCATTAAGATGACTGGATTTGCTTCCAACGGTGGAATATCTACTTCTTCCTTCTTCTCACTAATTTCAGAGATTGGTTGTAATGTTATGTGCGAGGGAGGTTTGGTGGGCAGGTATTTTTCCTTTGGTTGTCTTGTGTCCTTGGTTTTCTTCACAATGGATGGCTTGGCAGGGTGATGGTTGCTACTGCAGCAAGTGGTTCACCCTTCAGGTGTTGTGGTGGTGATGTTGTGCAAACAACATCATTTTGTGCATCAAGATGGAGCTAACCAAGGAGATTGGGTAGCTGTTTGGTGTCTGGATGCTTAGTTGGATGTGTTCACATTTCCAGCTGATGATGACTTGGACCTAGTCTGAGTTGAGGTTATTCGAAGCCTTGATTTTGTGTGTTGGTGTTGTGACCCTATAGTCCTGGGTCTATTGGGATGTAGTCTGTCTGCAGAGCCCTTGTACTCATAATTTGTGGGTGGTTTCATGCTTTTGAGTGCTTGGCTTTGCTTAAGGCTTCATGTCACAGGTCGAGTTGTTTTAGGATTTAAGCCTTATGTACAGTTTCAAGATTTTTGTTCTCTTGTCCTTGATTACTAGCTTGTTGGTATCAAGGTTCTTTTGTTCTTGCTGTTTTAGTACCCATAAATGCCTATATTGATAAATTATTTATTTTGAACATGTTGATATAATTCATGAGACATGTATCGGTATGTAATATAAAAATTCATGAATATATATATATATAGAGAGAGAGAGAGAGAGTCAGGCTAGAATACACTCGAGTGTACAGATCACACGCTACATTCAAGTGGTGTTTGCTTATCAAGACTATTTTTTTGCAAAATGTAAACCATTGATGTTTGTTGTCATACTTTAATTACACAACATACAAATTTTGAGTTCATTTGGATGAGTGTAAGTCACTCATCCAAGGGCAACAAAATCGACGTACAAAACTAATTTGAAATGTACAATTTTTGTGGTCTTCATAACAAGAGCTATACATATTCAAACAAGCTCAAATTTTATATATGAGATGTTCACGAGATGTTTAAGAAGATCAACAGATTAGATTTTCAAAAAAAATATTGCATCATGAAAAACTACTTGAGTGTATTCCTCTTCGGATACACTCGAGTGTATTCTAGCCTGACTCTATGTGTGTGTGTGTGTGTTTGTGTGTGTGTGTGTGTTTGTGTGTGTATGTGTGTGTGTCTATATATATATATATATATATATATATATATATATATATATATATATATATATATATATATATATATATATATATATATATATATATATATATATATATATATATATATATATATATATGTGTGTGTGTGTGTGTGTGTGTGTGTGTGTGTGTGTATGTATGTATATATATACATATATATACATATATATCCACACATATATATACACATATATACATATATATGTATATATACATATAAATATTAGTACTTATATGAGTATATGATACATGGATTTGATAGTTGTACCCTATACATCTATAAGTGTATATATTAATAGAGTTACTTGTAAGTTGAATTCAATACATGTATATATACACACATACATACGAATTATTAATATATGCTTACATGTCTATCAGTTTGTCACCATTGTACTTGTTTAATGAGATTAAGAGGGCCATTCTCTCCCCCTCTCCCATGCCCGTGACAAAGGTAAAACGTCTGGGAGGGTGGTAAATCAAGACGGTAGTTGGGATTTGAACTCGATGTATTTGTTTAACACATGTATGTTAGTGTGCATTATTATGAGTTTATATATGGTTTTTGGATAGGATGCTTGTATACTTAGACCCTAAGTTTTCGCCAAACAAAGATTCATATAATCCTTAATATACTTGTTTACACCCAACATTAATACACATATAATGAGAAAGTCTAGTGTAAACCCTAACTGAGGTTACACATAACCCTAATCATACTCAAGAGCTATAAATCATCATTAGATGATGAATTTAGCTCTGGTTTACTAAAACCATAGGTTGTGGGTAACTAATCTAACCTACCCTTGATGATGCTCAATATCTAAGTAATCCTTTTAATAAGTCATATATGCTCCCGGTCAGAGACCTGATACCCCATCACCTCTTGACCCCCAGTGCAGGTGTTCAAATCTGCCCCTAAGGCTTCAACCGACCTTTTCAAAGGGTTCCAGTTCATCAAATGATGGTGAAACGGCATGGTTTCCTACTAGTAGGCCTTCATGTACCTTGAGACGTCATATTGGGGAAACTCATTTAAGCTCCCTCTAATAAATTCCCTTCTCTGAAACCTTCCTTGTGATCCTACAAACTATGTACGTATCAATTTCACTCTACCTTTTACCTAAGTGACCTCCCCAACCTCGTCATATTCTGACCTAAAGAGCTTCACCTAAAGGGAGAGTCGGGCATCTAAGGGATGCAAAAACCATCTCAGACTCTTTTGTCGCATCTACCAGATGACGCTGAGAAACTTGGCTTGTGTTCTAGGCAGGTAAAATTCTATATGACCAACTATCCTCCATCTTTGTCCATGGAAGGAAGGGTTTATGAACCTCAAACTTTCTACCATTCAATGACTGGCCTTGTTGAGGTTGGATGGACTTAAGGAAGCTATTGAGTTTGTCTTTTGGTGGCGAGGGACTTCATCCTAACGATTGATCTCCAGTTTATAGGTTGCAATAGCTTTGTTTTTCTCCATCATGGTTCTTACTATTCCACGACATTTGATGAGAAAATAAGGTAACAAAGTACCCAGATAATCCCTCTGTCGATGTGGCCATATTTTATTCTTGATGTGTATTCTCATCTTTTGATTTATGTTTATCCTTTTGATTGTGCTTTGATTTAACAGCTCCCAGTGTCACATGTCTAACATGTCCACCTTAGCTAACTTGGATTATAGGGTAAGTGAACCTAAATCCTCCTCACAATAGGATTTACTAACCATGATTATTAAGTGTTTCTCGTATTATTGTAAACCTTCCTTTCATCATCTCAAGAATGACTTGATAAATTCCAAGGTAAACATTTCATCTAGGGCTTTCACTTAGTGTAAGGGTTCTAACTAGGGAGATAAAATTGAAATAGTTAGAACATCACACCACATGTCTCTTTGGAAGTTATGAGTTTTGACTTTAGGATGGAGATAAATATGATAAGGGGAAGTAGTAGTATACAAAGATGTTACTATGGAATATTTTGTGACTCGATTCTCACAATTGATTTTAGATCCATCTTTTGTTTTATGTTGCATAGATTTCATAGTCGGAAAATTATTTTCCATTATACTATGATGTTTACAAAGAAAAATTGTATGGATTTCATTGATGTTTTCTCAGACTAGGTCGCAATGAAGACATACATGAAGTTTGGTAGTGAAATATAAGAATTAGTCAGAAAAGAAATCTCAACCCTAAGATTTGTATATGGTGTGATGATTGGGAAGATATGTCTTGTGTGAAAGGTTTCATGGATCCACCCTCAGTTACTCCATTTGGTTGTGGAGTTTTGCCTCTCGTGACTTATAAATTTGTTGGGTTAGAAACACAAGGACATAAATCTCAACTCTAGGTGGATATGACCTTTTAGTTGGATGTATGACCCGTGTATATCATAATCACACCCATATGTTTAATCTATAATTATAATACTTTATAAGTTTTTTAATCTAGCTTATTAGGGTAAACCTTTTAAGGGGTGGAAAGTAGTTAGTTGGTAGTGTAAGTATGGTTAGATTTTATGGACAAAATCCTTTTCAAGGGGTGGAGTGTTGTAGCATACCAAAATCTAGCATCTTAACTCTAAGAACCCTAATCCCTTGGATAGGATACTTGTATGCTTAGACCCTAAGTTTTGGCCAAATGAGGATTCATATATACTTTAATATAGTTGTTTCACCCTTATGAACATCAATACACATATAATGAGAAACCGTAGTGTAAACCCTAGCTAAGGTTACGCGTAACCCTAATCATACCCAAGAGCTAAAAACCATCATATGATTGTGAAGTGAATATG
The DNA here is from genome assembly GCA_963693085.1 of Alisma plantago-aquatica. NCBI lineage: Eukaryota > Viridiplantae > Streptophyta > Magnoliopsida > Alismatales > Alismataceae > Alisma > Alisma plantago-aquatica. The sequence goes on along the minus strand of OY856411.1, from coordinate 507,643,803 downwards.
TGAGCTAACCCTAAGCTTGGAATATAGGTCTTGTGTTTAAGATGATCTACTTTACCAAAACCCTAGTTTGTGTGTAACTAATCTAACCTACCCTTGATGATGTTGAATGTGTAAGTAATTCATTTTAGTAAGTCATGTGTTCTTTCTTGTTCACTAATGCATACATAATGACTAAAAAGGTTTGACGAGAGGTATAATGAGATTCATATATGAAATGGAATAATAATTGGAAGTTTCATATCAATGTATAGGAATGATGTGTTACTATATAAGTTAATGTTGATTTTAATGAACTTAATGGGTATTTGAGCAAAATAACCTAGTTTGTGCACATTAATACAAGGTAATTCTTTTAGCGGCTATGTGAAGTTAATAAGACTCAATTTAACAAATTTTGATTACAATTGGGTAATTTAATAATAAATATGAGATAACAGAGTTAACCCTAATTATATTGGAATTCATTTGAAAAAGTCTCAAAAGTAAAATCTAATCCTAAAATCAGGTTCTTTGGGTGCCAATTAGTTTGGGTGCTAATTTTGAGATGGATTGGGGAAACTTGGTTGTCCTAATCTGAATAGGAAAAGAGAATATCAATATATGTGCTTTCCTAATGTGTATTGCCTGATGCTTTACTTTATTTAAATGGCATATTCTGTTTATTATAGCTTCCCTGAACATCGTTGGTCTTGTTATTCCTGGTTTCTGAAATTTGAGTGGATACACAACTTATCAAGACCGTTAAATTTGAACCTTTTTTGTGGTCCTACGGATCTATGCACATACCAATTCCACTCTACCTTTTACTTGAGCAGCCTCCCCAAACCCGACTTCTTCTGACATGAAGAGTTTTGCCTGAAGGGAGAGTCATGAATATAAAGGATGCAGGAAACCATTCCAGACTCTTCGTTGCATCAGTTTGGAGATTCCTAGCAACTTGGTTTGTGTCCTAGTCAGGTAGAATTATGCATGACCAACTATCCTCCATCTTTGTCGATGGAAGGAAGGGTTCTCAAACCCCGAACTTTCTATGATTTAGTGATTGACCTTGTTGAGGTTGGACAAACTTAAGGAAGCTATTGAGTTCATCTTCTGGCAGCAAGGGAATTTGATCCTAGTGATTGATCGCATGTCTAGAGGTTTTAGTAGCTTTGTTTTCCTCCATCGTGGTTCTTGTTGTACCGCAAAGTACCTAGATAAGTTGTTGTGTCAATGTGGTTTTGTGTTATATGTGAGGGGTATTTTTGTATTTTCCTCTCTATTTATCCTTTTGGTCTTTTTTTAAGCGGGCTCGGTGTCACATGTCTAACAATTACATGTCCACCTTAGCTGGGATTTTATAACAGAAAATGTTATATATGTGGCTTTATGAGAGTTTATGATTTGTTGATTTTTCTAAAATTTGTATTAAATTATATATAGCTCAAGAAAATAAATGAAAACATGTTTCAGAATCAAAAATGTATAGTCTATCCAATGATATCAGTTTAATCATCTAATTCTAACATAATAAATATGTGATTATTATGAACATTCATAGCCGTTCAAATTTCTAAAATTTATAATTAATAATGTATTAGTTAGAAAAATAAAATAAAATGGGATATGCATTCAGCAAAACATAAACTACGAGATGGTGTAGTCTTGATAACCTAATTCAATGGTAATAAAAAGTTGATTTTAGGGTTCATGTAATTAATGACATATTAACCCCAATTACTTAACTATTCTCAATAGGTGTTTTGAAGACCCTATCTTGGACATAGGTTTGGCTTTGGACATGTGTAGACCTGATATGAGGTATTTTGCATTCCCATATGAGTCATATTAAGCAATTACTCTTGTTCCTCTCTCGAACATCTACAAGGTATTTGTAGATTGAAATTTCTCTTTAATGTTTTGATTGGTCTACATGGATCTAGTTTACCGAAATAGATATGTTGATTTTCATATTCTACTAGATACGCTTGTTGGGTCCTAATTTGTATCGTGCCCATATTGTTCCATGTTGGTAGCCCTAGTTTGAGAATTTGAACTAAATGAAACCCTAACTTTCAAGTGTCAGACTTTTTGTGATCTTATGCTACATTTTACTTATCGAGATGGTAGGAAATTTGTTTATGGATCCTCTGACCCCACGTGATATCAGTTGGATGCTATCATTTCTTATTTGAACATGACTATACTTTATCTTGCCTATGGTATTTGCATGTTTGATTAACTAGTAATAACTAGAAGTAGTGACACCATATTTATTGAAGGCGTTAAGGTTTTAGTCCTCCTGTAATATATCATTTTTTACACTGAGGTTTTAGCCCTCGTGTCAGGTATTGAGATTTTAATACTCATGCCAATGCACTTGGTTTTAGTCTTCCTGCAACTACCATAGCTTTTTTGACATTGAGGTTTTAGTCCTCCTATCCTTGGTATAGAATATATGGGTTCCTACCTAGCTTTTTAGTACATGCTAATCTGCTTTATACTCACCGTGCAGTTGTTTATGTTTGGTGATATTATTGACGTGACATTGTTTAAAAGGCAAGAATTTAAATGTTCTCTTTGATATCTACTTGGATGTCCTTTTTTCCTCTTGATTTGGGAAGTCTTGAATATTTTATTGATTTCCTTTTCTACCGATGTTGCTCAATTCTTATTTACATGTGCAAGACAAATTATATACTGACAACATCGATTTTGTCTTATCTTGTAGGGTATGCTTCCAACTTTTTAAGTGAAGAACATGCAGGACTTGACATACATATATGGACTTTACTTACAGGAGTTGAGTCTTGGGTGACTTCAGATAGTCTGGACTTCCCTCTGTCCAATGTAGAAGCTGTTTCTTTCATGTAAAGCCCAAGTGAGAGATTATTATGTAAACAATGTGAAATTAAATATAGTCATTATATTTATTTCCGCTGCTATACTTTGATTTTGTATGTCATTCGTTTGATAAAAGAAAATACACATATTCCAACATACGAGTTAATATATTTGGATTGGATGGATTGTTCCTGAAATTTAGTGAGTGGATACCCTCTCAGATCCCACTCCTTAGAGTTATTATGATGACTTAAACATGTTGAGATGTTGATGTGCGTATAATATGTGAAACGTATCTTGGTCCATGCGTGTGTACAGTTTGTGATTTGAAGTTGATGGCGTGTTATCATTTTTATTATTACGTGCTTTGTCAACTACCATATTTAAATATTAATATCTGAACTAAATGTCATGTGCAGCTCCTTATCATGTGTGTTTTGGAACGTGTTAATCATACAAATATTTTCTAATATTATGTTAGATCTAAGTATGTATTAAAATGAAATAACATTAGTTCTACAATAATGTGTATTTCAAAAAAAAAAACACGAAAGTTAACTATAAAGGACAAAATTCAAGCCCACGGTTATGACGGTGTCCCATTTTCATGTAGAATCTACTTGGAAAGAACATTCTTAGTGATGGATTGCTCCATGATCAACATACAATAAGTATATAAGGTAATTGGGGAAACCAGATTGCATCTTTTGAGCTCTCTTAAAGTCAATTAACGAGCTCTTTGATGAATTCATAATGTTTGGTACTGTTAGATAAGGGTTGAGGCGCACTAAAAAGTGAAACTTTGCTTCCACAAATCTATGTAAAGATATGGATTATGGTCCCCTAGTTACTGACAATTCGACAGAGTGTGGTTGTTCTCGCTCAAGATTATGGACAAACATGGTCACCTAAGCATACGAGAAGTATGCCAAGTGGCAAAACTACCTGCTACTCATCTTAACATTTTATACACCTTGCCTAATGAACATGAAATCCATTTATTCTCACTTTTGAACTATTAACCTAAACTTTTAGTCTAGACCTTGATAGATTATTATTACAATTTCAGAAATTCTCAAGAAAAAATATTTAATAAAAAATTATTTCATGACAAAAAACTATAGTAAATTGTAATAAGTAACGTCATTTGTGCATGTCAATTACTGAACTTTTATAATACATGACACAACAGATTTACCAGAAAAGCTAGTTAAAAGACCCATCATACAATTCAACCATAAGAAACACCCCCATCCCTAATCCTTCATAGCTTGCTTATTTATTCCACAATAAAGGTGTATCTCGCGTGCCCGACAAAAGGCTTTATTATCAATTTGTGATCTTTTTTAATAACATTCTCTACCGTATATGACACCACAGGTTGTACCCAAGAAGTATTACTTTTTCGATTTTTAATATTGTGAAATCAATACATTATTGTATTCTATTATTTCTAGCATTTTAGGGCACCAGATCAACACTCTTTGCCCTCCAAATATTTACTGTCGTTGATATCCCAAAGACTTCATGTCATGTTTAATATCCCAATCTTATGGTACAAGCTTACAGAGTCTAGCCTGTCCCCTACAAATTTCTGGAACTTCGCTTAAAAGTTATGCAGGGTTCTAGAACTTCGTTTGGCACCGTTTAAATTCCAATTGAATCTTTTTCTTCACCTCCTCTCCACTTGAACATTGTCATTCATGTCATTAAGAATGTCTCCTTTCAGATGAAAATATATTTATACATCTAAGAAACTAATTTAACAAATAAAAAAACATTTCTCCAATATTCTTGTTGGAAATATCTTTGGACTCAGTATGTGATATCAAAGACGATCAAACTTCTAAAAACTTACTTTTCATGTATATCGAGAGGTTGCATCCACCTAAATCTTAGCACCCATTATAGCAAAAATTCAGAGTATAAGGGTGATTGACAATCGTACAAGAAAGTAAGCTTGTAGAATTGAAGTACGTACAAGGATAGAGAATGGAGTGTAAGCATCTACGTTTAAGCTACTTGCTTACCGCAGTATCTGCTGAACACCTAATTACACTTGGCTAGTTAACAGTAGAACAGCAACAAGGGAGGAATATGGAGATAATATGAGGATATATTGTTTGCTTCAATGGTGAAAGTAACATACAGTTTTCTATAAGAAAGAGCCTTAATGCCCGAGACTACCTAGGTGAAGTACAGATCCACACTATAATTTAGAATGCATGTGTGCCAAAGACATGGATGCATTCTTAATTTCCTCCACATGCACAGCAATCCTTAATGCAGTTGCTTGCAGGATATAGATTAAGATGACAACATGCTTGTTTTTATGATGCTTGGGCTACTTGAGGGGTTGTCAGTTGCCTCAAGTTGTACTTGGAAAGCTCCTTGTACCTCTCAACGACACCTATCAAGCAAATAGTCTGAAAAGGAAATACAGAGTCAGGAGAAACCCCAATACAGAGCAGAGGTAATGACGACTATTACATATTCAACAAGACAGCAATAAAAAATTAAAGGACAAATATGAAATAAGACATACATATAGTCCACAATAAGAAATTCACAAACCAAAAGGACAATGCAAAAAGAATATTGAAGCAAAGTGAGACAGTTGCAGAGATATGACAACTTCAGATGGAAGGCCTGTGCCACTATGCTACTTCACAAGTTACACCATCGCTAGCTTAGCCTCGATTTTTCCCAATTCTCTTTCCTTCAAAATCATTACTTATAAAACCTCACCAAGTTTGGCATAGCTACTAATTCAACCTCTCAAAATCGGGACAGAAGATGTCATGACTGTACTGTGGCTGCAAAGTTTAATAGTCTATGAATGCAATTTGCTTCCTCTTTTATTTCCACCATATTGACATCATCCCATTTGTCTACGAAGTTGGCCTAGGTGCATTGAAAAATTCCCCAACTTCCTCAACATCAGTCGCTCGCCATCAGTCGAATTCGTCGAAGTTGGCGACATTATTCTGCTGCTTTGCAGAGTTTTACATGTGAGGGGGAAAAGTGTTGGGAGCTTGAGGTAAGGTAGTTTGGATGTTATTTTTATTATTCCAAACTAATATTAGTAGATCTACCCTCTCTCTACTAGATCTACCATAAATTCACACCATTTATATAATTCATTTATTGAAACAAACTTTATATAATGAAGAACTTTCTACTTTGGACATAACTGTATGTAACCGGGGTTTTCTACATATGCAAACCTATATGAATGGTACTTAGATTTGATGAAATCTATCAATTTTCATCAAAAATTACTGTTTTTTTGCTTAATATTGTCGAAGTTGCATCGAAGTTTACTTGTAAAAATCCTCAAAGTTTCCTCGATGTTTCCACATACTTCCACTTCCACACCTGTTCCAAGGCTGCAACATGCTGACTGGAGTAGCTTCTGAAGGATGGTGCACAAGTTTCACTAGAATAAGACATTGTCAGAACACGAGGACGCTAGTAGTTTGCAACTAGACTAGAAATGGCTGACATATATGGAGCACATGGAAGGCAACTACGACGACAATTGCACAAAATCATCAACAAGCACAGATTAATGAAATCGTTATTTGCATCAGTGGATGAACAAATGAAGCAGTCCAGGGTTGGCAGAAAACTAGACTAAATCCTCTGACCAGATCAGATTGAACTAAACCAACCAACTTGGCTTGGTCTGCAGAGGTTATGTAGTCGAGAGTAGTACGAAAACTATCCAAACTGAGCTCTACTATTCTGGTCTTGGTTTGAGGAACCAGTCTCACTGTTCATACTAGACTAGCCAGGCTTACATGATTACTTATATATTTATATTCATTACATAAATAACATGATTTTTTTTTACCCAAACGGAAATTGAACTGAACCTAAAGAACCAAAATTAATTTAGTGCCGTGTTTGAGTTTGGAAACCCCTCCCCCGCAAGGCCGCTAATAGACATCCTTAGCAGGGCAAAACTCAGGCCTGAAATGTGGCAGGATATGCTTTAGAGTAAACCAACTGGACCAGACTACAAAAGTTGTAATTTGGTCCAAACTAGTCTCAGAGTTGCTAGTACCCTAGCATGGTCTAGAAATTTTCCATAACACTAAGACCAGATCAGATTGAACCAAACCGACCAAATTGGCTTGGTTTGGAGAGTTTGTGGTCGGGAGTGGTACGAAAACTATCCAAACTGATCTTTACTATGGTCTTGGTTTGAGGAACTGGTCTCACTGTTCATACTAGACTAGCCAATCTTTCATATTTACTTGTATACTGATATTCATTACATTCATAACATGATTTGCTTTTTATATATTAACGTGAAAACCCCTCCTTGACAAGGCCGCCAATGGACATACCCTGGCAGGGCAAAACTCTCGAGGCCAAAAACGTGGCAGTATTTGATAAGAGTAAACCAAATCGGACTAGACTACAAAGTTGTAATTTGGTCCGGACTAGTCTTAAACCTGCTAGTACCCTGGCATGGTCTAGAAATTTTCCATACCATGAGGACTAGAACAGATTGAACTAAACCAACCAACTTGGCTTGGTCTGGAGAGGTTATGTGGTCGGGAGTGGTATGAAAACCATGGAACAGGACTTCAACTTCCAGTCGACTTCGACAGGTGTGGCAGTGGAAGTTTGTGAAAACATCCAGGAAACTTTGAGGATTTTTCAACCAAACTACAACACATCTTTAACAAAAAAAAGCTCAAAATGGTGATTTCATGATGAAAATTGATAGTTTTCATCAAATCTATCTTAAAACTAAATATAGGTTTATATATAGCCATCCGTACATGTTCACACATGTAGAAAAACACAATCACGTGCAAATGTACAAGACGTCGTCTTAGTGTCAACTTCAACAGGCATGGAAGTGGAAATTTGTGAAAAATGTAAGGAAACTTTTGAGGAAGTTGTGGACTAACACTTCGACGCAAAATAAGCTAAAAGATAGTGAGATTGTGAGGGAATTTGGCATAAAACATCAATTTTTTGGTAAACACATGCTCCATCTATAATCTTTTATATGAAATGTTTAGAACTTAAATTTGTTCTATGTATGCGGTGTTCTATATCTACAGAAATCCCAATTGGATCACATTCTAGAATTAAAAAACATGAGCTTATTTCCAAATACTTCAATTTGTAAAGAGGGGAAAAAGTAAGAGAGGTGAAATGGTATTAGGTCTACACCAGATTTTGCAAAACTTGTGGAAATTTAGTAGAGGAATAAACTTATCATTACTCTCTAATTAGAAACCAAGGAAATGGTCATCTCAATGTCAAAAACGGTTTCCTACAAGTTTCTTTATGCCTTCACTATGTGTGCAACATTAATAACTACAAAGATCATCGAGAAGCTGGGAGGTTTTGAGCTAGTTGAGTCGATTTCATCACCAACTAGACTGAATTCATTGACACATTTCAACAAGCAGGCAACCAATGGGGTATGAAGTTTTCTAGGATTCGACATAGACAGGTGTAGACATATGTAACATCGAGGACATAGCCAGATGTTGAGGATGTTTAGTACCATGATGAAAACAATCCAAATTGACCTTTACTACTCTGGTCTTGGTATGAGGAACTGGCCTCACTGTTCATGCGAGACTAGCCAATCTTACATAATTACTTATGTATTTATATTCGTTACATTTATAACATGATTTGCTTTTTATAAAATTAATATGGAAACCCCTCTCCGACAAGGCCGCTAATGGGCATATCCTGGCAGGGGGAAACTCTTGAGGCCTGAAACGTGGCATTATTTGCATAAGAGTAAACCAAACCGAACCAGACTACAAAAGTTGTAATGTGGTCTGGACTAGTCTTAGACTTGCTAGTACCCTGACATGGTCTACAAATTTTCAATCCACTAGGACCATATCAGATTGAACTAAACCAACAACTTGGCTTGGTCTAGAGAGGTTATTTGGCCGGAAGTGGTATGAAAACTATCCAAACTGACCTTTAGTACTCTAGTCTTGATTTGAGGAACCGGTCTCACTGCTCATACTAGACTAGCCAATCTTACATAGTTACTTATATTTTTATATTTGATACATTCATAACATGAATTGCTTTTTATATATTAACGTGGAAACCCCTCCCTGACAAGGCCACTAATGGACATACCCTGGCAGGGCAAAACTCTAGAGGCCTGAAACATGGCAGTATCCGCATAAGACTCGGGAGTGGTACAAAAACTATCCAAACTGACCTTTTTTACTACTATGGTCGTAGTTTGAGAAACCGGTTTCACTGTTCATACTAGACTAGCCAATCTTATATAATTACTTATAGATTTACATTCATAACACGATTTGCTTTTTATAAATTAACGTCGAATCCCCTCCCCAAGGCTTAAGCCTTGAGGCGAGGCGCACTCAGGGGCGCCCCAAGGCTTAAGCCTCAGTCAGTTTTTCAGAGGCGGACGCCTCATTTTTCAAGAGGCGTAAAAAAGTGCTGAGGCACTGAGACGTAACTGAGGCGTAAGCCTCTTCCTGCCACCTAAAACTCCTGGTCTGCTATATTATTTGGACTGCTATTGGGCGCAGCCCAAGTGGTCTTTATTAAAATAGGAGATCTCCACCTCCAGGCAACCAGGACATAGCAGTCTTTGAGCTGCTCCAGCCCTTGCTGCTGGCCATGGTAGCTGATCCAGCTGCTGCAGCCAAGCTGCTGCTGCTAGACACAGCACTGCTACTATTTTGTGATTTGATTCTTTAGTTATTCATATATATAACTTATATATAGACATATATCATATATACATACATGATACATATATATATATATATATATATATATATATATATATATATCCATACATATAAATACATACATATGCTGATATGCATATATAATTATATATATGTGTTACAATATATATAGATATGTATACATATGTATATATAATAATATATATCATATATGGATATGTATGTATATATGTATGTGTGTGTGTGTGTATATATAGAGAGAGAGAGTCAGGCTAGGATACACTCGAGTGTACAGATCACGCTGTACACCCCAATGGTGTTTGCCTATCTAAACCATGTTTTCCAAAATCTAATCCATTGATCTTCATGGTTACAATAATAATAGACCACATACAAAATTTGAGCTCATTTGGATGAGTGTCAGTCACTCATCTAAGGACAACAAAATCGACGCACAAAACTAATTTGAAATGCATGATTTTTGCCTCCTTTAGATGCACGACCTATAAGTGTCCAAATGAGCTGAAATTTGTTATATAGTATGTTCTTATGATATTTAAGAAGATCAACGGTTTAGATTTTTCAAAAAAGTTACCGCATCTTTAAAAATGACTCGTTTTGTTATACAGTAAATACTACATATATATATATATATATAAATATATGGCACCGTACACCTCAGTCATTTTTGAAGATGCAATAATTTTTTGAAAAATCTAAACCGTTGATCTTCTTAATTATCATAAGAACATACTATATAATAAATTTTAGCTCATTTGGACACTTATAGGTCGTGCATCTAAAGGAGGCAAAAATCATGTATTTGAAATTAGTTTTGTGTGTCGATTTTGTTGTCCTTGGATGAGTGACTTACACTCATCCAAATGAGCTCAAATTTTGTATGTGACCTATTATTATTGTAACCATGAAGATCAATGGATTAGATTTTAGAAAAACATGGTCTAGATAGGCAAACACCATTGGGGTGTACGGCGCGATCTGTACACTCGAGTGTATTCTAGCCTGACTCTATATATATATATATATATATACATATACATATATATATAATATATATATGGGTATATTTTCACTGCCCGCACAGGTAACTAACTTCTGTTGCCCGTGGATCTGTTTTGTAATAGGAAGGCACCTAATTGTAATGAGACAACCAAGATTGTAATATAGGGACTCGTTTTGCGAATACAGTGTGAAATTTTTTTCTCCCTCTGAAAATAGTAAAAATGATATTTATGACAGCAGTTTACGTAGTATTACAAAACGAGTCTTTGTATTACAATTTTAATCAACTAATTACAATGTTGGTTGTCTCATTATAAATATGTGCCTTCCTATTACAAAACAGATGCGCGGATAACTAACCTTAGTTACCCGCACGGGTAGTGAATGAATGGCCTATATATATAATCCTTATATAGCGAAGCTGGAATACACTCGAGTGTACCAGAGACGCAATACACCTCAGTCATTTTCAATGATGAAGCAATTATTTTGAAAATGTAAACCATGATCTTCTTAAATATCTTAAGAACATTCTATATAATAAATTTGAGCTCATTTTGAACACTTATACGTCATGCATCGAAAGGGAGCAAAAATTATGCATTTCAAATTAGTTATGTGCGTCGATTTTGGTGTCCTTGGATGAGTGACTTACAGTCATCCAAATGGGCTCAAGTGTATTACTATTGTAATACTGAAGATCAATGGATTATATTTTGCAAAAATATGGTCTACATAGGCAAACACCATTGGGGTGTACGGTGTGGTCTATACACTCGAGTGTAATCTAGCATGACTCAATATACATATATATATGTGTGTGTGTGTGTGTGCGTGCGCGTGTGTGAGCACGCGTCTGTGTAAACATATATACGTGTAATATTTATGTATATATATGTGTATATGTATGAATATATATATATATATTTGTGTGTGTGCGTATTTGTGTGTGTGTGAGTGTGTATGTGTGTGTAAACATATATACGTGTGTAATATTTATGTATATATATGTGTATATGTATGTATATGTGTATGTATATGTATATACATATTGAATGATATCGTTAAATTTTATTCCCAGCTTTTATCCAAATACTTGACCAAAGTTTTTATGCTTTCTACCTGAATTTCCAACATAAATTCCCAGTGCCAAAAAAATTCACTAGATCAAACTTATCGTGGATATCGAATTTGTGACTATGGTTGGGAATGAGGCTTTGATGATGAAAAAGATACGTATATATAATGAATATATATAGACAAACATATAAGTACATTTGTAACATAGAACCTGACTTCCTGATCCCTTAAACCCTAATTTTATGAATTAGGTATCAATAGGCATCGCTTTGAAGATAGCCTCCAAACAAGGTATAGGATATACCCTGACATGGAAAGGTTTAGATGGCCTTTGATGTCATGTTTGACTTGGTTGAAATCTTAGGAATCATATAATGTGAATGTTCTGACCTTTTCGCCCTTAACCTTAACAGGATGGAAGTAACCACTAAGCAGTGCTTCGATGGTTAATTTTGATGAATAATAAATAATTGGACTCTTATGTAATAGATGCTAGCTCTTGTAAGGTAAACAACTAATACATAACCTTACAAATGAACTAATAAAGTATGAAATATAATTTGGATATCCATATAACATATGGCATCTTAGAGAGTTATAAGTTTCATATAATGAATAATGCATGAATATTTTATTGTGTTTGTATCCCGAATGATGTATCCAATTCAAATAATGGGTTTATTAGTGTTTAAAATAAAATGTGACATTTCAATATCAACAACAATGATGGGTAACACCCTGATAGACATAAAAAGGAATATATATCGATTGATGCAGAATTAGTTCGTTCTTGATTGAATAATAATATCATTAAATGACTTTAAGAGGAACCTTGGATGAAAATAGATATAGTTGCATATTAGAATTAAGGAAACGAAGTCATGTGAAAGTAATCCTAAAAATGAATCTATTCCAAGATATTAGCCATAGATATTTATTTGGTGAATAAATATGAAAATAACATCTTTATCCTTAATACATAATGGATAATCTAAAAATTGGAAAGTTTCGTATAATATAGATGATAATTGAGTGTAGGTAGTAAGAAAAGTGTTTAATGGCTAGATACATCCAAAGAAATTTGAATCCCAATTTATCAGAGAAAATTATTAATTAGAAGCATGGTTCAAAATTTCGGTCAAAATTTCGATTTCGACGGGAATCAGACATAAAAATACAACGGTCCAAAATAGTTAAGTAAAATTTCGAAATTTCGATAGAAATTTCGCAAAGGGGAGCGAAATTTCGAAAAATACAACAATTTCGTTGAAAAAAGGCCAGTTTGGGCATGTATTTCGCGAAACACAACCGAAATTGGTTTACAATTTCAAAAATCAACGGCCCAAAGCCTGTTCTACTTAGAGGGTTACTTCTTTGGTGATTTTTTTGCATTCTCTTGCTCTGAAAGGCTTTGTTCTTCGGATCTAAGGTAAGTTTACTCTCTCCTTCCAATCTACATCTATTTCTTCCACTTTAGCCCCAATTTGATCAAAAGATTACTCTGAATTGTAAGTTACAAGTGATAATTTACAACTTATACTTGATGATTTATGAAATTATGCTATAAATTACACATAACTACAATGATTATGCAAATCTAACTTTATATATATATATATATATATATATATATATACACATATACATATCCTATTTGTCATAACAATGGATAAAATAGTTTTCAAATAAGCTTTTTTGAGGTTTTTGTAACGTTATATTCATATATATTATGTAACACTTAATAAATGTTAAATTTATAAATAAATATCTTATATTAGAGATTAATTTTGTAACAATAATTTACAACTATGTAATACTTTGAATATTAATTATATGTAATTTAGACCTTTAAAAAGAAAAAAACTAAACCAATTTAGAATTGTTGTGTATAATGTTTCGTTGCATACATCAAATTTCAACTACTACTGGGAATAATATATAGTTAAATGTATTCAATTGATATATTCTATAATTAGACTATTAGTATCAACAAATTTTAGTAATTTGTTCCAATTTTATGAATAATTTCAGGCCTAGATTGAGAATACTTTTAGTATTTTAACTCTTTGATGATCCATAGTGTAAGCTAGATAGTATCAACTGAAATTCATTATTAACGTGATGACCTATAAACTAATTCCTTCATTATATCAAAAAGTCATCAAAATCTTGTTCGAAACAGTTTTCGATCTTTTCACACATGTAGGGCCCCCCCACTAAGATCAATATATGATGTTATTGTATAAATAGGTGTATTTATGTATGTACATCATCATGGTAAAATTTCGTGACTTAATTCCTTTATTTGGTCGTCGAAATCGTGTGTCGAAATAAGCGTAAAATGTCAAAATTTCCATCAAATTTCTGTTTCTGAGCCATCGAAAACGGCGTCGAAATCAAAATTTTAAACCATGATTAGAAGAATGTATATGGAGATAATAGTATGAAATTCATATGTATTAAAAAAATAGATGGATAGTCTTAAAGAAAGAAAGTAACTGCAAAATTGGATTCTACATGCCAAATAGATATAGCTCTCAAGTTTTAGATTTAATCGGATAAGGATAGCTACCCCAATTTAACTAAGAAAGAAAGTGTCTAAATAGTATTCTAATATAAATCTAGGTAAAGTATAGTTAAATAAATCATGATCTTCCCTCATAAGTTTTTGTCATGTCAAGTTTCCTAAAACCCATACTCCTTATAATCTTTTGAAAACATCGCACGCATCCCATCTTGTCTTCTGCCTCTCACGTGGAGAGTTTTCATCGCGCATAGTACACCCGGTTTTTCTCTTCAGGATCCCTCTCTCCTCTATCCATCTCTCTCTGATATTCTTTCTACAATATTTTCCTCCCTCTTTCCCAAAGTCGAAGATCCCTATTTTCCCTAGGTTCCGGATGATCCCTATTTTCCCTAGGTTTCAGATGATCCCTATTTTCCCTAGGTTCCCTATTCTCTATCACACAAACGAACCATAGTTTCCTATTCCTCTCCGATTTTTTCTCCTAGAAACTCCAGTGCCATCCCAGGTCTCTTGGCCTATTTTTACCTCTTCGTCCACTACCACACGACTTCATATGACCTTTCTCAACCCTTCGCTCAACCCCATCCTAGCCATCCCTCTTCCCAAACTTTGACCTATGTGGAATAGGTGCATTGGGACCTTTTCGGCAGCCCTGGAAACTCATGATGCAACTAACCATTATAGAAATTGACATGATGCAACTGAACCATTATGGATATCCTCAATCAAGATGTTTACATATTTAATTGAGACTCCCTTCGTTGAATAAGAATGAAAGAAATTGTACATTTCATTGTAAGCTAGAAAAAATCTATTAAGATATTTCTTCTTATACCAAGTTGTTAACCTCCTTTCAGGAACAAATCCTCGTAATCGATATCCAAACTCAAAACCAAACTGGTTGAGATATATCATATTTCAAGAACCTTCTATGTCTCTTTGTTTTAAGTTTATGTTTTTGCAATCTTCGTGAGGCTCAAAATTCCTAGTTTTACTGCTAGAATTATGGGGGAGAAAGCACAGTGAGGGTTTAAGTTTATTCCCCCTGCATAAATCATGGTATGACAATTTTCAGCATAGAACTAAGGAAACTAGACTTAACTTGGCGATCATGATTAGAGTCGATAATGAAGAAATAAGATAATAGAATTAGAAATCCAGCCTCCCAAAAATCCATTGATTAAAAAAGCGGACGGTGCGGCCGCTTTAGCGGCAGACCAACTTAGCCGCTGCGATTTGCTGTTTTGCGTCAAATAAGTGTTTTTCTCTGTAGCGGCCGCTTTGGGCCGCTTTTTTAGAGTCTGCTTCAGCGGCTGTAGAGCCCGTGTGGGGGCAAGAAGGCCCGTTGCCTTACATTAACTTGCCGCATTTTGTCCTTGGGGAGTCCCTGATACGCTAGGAACCCGACTCCTCGATTTCCTTCAGCCGCTGCCCTAGCGGACTTTCCCGATGAGGAAAGGAGTCCCAATGGCGTCAACTGGCTTATTAAAAGCCCTCTCCCGCACGGACCGTCTCCACACAAGCGGCGTGAAGCAACGGAGTTCGGCGCACAACAGCTTGAAGCAGAGCAACGGCCAGACGCAAAGCAGCCCCTTGACGTGGAGCAACGCCTGGACGCAAACCAGCGCCAACCGACAGCACCGGCGGAGGCCCTTGAAGGCCGCAAGCGACCAGAAGACATCGGCGGAGTCCCTTGAAGACGCCATTGGCTAGCGGAGAAGCCCCAAGGAGAGTCGTCGGCCGTCCACGTCAAGTAAGTTTACTGACCCTGTTCTTCAAGTCTTCTTCTCAACCTTCTTCTTAATTCATTTTTCTTTTCTCTCTTCTATCCTACATGTGAAAATGAACGCTAGCTTGATAGTAGATAAATACCCTTTTATGCTATTACTGACTGATCAGTAGGTCTAAACTCCCTGTAGTACAGGGCCTGTACGTTCTATTGTCTTAAGTCTTAACTCTTAATCAGTAATTCGTACCATGGTTTGATGAGATTGAAGAGGATACATTACTGTCCATTGTTCTTATAAGTACCCTACTACCCTGTTATGATCAATCCTACAATCCTACTGATAAGGTGATACCTGTGTACGGTGAATCACTTAATTAAAACTCTTCCTTGCTGCTTAATCTTCCTTGCTAATGCTAATAGCCATTGCTATCTGATCCGTATGAAAACTGCTGTGCTGTTGTTCCAATGCTATGAAATCATCCATCGTCAATGTATACGGTATACCTAATTACCTAGTCACCTACTATCAACGTCCCTAGTAATCTATTTTTAATTTTTAATTTTTTACACTTACTGATCCGTATGAAAACTGTTGTGCTGCTTTTCCAATGCTCCTACCATTTTATCACAGATTGCATAAATTTTGAATGAGTAATTTCAGTACTACTGTTTTGAACCAGTAATTTCACTTCAGTAATTTTGAACGAGTATTTGCAATACTACTGTTTTATCAGTAACTCAATGGTGATTGATGACTTTTGAACGAGTAACGTACATCAGTAACATCAACATTCAACAAGATGCTATACTCTTAAAACAGTAATTTACATGATATGTATGATGTGGAATATCAGTAATTGGATACTAATATTATGATTACAAATTGAATTTACAAGACTATACTATTTAATAATTGAGTATCAATAATGACGGCTCAATCACTGATTATCTCTTTTGTCAATCACAATTAGTATGGTCGGTGGTGCTCAAATGTCGGCTAAATCAAATGATCTCGGGTGGAAGTATTGCACTCTTCCAGACCCAACCCGAAGGGAGAAAGTTAAATGCAACTTCTGTGATCACATATCAACGGGTGGAATTTTCCGATTGAAGAAACATCTTGCAGGCCAACGTGGCGATGTCGACGCATGCAAGAAGGTTCCTCCCGAGGTGAAGAGGGAAATTACTGAGTATTTGGAGAAGTTTGCTGCGAAGAAGAACAAGAGCGCTCAAGAGTTGAACGATTTGCGTGGTGATGTCGAAATTGACAAAAGTGCAGATGACGTCGGTATCGGGGATTCGCAGAGGAAGAAGCCGAAAGTTATAGGTCAACTGGACACTTATTTATTTAGAAACCCAGAAGATATTGTCAAAGACAGGGTGTTATCAAAGCAATCAATATTACCAGATAAGTTAGGTAAAGAACGAAGGGCTAAGACATGTCAATATATAGCTCGATGGATTTATGAGGCTGGTAAAATCCTAATTCGTGCCCGTAGATTTCGATTATGATAGTACATATTAAAAATTGTAAGACCCTAATTGTAATAATTGTTTTATTTTTTCTAATTAGGGATTCCAATGCATATTGTTAACCTCAACAGCTTCCAAGTGATGCTAGAAGCTATAGGTCAGTTTGGACCTGATTTGAAGGGACCTTCCTATTATGAGTTGAGGGAACCGTTACTCAGGCAGGAGGTGGAAACTACTAAAGAAGCCCTTGCACTACATCGGGAAGAATGGAAGCGGTCTGGATGCTCTTTGATGACAGATGCTTGGACAGACAAACGCAATAGAAGTATCATGAATATATGCGTCAATAGCCGTTATGGGACCTATTTTCTCAAGACAGTTGATTGTTCAGGTCATTTACACAATTCAGACTACATATTCAACCTTGTCGATGATGCTATTGAAGAAGTAGGAGAGGAGAACGTTGTCCAGGTGGTTAGTGACAATGTTGCAGCTAATCTTGCAGTGGGTCGCCAACTGAAGGAGAAGCGACCAATGATCTTTTGGACCCCATGTGCAGCACACGACATCAACTTGATGTTGGAGGCGATCGGAAAGTTGCACCGGGTACAAAATGTCCTTAAAAAGGCAAAAGCACTCACTATATTTATCTACAGCCATCATATAACTCTGAGTATCATGAGAAGCTTCTTGGGACGTGATCTGGTCAGGCCGGTTGTTACTAGATTGCTACAACATTTTTGAGTTTAGAAAGCCTTCTAAAAAACATGTCCAATTTAAGAAGGATGTTCGTTTCTGAAGAATGGCTCAAATGCAAATTCTCTAAGAGTCCCGAGGGCATTAAGGCTGCAGCTACTGTTGGTGGGTCCCAATTTTGGAGAGGAGTTCAGTTGGTGCTTAAAATTTTCAAACCGTTGGTCAATGTTCTACGACTGGTTGATGGGGATAAAACACCTGCTATGGGCTACATACAACAAGCTATGGTCGTCACACTTGATGAACTAGATACAAAGTTAGTTGATGATGAGCCGCTTCGCAAGCAGGTGTTTCAGATAGTCCGAGAAAAATGGGACAATAAGCTTAATCGACCCTTACATGCTGCAGGTAGTTGAACACCACCACTCTTTTTGTGCAATTAGTTTGATGAAATTAGATATGAACCCATTTTATACTAAGTTATTAACACTCAAATGATATAGGTTATTATTTGAACCCATTTTTGTATTGGAGAGACCCTGACATCGATAGTACCAGTTCGATTATGGATGGTCTCATGGAGTGCATTGAGACATTCTACCCCGAGCCAGATATCCAAGATGGCATCATCATGAAGGAGTTACCAGCCTATCGAGATGGGTCAGGTTCTTTTGGAAGAGCAGCTGCTATTCGACAATGAAATGACATCAACATAAATCCAGGTATGGGCTATAGAAGGGTCAAGGGTCTTTTTTGTTAAATAGATCCTGCCTTACTAATTTCAATTTACTCTACCCGCAGTTCAATGGTGGATAAATTTTGGTTGCGATACACCTTACTTGCAAAAAATGGCCATCCGAGTGTTGAATCTAACTTGTTCATCGTCAGGATGTGAGAGGAATTGGAGCACCTTCGAGATGGTAATATAAGCAACCGTCAAATGAATTTTGCATATATTATTGCTATTATAAAATGACAATGTATGATTACTTATTTATGTTAGTAATCTAACTTGCGTAGATTCATACAAAAAGGAGAAATAGGTTGGATGTAAAGAGGCTTGAAGCATTGGTATTCATTCAATTTAATGCCAAACTCAAGGAGCGGAAGGAGAAACATGAAAAAGATTATGATCCAATAGAGTCTCAAGATAGAGACAAGGCTAAAGATTGGATGGTACAGCTAAACCCAGATGAAGAAGAAATTTATCCAGGTGTTGGACTTACTTGGGGAGAAGTTGCAAAAGCTAGTGGGGCAGAAGAAGTGGCAGAGACTAGGAAAAGCACAAGGTTGACTACTTCAAAGGTGGATGCAAAGAAAAAAGCAAACAAGGAGTATGGTGATGTTGAATCTGATGGTGATGATGACAACTACATGGATGGTGACAATGATCTCAAGGACATTGAGGCATCTTTAGATGATGAATTTGTTTACACTCACTCTACAGGCGAGGATTGTGGTTTTCTTTGAAGTTTCTTTGCTTTTTAGCTTGTAAACATTTACTTGTGTTAATAGGAACCGTTTTGATCTATAAAAGTCATTTGTAGCAGCAAAGTATTATTCAAAATACTTGATTGTTGAGTAATATTTCTTTTTGTTGGTGGTAGGACAATCACATTTTTTTACAAATTAATTTAAAACAATGTCAGACGCTTTTTCAAAAAGCGCCCGCTTTTGTCCGCTTCAAAACCCGCTTCCCACTTCAAGGAGGGCAATCCGCACGCTTTGCACTTTCCAAAACAGAGCAAAAATCTAATAATAGCTGGATTGAGGAAAATTATCCTGATTGAGAAAATACCTTGACAACTTGAACTAAAATTGATTTATCCGGGTTGTTAAGATCCACTTTGTGATGCTGCGGAACAGACTTCGCAACAGCATTTATAATTTTCATCCTGTCGAGGCCCGTGTTGGCCCTAGCATCATATATGACTGCAAACTGCAAAACAGGAATACATGGACCAATTATACAAAGTTGCTTGAAATGGTAGCTTAATGATATCTTCTTATAAAAGTGAGAACGTTATAATCAAATTAAGTTTCCAGATTAGAAAACATTTTTGAAAGGATACACCAAATCGAGCTTTGATTTGCGTCATTGGCAGAGATCAGATATGAAAAGTGTCCGTTACAGCTAGTGATCTGAATTTCAAGCCACGTATCTCTTGGGTAATGGTGTTATATTGTAATATAAAATTCCTCCAAAGATTCAACAAAAGCCAACTCAAAACAATCTGTCTTTGTTGTTTTCCAGCAACTTAATGTCGACATTTCAAACAAATAACAAAATTTAGCTGATCTCAACAAATTAACATAAGAGCTTACACAGCATACTGCATTTTAATGCCCTGGAATGATAGCATCAATTACATCCGCAATAAATGTAGTACGTGAAATAAAGTAACATGATAGAACTAGTTTAAAAGGCTAGCTAGTAGCTACCATGTTAATCTTGTTAGATTGATCAGATCCAAAATCCATTACGGATCGAATACGGAGCGGATACTACTATATCCGATATCCGAATTCGAAAAAAAAATCTGATCCGATATCCGATCCGATATCCGACGGATATTATGTGATAATATCCGAATCCGATCCGACAAATAATATCCGAATTCGGATAAATATCCGATCCGAACCAAAAGTCATAAATGTATTGTTATTAGTACATTATATATAGAAAACATTGATATCACTATGAATATATATATGATAAAATATCTATATTTTTATGCTTTTATATATAAATAATATATATTTGATAATATATGTATATATTTGTCGGATTTTGGATTTTTCGGAGCGGATATAGCTATATCCGAAATACTATCCGAAATTTTCGGATATAAAATTTCATATCCTAAATCCAATACGGATTATGCAGATGTCGGATTTTTTTCAAAATTTCGGACTCGAATCCGGATCGAATGTGCGGATTCCGGATATCCATTTACAGGTCTATCCATTCGTCAAGGGTGGAGAGCTCTCACACAAAAAATTTCTAAGGGCTAAAATAAGTGATATATGAAACTCCCTCTGTACCACAATAGAGAGTCAGAGAGACCAAGTAGGTTGTACATGAATGTGAACAGACCACAAAGTTCAAACAGAGCAGAGTGCATGAGTGTCTATGGCCAAAGAAGTGGGATGAAGAATCAGGGATCTGATCATGGTGAGCATAGTGAAAGAAAAGAGTCCAGTCTCCAGCATGGTCATACAGCTCTTCAAAGGAGTTGTCAGCAAGTGGCTATGGAGGAAAGAATTATGAGAAACCAGGTGGTTTGACAAGTTTATCATGACTTGCTTCCAGAGGATGTTTTGCTCCGCAGGAAACTTATTTCCTATCCGGAGAGCATAACAACCGTTAAAAATAATGAAACTGCCAAATTGGCTCTCTTTTCCAAACAACAACGATGGTAGCCCTTTAGAGTGTGCCCCATCTTCATGGATTCATCTAAAAAAGTTGATCAAACATCTACCAAATTTTCAGCTGGATTTATCCAAATTTTCTGCATGATTCTTAAATGCTGAAATCTCCCAAATTTGTGACTATGCAACATTAAAGTACTACATATGATATCATTCCTTTGCGAGAGTAATGCACATTAGACATCATTTAGGGTTTTTTTCCCTAAAGATAGGAGCATGTCTGTGCCAGCTTCAACTTCTTACTACACAGTGGCGACATAGACATCAATTTGTATTTCATACTCAGGCTCCGCTTGGTTGATTAAAAGTAGAGTTTTCAGAGAACTTACTTTCCAGGAACTAGAGTTCAGTTTATGGAAAATGAGTTCACCAGATGACTGGTTTGGAATTTGAGTTTTTTCAAGAAGATGAATTGCATTGATTGGTTCTTTATAAATCTAACTACGACATGTGGAACTGTTGAGTTCAACATACAATATGTCTTTCTTAGATTTTCAGCATTATAACAACTAAATCATCTTCACGTAATTTCCAAACCGACTTCACATTAAACAAAACTACATGATCTTTTTCAAGTCAAAGTTATAACAATAGCATAACTACTACGTTGAACTAAGTCTGTGATGATCAAAATATATATCTAACGTGTATAGTATATAAAGTGTATGTAATAGAACAGAAAATATAATAGTAAACCATACGTACTAGAGGGCTAACAACATAATCTCAACATCAGATGTCGAATCAATTAAATTTCTAATGTCTAATTTATAAAAAAAAAATATACTTGGGGACAAACAATACCTTGAGTTAGAAATTAATTTGGATAGGTTAATCTAATCTAGCATGTAATCGTGTAAAAAAGTACATAGAAGATTTAATTGGGAAACAATAGGAAGTCGTATCCCGTGGCTGAGATGCAGCAGCATTAGGGATTTTGTCTCTGGCGCCAGAAACATTGTAGGAAAAGGGATCAATAGAATAGGAGGATATCTTGATATCGGCTGAGAAAGTATCGTCGTAGAGGGCGATTAGTCACTATGGCAATAGCCCGTACACCGCCAGTGCCAAAGACAGGAGATGAGCCACCCACCTTCATCGCTAGCACAAGAGCAGAGCATAACTTGTTTTAACTTCTTTTGTCCTGGAACCGGAACTGAGAGAGAGAAATGTATATACAATTACGGAAGTCCAGAAAGTTCTGCAGAATTTGTTTTCCGAAATTGCGGACAACCAATCTCCATTTACTGGTTCCAGAACTTGAGTTCCTTGTTTTCTTAATTCAGTTACAGAAAACCAATCGGAGCCTCAAGGAATGATGGAGAGGGGAAAGGAAATTGTAAAAGTAGTTTAGTTAGCAAGATGATGGGGAACAAGAAAATTTCCATTGCGAAATCTAACCTTATTTTTCCCTCCTAAAATGTGGAGAACTGAGGAAAAAGTATGCCTTCTTAATTAATTATCATTTCCTTTCGATTAAAGGATACTTATGTAACAGGGACATAAAATATTTCTTTTTCCCTCTCCTTTTCCATATACCTATGTAACATACTCCTCTTTTTAGTTACTTCCCCTTCCCTCTCACTTCTCCCTTCTCATGCAAGCAAACAACTTCATGTAATGATTTCCAATTCCTTTTCTCTTTCCCTTTACCTTCTTTTTTCCTTTTCCCTTTTTCCTCCTATTTTCCCCTATGCATTAAGTACATCTTTATCCTTTGTAAAGATGTAAAATAGGACAAAATGGGGAGAATCATAAACCCGAAACTCCATTTTCTCGTTTCAATTGGGAACTTCAAAAATGTTTAATATACTTGGAGAATTCTAAGGATAATGAGAGTCCCTTAAGGATAGAATACCACGGGAAAAAATACCAACACAATATTGTTTCTAACTTTCTATACTTCATGCATGACACAAGTTTCCCATTCATTCTGCAATAGGATCTATTCTAATAAGAGCAAGCAACACCGAGACAGCTTGTAAGATAATAACTAGAGGGGTGTTGATGCTTCACCTTGATGATACAATAATATCGATGGAAAAAAGGGAGACATAAGTACAGCTACCTTGCATGATGCTTCAGCTTCACCGGGGAAGTAAATTGAAATCAAAGGCTTGATTGCATTTGATATCTCTTCTGCAGAAGCATAGCAAGCAACTTCCATAGGTAAAATTCTCAGTATAAACCTAGAAAACATATAAATATGTAAGAGGAAGGATAAATACTAAAATCAAAGGGGTAAAAAGTATGCTTAATAAAAAAATGAAAACCTTGACATCGGTTTTCTGGTAGATGCAGCATCACTAAGCATATGTTCCACAATGCTGGCAGGACCAGGATCTCCATCCTTCTTTTGCATTTGAATGAAGATAACACCGCTACAGCCAGAATCAAGGCAAATGAAATGCCTCTGTTTTCCCATAAACAGATCAAATTAGAAAACCAATTCCATGCACAGCGTCCAAAACATGAATTCAACAATTTTGGAATCAAGCATGATGCTTGTGTCTTCTCTTTTTTCCTTTTTTTTTTTTTTTTGGGGGGGGGGGGGGGGGGGGGGGCAGAAAAGATATGAATATATGACTTGTCGAGCCTAATATTGCATCAGCATCACTAAATGCTAAGAATGTCGTGAAACATTAAACTTCTGGTAGTTGTACATATAAAAAGTATCATGCTTTATTGTCGCTCAGCTGCCAGGCAGTAAAACACAGGCATTAGTGCAGCAGGTCAGTGTAGAAGCATGCCCCCAAAGGTACGGACGTGGCAGTACCCAGTTTTGTGAAAATGAGCGAGATTCTAAGTTCCATAGTTCTGTACTGTAGTAGAGTAAATTGCAGATGATGTTTATTGGGCACTAATCTAGAATGCCTTCTTATAAACAACTGCCTGTACTTCAAAGTGTCCAGCCCAAATGGCTCCTCCGTATTTCACCCCTAGACATTGAATTCCAGTCTTCCGAACTCTCAAGTACAACAGCTTCACAAGCACTCCATCACTTTATTGTAACTATATAACCAAGCACTGCTCATTGGTTAGTTACTTTCACAAGTATGGCTGATCTCATACACTAAAAACTGGCATGCAGTAACTTAGGCAAGAGAAACATTAGTGTGAATTTCGGTCAGGCATAGACCCCCTCCCCCCCCCCCGGCTGTTTCAGTTTGATGTCAGGTTCGAGATAGGAACAAGTTGGTCCAGGCTGAGATCGCACTGGGTCCACAGGTCACATAGAGCTAGTATTAATATACAAATGTCTCTTACTACCCGAGTCAAGCAGGGTTCATATTCTTTTAAAAAAAGGTAGTTTACTCAGTTGCCTGCACCAATAGTGGTTCCTTGTAGGAATAGCACCTCAATGGCAGGTAGCTGACATCAAGAAATTTACTTACATGTCAAACGTTTCGGGAACAATAATCCAAAAATTACTTTCCAACAAATACTAACAAGCATTTATGTTAAAGTATGCAAGGTGCAGATGGATGATTCATTACGCTGCTTGCCATTCTCTAAGGACTTGGGACAGCCAGAGAAATCAGATATACACGTCAAAAGTGTTACAGCTTACAGGACGTTCTGAAGGATAATATTCTAACTTCTTGTCAAAAGATAAAAGAAGATATAGTGACATGTATGATTACAACATCCATAGCTCATGATAAATTAGTATACGCTCAATAGATAAGACCCGAACAAAAAACAACAACAAAGGGTAACATAAAAAGTCCAAGAATATTGTGTGCATTGTAAGAGTTATCAAGCTGAATATTAGCATTGTTATAGAAATATCTAGTTAAAAGGGGGAAGGCAAATATGTAGAATGGTCAAAACAAATTTGTGTAGCCCCACAATAGAACAGTCAAACAGTGTTTTTTTTTTGTGTGTGTGTGTGTGTTGGGGGGGAGGGGGGGCCTTCATAAAAGTCAGATAAGAATAAGGTTGAATAATAGTTTAAAACATCTGATATCAGCACCATTTCTGATGGTCCAAAAATTGAAATTCAGACATGTATTCATGTCAATTCACAAATTTGACGACCAAATCAAGAAACTAAGTCACAATAATATTACAATGACAATGTGCATACAGAATTCAACCTATTTATGCGATAATATCATA
The DNA here is from genome assembly GCA_963693085.1 of Alisma plantago-aquatica. Lineage (NCBI taxonomy): Eukaryota > Viridiplantae > Streptophyta > Magnoliopsida > Alismatales > Alismataceae > Alisma > Alisma plantago-aquatica. Next base: position 507,618,173 of record OY856411.1, on the reverse strand, counting down.
TATTGACATAGGGGTCCTATATGTGTGAATGAAAGGAAACCAAATTCTTTTTATATGGATTTGATGCAAATTTAAAAACACAAATAAGGAATTACTTTATTAAAATTTCAAAAAGAAAACTACAATAGAAATACACTTATGCAATAATGTCTTATATTGAATATATTTGGGGTGGAGGTCTGCATCATGTTTAATGTGTGATGCTATTTTCTAAGGAGGGTATTTTATCTAAAACTATTAATCGATGGGTTAAAAACACTGGAATTAGTTAATATAAATTATTTGACTATATTTTAAAAGTAATAACATTATTGTTGGTAATATATAAAATATATCTATTAAATAAATTTAAATATGACTCGATCTCACTAGTGTAAGATATTTGGAATTTGATATATCTAAACTTAATGACATCATACATACTAGTTTCCAGTTTTTCAGAGTTTTTGTTTTCACAAAAATGTGTACAAAGCTACTGGTTCTTGGGGCATCTGATCTCTATATCTGGTCCTCATTGAAATTGAAATCTGACACATTTTCACCATTTCGGTTGAAATTTTAAACCATGGGTTGAATGGAAAAGAAGGACCAATGAAGTTAATTAAAATAAGGTTGAGATTGAGGTATCTATGGCAATCATGATTATGACAACAATCAATTGTACACGAAAGAGAAAGTAGTGATTGCATGTCACCTTGATATGTAACCAATACAGTAATACTCACCAACTAGGCGACAACCACCAAGCCACCGAGTTAGGTGTTTATTCACACTAAACAATGTCAATCAATTGTGGTGGGAAGCATTGCATAGTGAAAGGCACAAAAGGGACGGCAAGATAAGAAGCCAAGTGTATAAAGCAACAAGGTTTGGCGAGCTGCAAGCCAGTGGGCTGCAATAGTAGGAATGTGATAACCAATGCTAGATTAGTAAGGTGTGGGACAGAAAAGGGGGAAAACGATGTATGGATAGACGAAATCTTACAAGTCACAACCAAGAAAGCACGGACACTTCCCAGAGGTTGTCATGGTCGTTCTTGATACGTGCGCAATTTGGACACACCTAGACACATGGCAGTATGCGCAAAACATGTCCAGAGCGTGTCTATGTCAAACACATGTCTAGGACGGTCACCATAGCCTCCAGAAGTGTCCTTGTTCTACCTCGTTTTCATCCTACCTGTCATCCCATCCTCTTCTTCCTTCTCCTTACATGTCTCCCCCTTTAATTCCTCATGCTCCAATAAAGGTCCACCTTCTTCACCACCATGAAAATATGTCCAATAACAGCACACAACCTCCGCTATTGTCTATTGTAACCTTCCACTTCTCTTTCATCAACTACTTTGACAGACGTCATCCTCCTACACCACCACAACCACAAGTTTAATGAAACTATGATCCAACAGACGTCCTGTTCTCATATGTCATTTTCATCTCCTCCCCCTCCTCTTTATTTTACTGTTTTATACGCATCCTCTTAATCCTTTCTCACCATTAATAGTAAAATTTCATTGTTCTTAAATACACACAGCTCTTCAACTTTCATGTTCTTAAATTGTTACTGCAACTTTTAGTAGGTCATAAATTGTGGGTTTCGTTCATCTTTTAATTGTATGAATATACTGTTGGTTTGATATCATACTGATTTAAACTACGGGTTTGATTTATATGTGAAGATAATGTGCTATGAATTGCATTCTTTGCTTTTTTTTTGCTTCAATTGGGAAAAAAACCAAGTGTCTTTGGAGTTCTACGTGACAGATGACTTCACACACACACGCACGTTTATAATTTTTCAATTAGAAAATGTGATTGGCTTACCTTAAAGTCTAGTAAATTGCTTGTGTTTCTATATTAATTATATTTACATCATGGAACACAACATCGTCGAAGTTTGGCGAAGTTTCGCCGAAGTTTCGAAATTCGACCATAAGCGAAGTCGAATACCATATACTTCGACCTCGTCCAAACTTCGGGGCGAATTTTCATGGATGTCGGCGAAGTTGACTTTTTTGTGTGTATTTTCGTTTCAACTTCTCCGAAGTTGTCGAAGTTTCCTCGAAGTTGGCGAAGTTGGCGAAGTTGGGGCGAAGTTAAGACCACCCAGAACCATAATCCCAACTAGTGCCCCAATGGCCATATAAGGCATAAATATCACTCCAACCCTCTTCATAACTTCTAATATCAACTCCTATGTTTTTTGTTGCCACTCATTCCTAGAGAGGGTGTTGCAACTACTATTTGATTGTATATTGTATATAATACATATGGTGAACTGTATCTATATATGTGTATTGCACAATTGACCATTTCAAGCAACACATTGTATTATTAACCTACATAGGGCTAGAGGGTCATATATCGTGTTCTTTTTTAAAATTCACATATATAAGATAGAGGTATAACATAATTAGAAGTTTTCCATCAAAGTTTTCTAAAAATTCACATCATTTCTTCAAAAAATGGCATCGAAGTTTGTCGAAGTTTGCGTCTAAACTTCCTCGAAACTTCCTCAAAGTTTCCACAAACTTCCACTTCCACACCTGGCGAAGTCGAAGTCCTGCACCATGATTTACATACATACATACATATATATATATATATATATATATAGAGAGAGAGAGAGAGAGAGTTAGACTGGAATACAATTGAGTGCACCGGAGACTGAATACACTCAAGTCATTTTCCATCACTCAACATTTATTTTAAAAATATAAACCATTGATCTTCTTAGATATCTTATGACCATATGACATGAAATTTTAGGTCAGTTGGACATTTATAGGTCATGCATCTAAAGGAGACAAAAATGAAGCCATAGAATAATTTTCCGTGTCAATTTTATAGCTCGTGGAAGAGTGACACAGAAGAATCCAAATGAGTACAAATTTTACATGTAGCATGTATTTGTTGAAACAATGAAATAGCGGTTTGGATTTGCCAAAAATGGTCTAGATATGTAAACACCACTTGAGTGTATGGTGTGATTTGTACACTCAAGTGTATTCTAGCATGACTATATATAGATATTTATATAAAATATATATATATATATGGTCAAGGATATCCTATTTCCATTGCACTATCCACAGTATTCCATGGGTACTATAGTTTTTTAATACACATTGATCCTCTTCTACTAGGAAAACAGAAAGGGGAATTTTCTCACTTACCTTACTAGGGAGTATTTCTCTTATTGGCCTAAATACTTGTCAAAATTTATAAAAGCACCAATTCGATAGAGCTGTTTGAAATGACCATTTTATGCAACATGAATGGATTCGTAACTTGTTTTGAATGTAAAGCACATTTTCGCAGGCAAATAGATAATCCCAATAATTGTAATATTGAGGTTGAAAATATCCTTTAAATTTTTTAGGAACGTTAGGGTTTCTACCAGTGATCTAAACTTCGGCGAAGTCGGCCGAAACTTCGGCGAAGTTTCGAACTTCGTAGGTTGGCGAAGTCGAACCACTAATACTTTGGCCTCGTCACAACTTCGAGGCGACAAATGACAAACTTCGACGAAGTTGATTTTTTCCTGCACAAAATGGTGTAAACATCGTCGATGTCAGCGAAACTTCGCCGAAGTGGCCGAAGTTGGGCCGAAGTTAGGACGGTCAGGCCCATGAAGCAAAAAAGCCTTAAGTTGGCTATTATAACTTGATGCCTTGTACGAGGTCCCTCTCATATGCTGTTTGCAGACTTTGGACGAGCTGTTGTGGCTGTTGAAGAGCTCCATTGCTGCTGTTGAGAAGGTAAGTCCCAAATCTCCTCCTTTTTCTTTGTTTTTTCAATTCTAAATAAAAACAACTACTACTAACTCTTAAATACTCCATTCTCTACTACTTTCCCTATACATCTAGCTTAGATCTAGCTTAGATCTAGCTTAGATCTACTTAGATCTAGCTTAGATCTACTTAGATCTAGCTTAGATCTACTTAGATCTAGCATAGATCTAGCTAATATTTACTTAGATCTTGTATTATTACAACAAAATATCATAAAACAAATATGAAAAATAATATTTTTATGAATTTCGTTTTACATAAATATTATATACTTTAATTTTGCATTAATTAGATTTAGAGTTAGAAAATTCGTAATATTGTATTATATTTAGTTAATGAGTAATTATTTGACTTTAACTACAATATTTGCAACATATATAATAATTTCAGTAAATATTAATATTATTTATCAATTTTCAGATATAAATAAATTATAATTTTTAAATTTCAACCTAGATTATTCACTAGTTAGTTAGTTAACTTAATTCGTTAGCTACTTAGCTAGTTAATCCCACTTAATAGCTCGCCATACTATCAATTTACAATATATTTAATAATTTCAGGAATTATTAGTAATTATTTATTACTTAATTAAAAAAATTCAGTTCTAAAAATGTATGATTTTCTACCAAGTTAGTAGTACTCAGTTAGTTAACTTAGTCCCACACTCCCACTTATTTGCCTAATATCTAATAATGAGTTAATCCCACATTCCCACTATTTATCTAATATTTGTTTGTTTTAATTTATTGTGTGCAGGTTTTTTGTGACTGAAGATATGGGCATTTTGTGGGTGCTACTTGTTTTAATGGTTGGTTCAGGTCGTGATGGTGGAGGAGGTGAAGGTGGAGGTGGTGAGTCAGGGGGGAAAGTTGACCCTGCATGGATGTATTGTGAAATGGTTGATGGATCTAGGCAAAAAACCAAGTGCAATTTCTGCAAGAAAACTATAATGAGTGGTGGGATTTCTAGGTTCAAAAAGCACTTGGTGGGAGGGGATAAAAATGTTGCAAAGTGTCAAGATTGCCCAGATCAAATAAGAAAAATTGTTTCCAAGCAACTCAATCAAAAAGATGTAAAACACATGGAAGACAAGATTAGAGATGCAAGGTTCAAAGAGCTGATGTTCGGTGCATCGATACCACGAAATGTAGTTGATTTAGAAGATGATGATGATGATGATGACGCAATGAGACAAGCACTGAAAAGATCAAGAATGGAGGCAGTTTTCAGACAAGAAGAAGAAAGGCAATTTAATGAAACCCGACGTGGTTTTGGCCCATCTGATTTCAATGTTGGTGGTGGCAGTGGAAGCCGTCCAACAAATTTTGTCAATTTAGAAAGCCAAGAATTGCAAGGTTTGAGGACCAATAGCATGAGGTACACTTCTTCTGAACCAGGGTTTCGTAAACAAAGTCATAAGCAGAAAACTTTGTCAGGTATGTGGAAGAATGCAAAAGATGTTGTGGGACAGGCAATAGGAAAATTTATATTTGCTAGTGGTATTGCTCCCAATGTGGCACAGGGCCCTTACATGCAACATATGATAGATGTTGTCGCCGAACATGGACGAGGAGTCAAATCACCAACTCCACACGAATTGATGAACAAATATCTTCCACAGGAGAAACTACTGCTAGAGCAGTGGATTGAGGAGATGAAACAAAAAAAGTGGTCAATTTTTGGGTTGACACTCATGTGTGATGGTTGGACAAGTGGTACCAAGACACAAATTATCAACTTCATGGCTTATTGTGACGGTGATACATTTTTCATAAAATCAGTTGATGCATCTCGCCACATCAAAAACCACAGCTACCTTGCAAAATTGATTAAGAGTGCGATAAAATATGTTGGAAAAGAGAATGTTCTTCAAATTTGCACTGACAATGGGCCAAATTTCAAAAAAGCTGGAAAATCAGTTGAAGAATCTTCAAACTACAGCTTATTTTGGACGCCATGTGCCGCACACTGCATTGATCTAATATTGAAAGATTTTGGAAAATTAGATCTGTTTACATATATAATGCCTAGGGCCACAAGAATTACAAAATTTATATATAATCGCTCTTACCTACTTGCAATGATGCGAAGCCAAGAGTTTTGTGGAGGAGACATAGTAAGACCGGGCATTACAAGATTTGCAAGCAACTATATCGCTTTGCAAAGCTTAAAGCAAAGGCGACAAGGGTTAAAAAGAATTTTTGTTTCTGAAGAGTGGGCCAAACACCCTGATAGTAAGACTGACAGAGCCAAAGAAGTGGTGAAAATTTTGAATGATGACTACTTCTGGACTAGAGTGACCAAGGCAGTAAAGATAATGGATCATGTGGTTCATGTCTTGCGCATGGTGGACGGTGATAAGAATGCCACCATGCCCTATATCTATGAGGCAATGCGCCTCATGAGAGATAAAGTAGAAGAAGCTGCGACTAATGCCAAGGCACAATTCCTAAAAGTTATAGATGAACGATGGGATGGAATGCTTCTACACCCATTGCATAAAGCAGGTAAAGATGTGACATTTGCATTTAGCCATTTAGGTCTTAGTGTTTATTAGTCATCTAATATTTTCTAATTTTTGTGTCCTTATATGTGCAGCTTATTTTTTAAACCCAAGATTTCAATACAAGAATGACATTGGGAGAAGAGGAGACTTGGTAATGGGTCTCCAAGAAGTGATTGATAAGCTCTTTGCTAACAACAAAGATGACGCAATTCGAGCTATTGCACAAGTATGGGTTGGATAGTATATAATTCTTTATTACACGTTATTATAAAATGTTAATCTAATTCTCTCACTTTACCAATCACTAGATAAAACCATTCAGAGAAGCATCTGGCCTGTTTGCGCTACCGACGGCTATCTATTCAAGGGATAAACTTTCTCCTGGTAAAGAATTACATGATTGGTTATGTTTGATATCATAATAATGAATGGTTCACTTGTCCACTTATTGATCATTGAACACTCTTTATTTTTTACAGCTGATTGGTGGATGAATTATGGTTGTGAATGTGAAGAATTGAGATCGGTAGCAGTTAAAGTTTTGTCCCAAACAGCAGCAGCAGGTGGCTGCGAAAGAAATTGGTCAACCTTCAACTTGATTCACACAAAAAGAAGAAATAGGTTGTCTGCCTCACGTCTTCATGACTTGGTGTTTGTACACTATAATATGAAGTTGAAGCAAAGACACACACAAGAATCATTGAGGAACCCAACAAGCAATGTCGACATTGATCCTCTTGATTGGGCGTATGTCTACACTGACAGGGGTGACGATGAAGACCCATTACAAGCATGGTTGAACAATACTACTGAGCCTTTACTTGATGAAGGGCATCCAGGTGGGGGCCTAATGCCACAATTGCAGGGGCAATGGGGGTTGATGTAGATGAATATCAAGAAAGTGAGGGAGCACAAGCAGATCAGACCACTCTTGGAGTGGAAGAAGACAACACACATATTGATAAAGATGATTTTTGGCAGGGTCTACCAGAGGATGAACCAGATGCCTCATCAGGTTCCACCACTCCAGAGCCCTCAGGTGGTGGTGATGGGGGCAACACTCCTGATAGCTATATAAGAGGAGATACGCCGCCACATAGAACACCATCTCCTCGCCCTCAACCTCAACAACAACGTCAACAACAATATGAGAGTGGTAGTGGTACTCAAAGACCGACAGATCGAACCTACCAAAGAAAGGGAAAGGGTAAAGCTCTACAACAACAACTAGATTCATTGCCAACATGCTACGAGAATTGGTATCCACAGGGTCAAGGACATGTGCCTCAACCTGTTTATCATGCACCTTACAACACTGACAATATCACTGAATCAATTGGAAGTCTCTCATTGGGAGGTCAATCGGGAGCAACAGGAAGCACCTTTGTGGATGATTTATTGGGTTTTACTGGGCCTACTTCTAGAGGATTTTATCAACAAGAACACGTTCCTGGATATTATGGTGGTGATTCAGAAGGAACTTATGGAAGTCGGGTTTCCCATAGAACTGATAATGAATCATATAGTTACTTAGGCCCTGGATATGCCCCTGATCCTTTTGCAGCTACAACTGACACTACATCAGGTGTTCAGAGTCACTACTATCCACCAATGGCACAACCCGAGCCCCCACCACAACCTAACATATATGTACCCCCTTCTGATTCTGATGCAGAAAGGCCGCCCCATATACCAGAATTTTACAACTTCACACCAGGATCTCTTGCCTCCAGATATCCAACACAGCTTGCATTGTATACAAGATTTGGATATTTGTCAGAAATATCCCATGAAGATTTTGCTGCATATGTGCATGATTATGAGCTCAACCACTCTCAGCACACAACTTGGATGCAATATGCTATGAGAATTGATAACCAAATGTCACTACTGAGACAGACTCAAGAAGCTCAACATTCAGGCCATGATTTTGGAAGGCATTCAGCTTTTTACTGAAGACATTTATTGGGTATGCACTTCATTTTAATGAATTGTAATCTATATTAGTATATTACTATATTTCATATGTAATATACGGAAGTATGAAGGATATTTGCTTAGAAAATGTATGTTGAAGTAGAGAATTGTATAAGAATTTGTATATTTTTATTTGCAAATGTAAAACATGATTATTGAGACTTGAGAACATTAGCAAGTGTGCACTGCATCATTTACTACTTTGTAGTTTGTATTATCAACCTACCTAGCACTAGAGAGCCATGAATTGTGTTTTTTATGTCAAATTAATACATATGAATTAGAGTTAGAGCATAATTTGTAAGTTTCAAATCGAAGTTATGCATCATTTTGCTAAAAAAACACCATCGAAGTTTGTCGAAGTTTGCGTCTAAACTTCCTCGAAACTTCCTCGAAGTTTCCACAAACTTCCACTTCCACACCTGGCGAAGTCGAAACGAAGTCGAAGTCCTGCACCATGGTTTCTACTCTTATTCCATTAAGACAAAGTTATGATTCTTTGAATTTTTAGTTGTGAAAATGATACCTCTTTTCTGTTATCTTTATAGTGGTGGTTTATTTTAACACTTCCTATATATATATGTATATATATATATGTATATATGTATATATATATATACATATATACATATATATATATACATATATACATATATATATATGTATATATGTATATATATATACATATATACATATATATATAATACATATATAATATATATAATATATATATAATATATATATATAATATATATATATAGAGAGAGAGAGAGAGAGGGAGTCAGGCTAGAATACACTCGAGTGTATTCGGAGCAGAATACACTCAAGTAGTTTTTCATGATGCAACATTTTTTTCAAAAATCTAATCCATTGATCTTCTTAAATATCTTGTGAATAGCTCATATATAAAAATTTGAGCCCATTTGGACATTTATAGCTCACATTATGAAAACCACAAAAATTATGCATTTCAAATTAGTTTCGTGTGTCGATTTTGTTGCCCTCGGATGAGTGACTTACACTCATCCAAATGGGATCAAAATTTGTATGTAGCCTAATTATAGTATGACAATGAAGATCATTGGTTTACATTTTGCAAAAAAATAGTCTTGATATGCAAACACCACTTAGAGCGTAGCGTGCGATCTGTACACTCGAGTGTATTCTAGCCTGACTCGAGTGTATTCGGAGCAGAATACACTCAAGTAGTTTTTCATGATGCAATATTTTTTTCAAAAATCTAATCCATTGATCTTCTTAATCATCTTGTGAATAACTCATATAAAAAATTGAGCACATTTGGACATTTATAAGTCATGTTATAAAGACCGCAAAAATTATGCATTTCAAATTAGTTTCATTCGTCGATTTTGTTGCCCTTGGATGAGTGACTTACACTCATCCAAATGGGCTCAAAATTTGTATGTAGCATAACTATAGTATGACGGTGAAGATCAATGGTTTACATCTTGCAAAAAATAGTCTTGATATGCAAACACACTTGAGTGTATCTGTGCTATATATATATATATATATATATATATATAGAGAGAGAGAGAGAGAGTCAGGCTAGAATACACTCGAGTGTACAGATCACACAGATACACTCAAGTGTGTTTGCATATCAAGACTATTTTTTGCAAAATGTAAACCATTGATCTTCACCGTCATACTCAAGGGATGAGATTTCGTCGGTATCGACGGTATACCGCTCGAAATACCGATACCGACGGGTACCGGTACAGATACGTGCAATTCTGCCGTTAGGATCGCATTTTTCGGCATACCGGTGGGTATACCGCCAATGCCGCCAAATTTTGAGGGTACCGGTGCAAAATGCACCACTAACACCTCGGTACAGGGCGGCATAGGTGGCATTCCGCCCCGACAAATCGATATTTGCGAGCCATCTTCTGCTGCTGCTGTTTGAAGAGGAAAAACTTGGAGAATTTGGGCGATTTTCAAGATTGGAGCTCAAATCAGCCCCAATTAAGGTTTGTTTACTTAATTTCTTGCATTTCCCATCATTTCCAACCTCTCCCCTCTCTCTTCTCTTCTTATAATTCTATTCTCACCTAAAAAATTCACCAAATACCCCTAAAATCCTAGATCTACTCCAAAATATTTATGATTGATGTTATTTATCACTAGATCTATGATTATATTATATAGATCTACTGATTTATCACTAATTACCTCACTAATAATTAACATTAACATGTTATTTCATTAATTAATAGTAATAATACAATTAGTACCATTAATAATAGGTATTTAATTTAGGTTTAGTAGAAGAAGTTCCATCAAAGACTAACATGAACATATATAAACAAAAATATACCCAAAATATCTAAATAATTCGTATTTTTTATTTATAAAAATGCTGAAAATAAAAAAAAACGTTTTTTTATTTTTTTTCTTTAGAATTGTGTGTTAATGTTGTATAAGATGAAACTAGCATGTGGAAAGCATATCACTTGTCTTTTTAATTAGTAAATATCATGTTTTATAATTTTAAAAATAATTTCAGACTTTATTTATATTTAAAAAATAATTATCTTCAAAAGAAAAATCTTAAAAAATCTTGTGTTTGATTCTATAATTACAAGCAAGTATCAAACATTATAAAATATCGATTTTGATTCTACATTACATAAAAGAAACCAATTTTGTTCACTTAATGGCTTATTTTTATTTGATATTAGTATTGTGAATAGAGAATAGACTTAATAGTTAATACGACAATGTACATTTCTTACTAGTACTTTTTTATTAAATGCTAAGTTACTAATATCATTTGCTTTGCTTGTTTGTCTTTGTCTTTTTCAGTGTTGACTTTTGAGTTTTGAGAAGATGTCACTGTTGTCAAAGTGTTGAGGCTGGTAGATGGTGACAAAGCCGCAACAATGCCTTACTTGTATGATGCAATGCAAGTAATGGTTGAAGGTATTAAACAAGTAGCTCCTAGGTCCCATTCACAATACTTGTCAATTGTAGACAAACGTTGGATAGATATGCTTTTGCATCCACTGCATAAAGCAGGTATATAATTTATTTCTTCTAAATTCAGATTTATGTTCTAAGTTTCTAACTCTATAACTTGCTATAAGTTAACTAAATCTAAATCTTATTTCCTTATTTGAAATTGGTGACAGCTTACTATCTGAACCTGAGGTTCCAATACTCGCGAAAACTGGGCTTAGATGTGACTCTAATGTCTGCTGTGAGAGATATAACTAACAAATTCTTTACCTCTACTGAAGAGCGCACCATAGTGATGGATGAGGTATATAACTTATATATATTACATAACAAATTCTTTACCTCTACTGAAGTTTGTTCTTAAATATTTTTGCAGTTGCGACAGTTTCGTGAAGGCCTCGGTTGTTTTGGTCATCCAAATGCAGTTGCCGACCGTGGTCAGGGTGATCCTTGTGAGTGGTGGGTATGGAATGGAACGGGTGCCCCCCATCTAAGAAAAGTGGTTGTTTGTATTCTTTCTCAAACAACATCTGCAGGAGGTTGTGAAAGAAATTGGAGCACTTTCAATTTAATTCACTCAAAGAGAAGGAACAGGTTGGGGCAGACATGCTAAGAGATCTGGTATATGTTCACTACAACATGCGGTTGAGGGCTAGAGCAATACGAGATGCCAACTACAAAGAAGTGGATTTTGTTGTCGTCCACGATCCCATTGACACCGCATACACATTCAACCCATCCAGGCATAGAGGCATAGAAGAAGTTGATGATTCAGAAGATCCTTTAGAGGAATGGATGAATGAGATAGGTCGTCCCATTCTTGATAATCTAGATGGTCGTCCAGATCCATACATAGAAGAGCACTTTGAAGGAGATTCTGATACTAATGTTGACCAAACTCCACCTGAAAGACTTGAGCATGAGCCTGAGCATGAAAATGTTGATATGGAGATCAATAGAGCAGTAGAAGAAGCATTGGGTAGCACACAGTCGCCTTCTTCAAAAAGTACATCTGGGTCAAAATCAAAATCTGATAATGATGGTGGCAATGATGGCGGCGGCAGTGAGCGCTCTCCTGAATATCCTCCTGCTGTTGATCCTCAGTATGATGATCGTCCTTATGTTACGGCAGCTGCACCTCCTCCTCCTCCAGCAGAAAAAGAATATCCCATGCGTGAAAAAACTTTTCAAAGGAGGAAAACTCGAACCGGCAAAGACTACAGTGGTGTTGCACCACCTCAGGCTACAGGCTCCTACGACTAAAACAATGATCATTATTCTGATATTGCTGATTCACTTAGCAACATGAGTATTTCAGGTTCTGATTCTCAATCTCAACATGATTCAACATTGGGATTTGTCGATATGATATTTGGGCAACCATACCCATCTCACCCTCAATATGGGTATTCTGGATATCAAAATCAGCCACCACCACCACCGCCACAACCAGAACCAGAAGTAGAACATCATGTTGGATATACCTATACAGCAAATGTCTCAGGCCCACATGGAAGTTATCAGTACAACTCCCTTGCATTTTCTGAGGATGGTGGGCAAACATGGAGTGGTGGTCATTCAGTTCTTCCTGTTTCTCCAGTCCCAATACTTCCTATGGCTGTGTCTGTAGCTATTCAACATACTCCTCAAGGAAGTGAACGTCCACTCACTCGAGCTCCTCGACCTACATCTCCAAGAAAGGCACAATATCTCAGAGATTTAGAACAACATTTTCCAAAGATTGGGATGATGCAATTTGTCAACGATATTGTCTATGAGGAGCATGTGACTACATATAACCAACTTTATAGGATGCACATGTCATGGGCGGAATATCTCAATAGTATCAACTCATTACAGTATAGACAACCTGTGCGCCACTCAACATACAACTGATGTGAGTTGGTAAGTAAATATGTTATTGATATGTTGTAAATTGTATATTGTTGCATAATTGTGTATATTTAAGTTTGTGGATTGTGCTAGTAAAATTTCATATCTGAATTCCTACGTTTTGTCATCGAAATCCCAACGAATCAGGACAGGTTCCTTACCTCCCACATGATGGACCCCCCTACCCAACATCCAATATAGAATTTTATTGTATAAAACGATGCATTTAGGTGTGGAGATTACACCTGTAAAATTTCATATCTGAATTCCTATGTTTTGTCATCGAAATCCTTCATCGAAATCCCAACGAAACAGGACAGGTTCCTTACCTCCCACATGATGGACCCCCCCCTACCCCACATCCAATATAGAATTTTATTGCATAAAACGATGCATTTAGGTGTGGAGATTACACCTGTAAAATTTCATGAATTAATTCGTTCATTTTGGCGTCGATACGGCCAGGATTGCATCTGTCGGTATTTCCGTCGGTATACCGGTAAATACCTATTTCCAAACAGTCGAAACGGCGTCGGTATTGGTCACCTTATTCCTTGGTCATACTATAGTTTGGCTACATACAAATTTTTAGCCCATTTGGATGAGTGTAAGTCACTCATCCAAGGGCAACAAAATTGATATATATATAGAGAGAGAGAGAGTCGGGCTAGAATACACTCGAGTGTACATATCGCACGGATGCACTCTAATGTGTTTGCATATCAAGACTATTTTTTGCAAGATGTAAACCATTGATCTTCACCGTCATACTATAACTAGACTACATACAAATTTTGAGCCCCCCATTTGGATGAGTGTAAGTCACTCATCCAAGGGCAACAAAATCGACGCGCGAAACCAATTTGAAATGCATAAATTTTGCGGTCCTTATAACATGACCTATATATGTCCAAATGTGCTCAAATTTTGCGTATGAGATATTCACAACATATTTAAGAATATCAACGGATTAGATTTTTGAAAAAAATATAGCATCATGAAAAACTATTTGAGTGTATTATGCTCCGAATACACTCGAGTGTATTCTAGCCTAACTCTATATATATGTGTATATATATATACATATATATACATATATATGTGTATATATATACATATATATGTGTATATATATATACCTATATATATATATACACACACACACACACATATATATACATGTATACATATATATACATAATATGTATACATATATATACATATTTATATACATAATATGTATATATATATAATATGTATATATATGTATATATATACATA